>OZ008350.1:5419356-6019356 GCA_963931975.1 Cataclysta lemnata | reverse complement strand
TGTTTTTCTTACGTGTCTACTTTACCCAAAATAATTTATATTTTTGTAAAAACTTTCGATTTTTATAGAAAAAATATGTTTTGAATAATGGCAATTTAAAATTTCCGCCAAAACGCCAAAACAGCAATGCCGTCTGGGTGACGTCACTATACCGTTTCAAAATTAAACTAGTGAACTTGATGGGCAAATAAAATGTCAAAATGGAGATAACTGCATAATGACGTCACGCGGCGTTTAAGCAAATATGGCTAAGTTTTGTACTTTTATTTTATAAAATAAATATCAATCACGTATAATCTGATAACAAGTGACTATAAACGAATCTCCTTATCCTAAATTATTATTATAAATCATTATATCAGTGATTCTTGGTTAATGTCATTATCCCTATTATAATTATATTCCGGTCTGCCGTGTAGTGCCGGCAGAGCACAATACAATTGTCACCAACCCATCTCTTTCCCGTGGGTGCCGCATAAGGCGACTAAGGGTAGAGATAGCAATGAGTAATAGGCAACAGCATTCCTCTTATATCACCTAGCAATATACCGCGATTTACATGCCCGATACATGGCAATAGGCTCACCACCAACATGGGACCTAATATTTGTCGAAACGTCGGTGTTAGTTTACCTCTCCCCACCCCTTCAGGGATATAGGCGTGATATATGTATGTAGGATGTCTCAGGATCGAATCCTGGTTGCAAAAACCTGTGGTATAGGTATCCATCTTGATATGTAAGTAGAATAAAATATAAGGCTGAAGATGAAAATATGAAATTGCTTAGGGCGGTGAAGGTGAACACTACTGAGTACTTGAGATGGATATTTTACATTATTTATTACAGATAACAAATATTATTGCCAGGTGTGGACTGTAGGACATCCGAATAGTGAAAAGCAAAGCACATCAGCATACTGTTGAAGGTTTTGCCTTAGGTGGTACAGCCCACCAGTCTGACACCAACCGTCTTTGGCTATTTCCTTATTTATAAACACTCACATATTACATAACAAATAATAAATTACATACACTTAGTAAGCAGTAAGCACTTTATACCGTGTACTGTCTCGTAGACTTGAACTTGGCCCCAATTAATATTCAATGTCAGCCCGACCTACACTGTAAAACTTCAACTGCTATCGAAAAATAGTGAGTACGTAGCGCGTTTGATATTATATTTTAGTAGTATTAAACTAAAATGAATAGACCCACACGGTCACTAATTTTAGTTTATACGACCACCCCGGGAGAGGGTATTCGGCTCTTCCGTCACCATACATCGGCGGGACATTATTTTTGCCTTTGAAAAACATTTATTTAGGCTTTCCTGTAACATAACAAAAAGAATTGTATGTTGTATATGCCGTGTGGTGACAGCAGAGTAGAATACCATTGTACATACATACATACATAAATCACGCCCATATCCCTGAAGGGGTAGGCAGAGGTGAATTCTCACCCGCGTTTCGCCAATTATGTTAAGTCCCATGTAATAGGTGGCGAGTCTATTGCCATTTATCGGGCACAAAGGTCGCAGTACATTGTCAGTACGGTAGTATAAGAGGAACGCTGCTGCCCATTCCTCATCACTGATTTATCCTTAGTCGCCTTGTACGACACCCACGGGAGAGATTTGGGATGGTGACAATTGTATTCTACTCTGCCGTCACCACACGGCTATATACCATTGTCACCATAATAATAATAATAAATAAATAATAAATATTTTTACACTCACACCTATCATCTAGCCTAAAGTAAGTAGCCACCAAGTAACCACTTGTGTTATGGAAACTAGATGACGGACATATTTTATATATAATTATGTATATAAATGTTGAAAATATTCTACATAAACATATACACAACCATGACTCGGGAACAAATATTTGTGGTCATCACAAAGTTTGCCCCTACCAGGATTGGAACCCGGGACCTCTTGGCCAATACCCGGCGATCTGAGCATTCGACCAAGGCGACCATACCCTCTTATTTATACCACCTAGCAATATACTGTGATTAACGTGCCTTATAGATGGCAAAAGGCTTGCCCCTTGTTACATCTAACATAACTGGCAAAACGTAGGGGTTCATTTACGTAAACGTAGGGATTTATGTATGTATGTATTTTTATTACGTAAGAAATAAAGCACGTTTTAGTTTTATGTAGTGTGTGACGAAATGTGTGGGTGGTCACATAATATTTTAGCGGCCTTGGTGATGAACACGGTATAAGCATTGAGTTACTCGGTGTTCTGTTTCTTTTCCTCGCATTCAAAATCATGTTTGTGAGACGAAGACAAAACACTAAGGAATTAATAAATGCTTATACCGTCTTTATTAGTAAGGCAGTAGCAGTATAAAGTCATCTTTTATACGGCACATATTTCCACCTGACATGTAAAAACTGTATCGCATAAATAAATAAATGACCACAAACCAGCAGCAGCCACGCCAAAATAAAAAGTTGTATAAAGATTTTGGGGTTAGAAAAAGAATTTCGAAAAATTATGATCTTGAGGCGGGAATCGAACCCGCGTCCGCTGCTATCCGGGCAGGTGCCTGACCGCTCGGCCACCCAAGACACTAATTAACTTGCCGAAATTCTTCTAACCTTTACACTTCACGTTGTAAGCCAACGGGTACCCTCGCAATGTAGAAATAAATTTCAAACATTCCAAAGCAGATATTTTTACAAACACCTTGGGTTTGCTTTATAAACTATTCGATTTTAATTTTAACATTATATAAATGTTAGAAAAATTAGTATAAAGATTTTGGGGTCAGAAAAAGAATTTCGAAAAATTATGATCTTGAGGCGGGAATCGAACCCGCGTCTGCTGCTATCCGGGCAGGTGCCTGACCGCTCGGCCACCCAAGACACTAATTAACTTGCCGAAATTTTTCTAACATTTATATAATGTTAAAATTAAAATCGAATAGAAAATAAAAATTGTTACACGGTTAAATCGGCCTGCATTGTTATTCATGTTCCGATTCTGTAATTCGGCTATTTAATAAAAAATCCCCTGTTATTTTGTTCTCGCATGAATCATTTTCGCTCGATCGCGACGCCTATATTTTTTATTTCGCCTTTGTCACCGACTGTGCGCGCAATTTTCGGAACAAACGGCCGACGGAAAAAAACTGAAAGCTCGTAAAATACCGCAAAAGCCATCGTTACCTTCGTACGTATGTGGCAACTGGAAAGTATTAACAGGCAGGCACAGACAGAGTTGGATGCTTCGTAGCTTTTATATTTATTTTTTACGTTGATATAAATTTAAATAATGACATTTCTTACACTCACGCCTATCATATAGCTAGCCCAAAGTAAGTATCATGAGCATTTGTGTCATGGATAATAGATGCCGGACAAATTGTAATATGACATAATATTCATTTATAAATATTTGTTGTTGACTACGTTAACATAAATCAACCAGTATTTGACGTTTGCTGCATGACTCTGCGTGGAGTCATGCAAACGTCTTTGTTGCATGACTCCAGAAAACAAAATATCATCTCTCATTGTTGTTGTGTTGTTGTAAGTATCCAGAAATATGTGTAAGAAAATTGGAAGTATTCCAATTTACATCATCATCACCACCACCACCAGCCTTTTAATGTCTCCACTGCTGGGACACGGACTTTTCCTATGGATGGAAAAATATAGGGAGATTGGGCCTTAACAAACCACGCTGGCTTAGTGCAGGTTGGTGGGTATTAACAACTGCAGATACAGCCGGGGCCACTTGCTTGACTCGAGACGAGAACTCGAGACTATAAATATTTGGTCATCCATCCAATGACCAGACTTAGCGAACATAGCTTAGTTTACACAATCTCAGGCTAAGCTTGCTATGCCACTGCGCTAGCGAGCGATTACCTGCCACACATCTTCTTCTTCCAAATGCTTATATCTATCCTTATCCCAGTCTATCTGGGGTCAGCGCAGTATGTTTCCTCTTCCATTCATATGTCAGACGTCATCAAACCATCCACTCCCTTTTGATTCATATCATCCATCCCACCGTTAAGGTGCTAGTGATGAATGAATGTATAGAAAAGATACGGAACGGACCATGTCGAGAAACCTATGAACGGAAAGAGTGATTAGAATGACAACATTCCAATCCATACTGCTCAAAGTTTTGACTTAGGTTTTACAGCCGGCCGCCTGCCTGACACCAACCCTCTTTGTGTATGCTGTTGTTGGTAGTTTGCCTTCCACCATTCGGGTGTCGCAAGGTGCTTATTAGTCTACACCGGGCAATCTCCCTTAGTCGACTTTTACGACACCCATGGGATGAGTTGGGGCTGGCCTATTCTACGTTATTTGTTCTGTCCCAGGCCAGCATAGAAGACATTACCTGCTACACAATTTACAGACAACTGCAGTGAAGCTTCCAATTTACCTGCATTCAGAAACCAAAAATTCTTCCTAAAAGCAGAACGCCCAATACAGTCTGTCATTCGTAAGTCCTTGTCGAAACAGCGGAAAATTGCTAAGTGGACGTTCCGCGGGCCGCACTGAATAATGCGGGTTCGCCCCGGCTTGCTTAGCTCTCCGTGCCAGTGGGGCGCACTCGCACTAACGACTTGCATTTGTCTAGGTGGAGCACCCGGCTATAGATAGGACACAGTGGCATCGTGTAGAAGAAATAACATCAATAGAAGAAGAAATTATTATATATTATAAACGTAAAAAATAGTCGTGGGTATACGTCAAATACAGTTTGGTATGTTTTCAATTTGGTATTATTTCATTTGGAATTATATGAAATTATTTAAATTTTATTATGGGTCTGGTTTGGTTATTTAAAGTGGTCCGGCGCCGCCGGCCGTGTGGTGACAGCAGAGCCTTTTTTGACTTACAATTGTCACCACCCCCCATCTCTCAAATCCCTCTATTTCTACACCGCGGGTGTCGTACAAGGCGACTAAAGGTTAAGACTGCGATGAGTAATGGGAAGCAGCGTTCCTCTTATACCAAAAAGCAATGTACTACGATTTCCGTGCCCGTGTTGTAACTTGAATACTGAATACTTACTTTCCACTTACACAACATACTAGCATTCGTCTTAAGCTGAAAATGTTGATGTACATTATAGTATATTCTATTCTAGATCCAAGTATGTTTAACGGCTGAACTCTATACAGATAACTACCGCACACATCCTTCACCCTACTGCACTATGCAAATGCTCGCGATTTATATATCAGCGGGGCATTGAATCACGTTCTTCGCTGTGATTTTTAAGAATGGCGCGTTCCTATTCGAATGTCGAGCACTGTACTTTATAAAAGACATGTTCACATCGCCTGGAGGCTGACTCTTTTGGACAATAAGTTTGAATCGCACAATAAGCAGAAACAGAACTCAAAATCCAGCAAAATAAACAATAATTAATTTATTGTACAATTGTACATCACTTGTTTTTACAGCCTAATCAAAAAGTTCTTTGAATTAGATGCCTTATCAAAGTATAAGTTATCTATGATAAAATATGAAGGCCCTGCATGTGTGCCTATGTAAATTTGTGAATAAGTATAATTAATTTTATTAAACAAACACAAAAACAAACAAATTTTATGTTCTTAAATTGTTGTTACACTTCATTCAATATGTTTCTCAAAGCTCAAAGACTTTTCTTGCAAAAGTAATATATAAGTTAATATATTATTACCTACACCATATTTTTTAATACTTAATGTTACGAATAATTTTTTTGAACCGTTTTTTATTAAATGACAGCGGTTATAATATTCCATTTGAGATTCATCTTGTTAGAAACATATGGACAGCATACTTTCATTAGCTCCAAAGACACCATTTCCCTAGAGGATGTTGCCAAGCTAATCAAATCAGCCTCCAGCCTCCGCTTTCATTTTACATGATGCGTGCTTTAACGTAATTAGTGCACGAAGTGAAGTAATATTAAAAGTCCTCACAAAGTAAAAATAGCTGAGAAAAAAATGTAAAAATTATGTCATACCGCGAATATTCTGAACTGTTTTTCTTTGTAATAATTGTTCGGAAGTTTATACAACACTCCAATGACATGAAAGTACTGTTTTAACACCACAGCGGCCGTAAAAATTAGGTTAGTAATTAAATTTAAATTTTCATTTAAAGCAGCAAAGAGAAATACTAATTTGAAAATAAATTAATGGGACTCGATCTCATTAAGGGGATTATTTAACCGAAATAAGGTGGTATTTATAACAAAGTGCGTTAAAACGATCTAGACCGAAAAGATCTTCTTCTCCCTGCCCTGTTTTCTCTTCCATTCATATCGGTCAGACGTCATCAAGCCATCCACTCCCTTTTGATTCATATCATCCATCACACCATATGGGTGCTAGTGATGAATGAATGTATAGAAAAGAGACGGAACGGACCATGTGCAATCCATACTGCTCAAAGTTTTGGCTTTGGTTTTACAGCCGGCCGCCTGCCTGACACCAATCCTCTTTGGGTAATTACTATAATAGTTATTTGTTGTGCGTGAGTGCAAAGTTGTATTTTAACCGCGTGCTCAATTTTGATGACCTAGCTAGCGAAGGATTCTAAAATTGAAGGATTAAAAATAAGAATCCTGAGCGATAGCGAGGGAATCAAAAGAGCACAAGGGTGAAAAATCTTTGCACTCGAGTGCAACACGTAACTTTTCATCCCGCCCAACGAGGAAATTGCAAAATACAAAAAAAAATACAATCACAATAGTTTCTGTTTTCACCCAAAAACTTCCACAACACCCTCCCATCAACCCAAACACCCGGCACCATGGAGGTAGAAATAAATAGGTATGATGATGTTTTGAATTCACAAACTCATTGCACACGATGTTCTAAATTTAAATTTACTTTATCCTCTAGAGGATAAAAACGGATTTTGCACTTAGATATCGAAGAGCAAAAACGCTTTTTCCGAGATGGTGGGATGAAAAAATACATAAACCCCCTTTATATTCATAGTTTGGTGGTCAGTAATGTTTCAGCACTCCACGGGTCCGCGCAGTATTAATTTCAGTCTACAAACTTTAGGGTACCGTTACTCTTTGGCTAACAAAATTTACGACCGCCCTCATGTCGAACTTGTAATATTCGTTAGATGGAACGTTTGTCTTTCACATAGGGTGTGTGCCAATTCAGGAAAGTTGGTCACAGGGTGGCTCGCCATTTCTGCACATGAGACGGTGGTTGAGTCAGTCCCTGAGCTCAAAATTGTTTAACTGATAAGTTTAATATGTTGACATTGAATACCTATATTTTAACCGGTAAGTCAGTGGGTATTATTACCAAAAAGTGTTTTGTTTAAGAAGTGTTTAAAATCAGATAGTGTCAATGTTTTCAACTACTGATTTAAAGGTGACACAATCAGATTTAAACACTTTTTTGTAATAACACCGTTTGACTTTAACGCCAGTTGTCGCTTAGCTTAACTTTATATTATTGTCTGTGTCACGGAGATTTAGGGGGACATTTAAGATACGTGTTTTAGTGATCGAACTTGATTAGTGAATTAGTGATTTGAACAGCCACATTTCGCCACCTTATCAGGACCCATATAATAGGAAGCGAGCCTATTGCCATTCATTGGGAACTTTAATCGCAGTCTGTAATTTACTAAATGGTCCACCAGGAAAGCTGGTGCCCAATCCTCATTAAGTTACAACTCTTTATTGCCTTGTATGACACGACACCGTCGACACCGAAGAAGAAGCGATGACAATTAAATCCTTCTCTGCCGTCACCATACACCCAGCGCTATAAAGAAAATCTAATAAACATACTCTAGGCCTTAGCAGTCCAAAGAGCAGCTTAATCATAGAGCTGGAATGATGCCAAGTGCAGGGTTATGTACAAATGTCTGAGGGATTATAACTTTAACAAGTTTATATCCTCAACCATTGCCCATAAGGGACTTGACCCTGGAATTTATTAGGAGCTTGTAAGATGTGGCGCCGTAACGGCCTGTCTGTTCATGTTAAGGTCTTCCAGTAAAGTAGTTACCAGGGTTGGAGATAAATTGAGCCGAAAAACAATTTAAGTACCTGGTAGCAAATACAGTCAATTGCGGAAATTGGAATAATATAAGGTTGATAGCCCAACACGCTAGTATTAACGACTACAGGTGAGACCGGGACCAACGGCGCTTTCCAAAGCACAGAGTAACTCGATATAATATATTTTCGATCACCCAAACCATCATCACCAAGCCACTCATCATCACCATCAATCTCCTGATGCCCTTTGAGGATGACTGCAGTTTCGAATTTCCAAAGATACTTGAGTCTATAGAGACTCTATCTGGTTACGGTGATAACCAGATAAGGACTCATGAATTTTACCCATTTGAGCTTGAATCCAAAGGGTAATCATATTATCTGTTTCTAAAGACATGTTACCTAGTTTTGTTTTGTACCTATAGCCAAAATGAACAAAACTGTGTAATTCTTTTTATAGTCAATTTTCTCATTGCATCATTTATCTATAACGCGTGGTGACAGCAGAGCAGAATAAAGTTTTCACCTCCCTCTTTCACTTCCCGTGGGTGACATAAGAGTCGACTAAGTAGTTATAATTGAATATGCACAGGGTTCACCCACGTTGCCTCGCGCGATAGCGAGTGTGCACCCACGACAGCGTTCCGCGGGAGGTCTGGTGCAAGTCATAAAAACCTAGCCAAATAAAAATGGCTTCTTATAAACAAAGAGGTACAACGCAAAATTGTTTTCCAGCAATAGTAGGTCTTACTGTAATAAATTTAGAACACACAATGTCTCTTAGTATTTTTAGTTGCGCCTTTACTAGTTTACTGTATTAAATGAATGCAAAATATTATCTCGAATATTAGCTCGACCCCAAATAATTTGGGCTACCCCAAAATTATATGGGGTCCATGATTTGTTCGTTGGGGAAGGAAAAAAGAATGTAGAAAGAAAATATGAAAGGCTATTTTCCATATCTTCCTTCTCTTGCGATACTTTCTATAATTTTCACAGATGAGGAAATCCCGGTTTTCTAATCGTCAATTAAACCCTTTGCATTTATTTATTTATTAAAATTTTTAATCCGGAAATACATAACTCACATTTAATACTAGAGAGGCATATCTCAAAAAATACTTAGGGCCTGTTTCACAATCGACAAGTAAGTTCTAAGTAGCTTACTTCGCAGATCATTTGACAGTTGTAATATGAAATATATGTCAATTGATCTGCAAAGTAAGCTACTTCGAACTTACTTTTCGATTGTGAAACAGGCCCTTAGAATCATTGTGTGTTCTATATTTACGACACAATAAGATTTACTGTTGCAAGAAAGCAATTTCGAATTATATGAAAATGAAAATATGGTTTATTCATTTAAGGTATGATTACATACACTCATGAATTGTCAAAGAAATAACGTTAAACACTGGAAACTAAAAAAAACAGTTTCCAATATTTAGGGCCTGTTTAACAATCGAAAAGTAAGTTCGAAGTAGCTTACTTTGCAGATCAATTGACATATATTTCATATTATAATACAACTGTCAAATGATCTGCGAAGTAAGCTATTTAGAACTTACTTGTCGATTGTGAAACAGGCCCTTAACGTTATAAACTACCAGGAGGCCTTGTTCTGAGAAGAACGGGCAAGAAACTCAGCAAGTTTGTTCCTCCCTTTACATGAAGTTGAGTTAATGAAAGATGTCATAAAATATTTTAATAATTATATTACATATCCTATTATATTCGATGTTATCATATTACTTATCATTTTTATAAAATATATTTAATTAGAATGTTTATGGACATCTTTCATTGAGTATAAAAACAAATAATTATAATTAAGTATCTCTTTTCTATTAAAGAAGCGATTCGCATTTCCGATGAGTAGGGTGACGACGGCGATGGCGATGGCAGTAATGGAGTATCGAACGTACAGACATAGGCAAGATATCGCATCTTCATTACAAAAGAGTTGCAAGTCAAAATTGCACTCCTGCAAAAGTCAGTCTTGCTGCAATCAGTATAGAACACACAATGCCTCCAAGTATTTTTGAGTTATGTCTTTATTGATATTATATTCTGAAACATGGGGTAGAGCTTGAAAGTTGCTTCGTATTCGCTATCAAAACGTGACCGCTAGCTAGGAAGCTAACCCCCGAACACAGAACCGCTACTCAAAGTTTGAGTCCTGCTTAACATTAAAGTATTGTCAAAATTGACGTTTTTCCATACAAATTCTGACAGGTATTGTCCACTTAATTTTATAAGCAGTGCTCAAAATTTGAGTAGCGTTTCTGTATTCGGGGGTAACACATTTATGGCATTTTATATTCAGAGTTAACACATTTATGGCATTCTATACAAATAGTAACGAACACTATTTACACCAGTGTTCCGACTTGGTACATATGACCACAACCGCTGTAAATAAGGCGAAAAGTCACGAATAATAACAATACGAAACACTGAAAAAAATCACTTTAAAATTATTTTATTTCCAATAGCGTTTGTGCATTAGAGAGCACTACATTCGGAAACGTACATACATACATAAATCACGCCTATATCCCCGAAAGGGTAGGCAGAGGTGAACCAGCACCCACGCCAATTATGTTTGTTCCCATGTAATAGGTGGCGAGCCTATTGCCATTTATCGGGCACAAAAGTCGGAGTACTATTATTGCTAGGTGGTATAAGAGGAACGCTGCTGCACATTCCTCATCGCTGATTTATCCTTAGTCGCCTTGTACGACACCCACGGGAGAGATTTGGGGAGGTGACAATTGTATTCTACTCTGCCGTCACCACACGGCTAATTCGGAAACGTAGCCACCAAAATCCGTTTTACTTTTAAATGCTATTATAATGTAATTAAAATTATTGTAATTTAAGTCACATACAACAACTTAGGCCCTGTGATCTATAAACACGACTTGTCTATGATTTTGTTTTACTGTAATCTAATACATATACAACTACAGAACAAACAATTAAGTTTTAATATTGAAACTAAATACCGTATAATATATTTTCCCAAAAACCCGTAATGTCGAACTAAAACCAAAGCGTGGGCTACCTGATAAATAAATCTTCGACACACAAACATCAGATGAGGACGTGGGAAACAAACGCAATAAAAAAAGCTGATTGGAGACTCCAAAGTGGCTGTAACATTAATACTGAATCGCTTTTAGTAAAATTCCGTGCTTATTCTAAATTCATGAGCACTGTAACGCAAGGTGGCACCTTATCTAATAAATTATTCGTACCCCACCTCAAAACCAGCCCTATGTCACATTGCTGTACGTATTTACGGACGATGTTTTCTATGTCATTTTAGCAACGAAATGTTTTCGCAAAAGTATTTTTTTAGCAAAACAAAACAAATAAACACAAACATTTATTCTTTCATCTGATTGATCAATAGACGTGTCCTTGACATTCGAGCATGACGCGTTCATATATCACACTTCTGCAACTACCTACCTTTTTTGCGCCTTTCCACAAAATCACTTGCGCCACAAACGTTAATCCTCGGAACACTTGATAATTATTACACACAGGTGTCACGTTCACTGTGTCGTAGCAGCGATACGATGGTGTCGTAGCCGCGACGCGGTTGACTACGGGTCGTAGTAGAACGTAGCAAACGCACGTAACGGGCCGCGCGGTCGAGACAACTGCTCGCCCCGCGCTCGGCGCGTACACGGATTGCAATGCACAGACCAAGTGCGATCTACAGATACAGTTTTATTATTGCAATAATAATTATGGTAATCATTTTTGTGCAATAACAAATATGTAATACCTATTATTTAATACTATTATTTGTTAATAAATACTACATCCAGTTTTACATATCTAGCCCCCAAGGGAGTAGTCGGAGGTGAATCAACACCCACGGCACACTACACGGCACTTTTCGCTAGTAAAAAATTCTTTACGAGATTTTATACGCGTCTATATAACGTCTACATACGCGTCTGAACGTGGGTGCTAGTTCACCTCAATCCTATCCCTTCGGGTATATAGGCGTGATTTATGTATGTATGTATATAACGCCAAGTACTATCGTAAAAACAGGTTGCCACGGTATGAAAATAATAATAAGAATATATTAAATATATTAATAATAAGAATATATTATTTATATTAAATATAATAAGTTAACATTATTATTATGGCGACAGATTTTGATAAGATGGTGGTAGCTAGCCAGTAGTACTCTATCAAAAGTACACTATCTTATTGACTATACGCATCAAAATGGCCGTTCAATAATAACGATTAGCATTATTATTGAAAGGCCCATCTAACCGCCCGCGCCGTTCTAATAACATATTCAAATTTATTACACTGCTTCTGAATCTTAACACTACTCTGCACAACAAGGAGCGCCAAGGAGCGCATGCGCGCGTGACGTCAGCGCTTCCCCTCCCGCCGCCTCGGCGTCCGTCTGTCCTTCCGACGCCGACAGCCGTCCGGCGCACCGTCGCCGCCAGCCGTTGCTTGTCACAAATCTTACAATTCTCATTAGTAAACTCGCGCGAGGAGCTAGGCTTTTTTTTTTAAACGACCTCCTCGAGTATTTGCAATAATCTGTGTCAATTTTTATTAATGCTAATGGACAGTACCTACAAGCAGAAAGCTGTACTGTAACGATACACATTCTTATATAAATCACTCCTATATACCTACCTTTCCCATGCTGGCCTGGAAGCGAACAAATAACGTGGAATAGGCCAGCCCCGACTCATCCCATGGGTGACTAAGGGAGATTGCCCGGTGTAGACCAATAAGCACCTTAGGGCACCCGAATGGTGGAGGGCAAACCACCAACAACAGCATACCCAAAGAGGGTTGGTGTCAGACAGGCGGCCGGCTGTAAAACCTAAGACACATGGAGACAGCATGGATTAGAATATTGACTTTCCAATCACTCTCTCCGTTCATCGGTCTCTCATGGTCCGTTCTGTCTCTTTTGACACCCACGGGAGAGATGGGCTTGGTGACAATTGTATTCTGCTCTGCCGTCACCACATGGCTAACACACACAGCTACCGTAACGATAAAATTAAAAAATAGTGTTTAACGCGTGTTTTGTTTAAGAAGTGATTTCAACACTTCTTAAACAAAATGCTGTCACCGTCACACACTATTGACAAAAAAAAGATGACATCAGATTTAAACACTTCTGAAACAAAACACGTGTTTTTGTAGTAACACTATAGATGTTTATTATAATAATTATGAAAAATATTGCAATAGACATTATGAATACCGTGTATGGTAATAGCACAATATTTTATTGTGAACTACATTGAAATATAAAATTTATGCCCTATAACTTGCTAACACCATTTACACGTTTTATCGCCGAGCTCACATATTTTTATTACAGCAATCAGTTGCAGGAACATTAAACCTATCCAGTGGTATCTAGTATAATAAAATATTATCACCTATAAATAGCAACATTAAAAAAGTTATTAAAGTCCTTCTAAGCATCGAAATGTAGGGCAAAATTTATTCAACGCTATAGCCTCCTCCTAAGATTCATTTTCATAAGAGTTTTCTTGTGGATTCTCCCGGTAAAAAGGCAGCTCCACGTCGGGATAAAATGTTTCGAATTTTCTCTCTTAACTTGAACCCACGTCTTCCTCTATCCGGACACAGCAGCAGTCTTAACGTCTTTCTAACCTCTTTTTATTTAACTTAATTTTTCTATTATTAATCGTCAACTTTCTGCCGTGTGGTGACGGCAGAGTAGAATACAATTGTCACCACCCCAAATCTCTCCCGTGGGTGTCGTACAAGACGACTAAGGATAAATCAGCGATGAGGAATGGGCAGCAGCGTTCCTCTTATATCACCTAGCAATATTACTGCGACTTTTGTGCCCGATAAATGGCAATAGGCTCGCCACCTATTACATGGGACCTAACATAATTGGCGAAACGTGGGTGCTAGTTCACCTCTGCCTATCCCTTCGGGGATATAGGCGTGACTTATGTATGTATGTATGTAACTTTTTGCCCAGTTTATCCGTATATATATATATTAGTTTATAGGTTGTATATATTAGTTTTTCCCGGTTTATCTGGGGGCGGCGAAGCAGATTTCCTTTTTCATTCATATCAGTCAGACGTCACTAAGTCCTCCTCTCCCATTTGATTCATATCATCCATTATACCGAAAAGGTGATAGTGATGAATGAAAATAGATGGATGATTTATAGAAAAGTGATGGAAAGGAGCATGTAGAGACAACGATGAATGGGGAAAATTGATTGTGAAAAGAATATTCCAATACATGCTACTCTGGGTATTGGCTTACGCTCTATCTACAGGCAGGACGCGTACCCAACCATCGTTGGGTACGCTGTTCTTGATGGTATTACTCCACCATTCGGGTGCTTATTGGTCCGCACTGGACAATCACTAGGCTAGCACATTCTACGCTATTTTTTGGCTCCTAGGCCAACATGAAATTTTCTAACATTATGTTCAAGTAAACAACAACTAATAATTGCTGAATTTGTTGATCAAAAAATTATATTAAGTAGATATTTACTAAACTTTCAACATGAATCTTAATACACATAATATTATTATAATTCAAATACACAAATAAATCAACAAAACTCAGATGACGTTGGCGCACAGGTAAATTTTTATATCAATTGATAATAAATAACTGCAAGACGAAATCGGTCTTATTTATAAGTCTCAACTTACGGTTTCGACCGTAGGAACTCACGACCCCAGTATGTTGCAAGACAAATAAAACTATTGCCAAAATAAAATAGCACGCGGCTTGCTTGCAATAGGTGGCGTTGCTAAGCCCAATTCTATGGTGCTCTCGAGGGGGAGTTTTCTCCGAGAGCCCTTTTATTTGGGGTTGTCGTCGGCCCCCGCTGTTACACTGACCCTTTGTAAAGGAAACATTGTGTTTGGGCCAAGTCAAGGGTGAACAGAGAGAGAGAGCCAAAAGTTTGAAAGGCTGTGTGTTTTTTTACTGTTTTGTTTATTATATTATTTAACCATAAACCTTACTGTCTAAAAGAATGTGTATTGTATCAGTCAAATATCTCCATTCATATTATTTTAATCGGACGTAAATACCAGACTCAGAAATGGACTTTAATTTTTTTTAGTTTCATATTTAAATTTTGACTGCGTTTTTCTGTAAAATTACTAATTTACAATTTACGAAGCGTGTCAATAGTAAATTGTAATATATACTCGTCGATAATTTATATAACCTTGAAATAAAATTTAACTATGTTTCTATTGTCATTATTATACTATTCCTATTATACTATTCTATTGTTATTAATTCTAAATGTGTGGTTCTGTAATTTTTATTTTTATTTACCATCAAATTAATGTAATATATATTAAACGTAATGGAAAGAACAATGCCTAGATACCGATGAACGTTGAGAGTGGTATTATTTATTTAAATTATACCATAGCTCTTAATTTAAAATACTTAAAAAAAAATTTACTCATCGCGATCCAAGACTGCAAATTATAGAAACCACATTGACTTTCCTCATAGTTTTCGAAACGTGGTTATCCCTTCTCGTATCTTGTGAAGTTACTGAGCAAAATGTTGACGAAGTCTCTTAACAAAATTATGCTAAGATCACTGAATATTGACGTATGAAACCACTGTAGATACTAATTGAATAACCAAATTTAAACAAAGTTACCACAGAACCCAAGTCCTACTGCCGCACTCAGAGACGCCAATTAAGGATAATGAGTACTGAATGTCAAAAAATGACAATTCAAATATATTCTCTATTCTTGTCAGGTCTTTGGTCTAAATTTAAATGAAAAATTTTGACTTTAAATACTCATTAGAGTTATTTGACGTCTCTGAGTGTGGCAGCTAGAGTTGCCTACAAAACACGTCTTAAACAAAAACAAAAGCCTCGACTGGCTACTAAGTACTTAATAGTCAGCTTACTGGAATCCGTTCATTTTTGCTAACCGATGTAGCACTTTAAACAGTTACGCCTAAGGTTGAAAATCAATTTGAGAATATGGGCTTACTTGATTGTCTGTTTACTGTACCTATACCCTAAACAGAGATGTGTGATACAGTTGAGGCACACAGTAGTTCGATAGTATTATAAGTTCATAAGGCCCTTTTGATCACACAAAATGGTAATAGTATTCTGGAAACTTTAATCCTTTGTAAACAACGACTTAGTTCATATTAACTATTCTATTGTGGACGGAACCAAAGTGTATTTAGGCTTAGATGGTGAAGTAACTATTATTCAATTTCATATGGTTGGTGGGGAGAGTTTCAAATTTTGTGTATGTTTCTTGAGTAACCTTTTGAGTTATGACAGATATTCGGAACGAAATTCTACTGAACTCCGTTTCTTCGCCAATAAAAAAACAGTTACTTCAAGAAAAACCGAAAATATTTATAAAATTTATCCTCTATCCCCAATTCGTTTCCCGGAATAGGGCAGAAATTTTCGCTAAGTTTACAATATATATAAATTATACCATTATTCTTCTGTAATTGTTTTGTAATATAATATCTCTATATTAACTTTTTATCATTAGCTTACAGACGGGGCAACGCTATTGCAATCTATGGAGCAAATAAATCGCAGGGAATATATGCGTAATTTGTGTATGCATGTATGAAAATCTAGTATCCATAACACAAGTGCTTATGCCACTTTGGGCTAGATGATAGGCATAAAAAATATTCATTAATATTTGTTTATTAATATTAATATATTCCTAACAAAAGTTCCAACCCGCTTTGTCCTGTACCTTGGGCCACAACTATCGGGAGGAGCTATTAACAAAAATACGGCACTGATCAGCCGATAGCACCTATCTCCCCTCGTCACCAAACGGCCTTGTTACGTACATTGAGTCGCACACCGTACGCCTGACAACTATTAGAACCTATAAACTTGGTCAATTCTTACTAATGAACACAGTTGAAGCCAATAAACGCCGTACCTTTGGGGAAACGTGTTCTGATTATCTTGTAGACCTGTGTTTTTTTACTATTCTTTTATTTGTTGCCCTACTATTCACATCGCACCAGAGACTACGAGAACAAACCTTATTTTCTTTCACTATTTATGATCGTTCGCCGATTTGTTTCATCATAGTGGCTTTGATGGACTCAACACATTGAACTATGAAATGTAATCAAAAACTATTTCAACTCTGGTTCTATAAGCATTACTAGTCGTATAACCTCTCGTGTTCCTGAGGCATAGACCTTCCGACTCTGGCCAAGTGCAGTTTGGTGGGTATTAAAGACTACAATGCAGCCGAGACCAACAGCTTAAAAACCCTTTCAAGGGACGATGAAACTAGAGATAATATATTTTTGGTCACCCATCCAATGACCAACCTTAGCATACATTGCTTAGAACTCGCCAATCGAAGGCCGAACCCTCTAAACTACTGCGCGAACAAACTCCTATTACATTAGTCAGGTTATAAGCTAGAAACTAATAAAATCTAACTAAATCACATCCCTCAATTTCCAAAGCTTTACAATCCGGTCAGATGGGAACAGCACCTTCATATCGATTGTCCATGTAATGAAGATATATCGGCCATTGGGGTTCAGTCAGAATTATCGTCTACCTTGGGCCACTATTCAAGCTATAGTAATACCCAGTCATTAATCACTCATACCAATAATACAAATAATCTATTGGAATTCTGTTCCTATACCTTGGAGCTTTGTAAGTCATTTGTCAACATGATATTTAATATTTCAAGCAAATTTTTACAGAAGTAAGATTATCATAATATAAGATGTTAATTAAAAGAATGAAAAATAGGTCAAACTAATCGAAATTTCGCGACGGATTAAATTGTAACAATGCTTAACACCTAATACGTATAATAATATATTATAAATAATGTACTGGACAGGACATCATAGAAGAAATTTGCGATGTCAGGTCGTTAAGGCGAGAGGTAGTAGGAGATTAGTGGACATGTAGGTACAAATTATTATCCCCGAAAAGCGGGACAGAAGTAGAAAAAAGGGGTAAAGGAACAATAAAGAAAGAATTAAAAACCATTGCCATATGTCGGGCTTAGAAATGAAATCTAAAAACATCTCTAGCACCAAAACTTAGTGAAATTTAAACATCTACAGAAATAAAATTTCATTTAAAAAGAAATCAAAATATCTTTATTTTGAATGGTCTCTACAAAGGGCTCATAATCAAAAATTTCCAAAGACTTTTTTCTTGAAAAAGCTTATTTGAAATTTTTACTGATTTTTTTTAGTTACTAAGTAAATGTGTCAACGCTATACTACGAGTCATAAACATAGCCCAAAGAGCTTTCATGAACGAACGTAAATTAAGCAAATAAAATCCCGACATCATTTCTGTTGAAAAGAAATACATTAACTTTTGCCTCTTTCAATGTTTGCCTTAAAGGCATGATCACACTGATGATAAACCTCTCCAGTAATATTTTTGAGACATTCAAATTATCGCCAGTTTCATCGCCTTTACCGACGATGTTGAAAAATAATAATCATGTCTAATATTCCAAGAGTCTGGCCTCAATACTTCAAGGATAGTTAATTTGATTATTTATTTAGAATAATTGTCAGATCTCGTATCGCCAAAATAACGCGTGTGATCCGTAGTAAATTTTCATGAACCATTTTTTCAATACGAAAACCAACTGCAACAGCGTCATATTATATCAGAGAATTATAAATCTTCTGACCATCTGTAATGAATTGTAACCAATGGTTAAGTTAAATATCGACGGAACAACGGGCCCTTAGGCGTGAAACAAGTTTGTCCATATAGAAACTAGGCAATTAAGAACATTAACACAAACAAATCTACTGGCCACTTAACCAATCGATCAGAATAATGACCGGTTGGTTGAGTGACGTGCCCAAAAACGACCATTATGACAGCGCCCTAATGTGTCTAAAGGCTTACTTCAAAGGGCATACAGCCCCAAAGCCGATGTAAACTTTCATAAATTATAGTGATGTGAAAAACTCAGCCTCTCCATGAATAGAATAACAATAAAAAGGAGGCGTAATATCGTGCTAAACCATCGATATATCATTTCTGCTGTGTTGCGTTGAGTGTGCCGAGTTTTCTATACGTGTGCCGCAATATATAACGGGCTAAGTAACCGCGGTATTGGGTTCATAAATCAGGAGTCGAAGCAAATTGTTATCGGATGAGACACCCGAACTCGAAGCCCGGACGCTGACAAATAGAAATCTGATGGAGCTACCCGACGTATGCGAGGGTCGAAGCTGATATTGAAAGATTTAAGGACCATTCAATAAAAGACTCTTTTAAGTAGGTCTGAAGATGGCGCTTGTTCCTATTTAAAGATTTATTAGCTTGACATCCATTGTGTTTGTTTGAACGGTAGCTGGCGGTGTAAATGTTTCTATGATGCTGACGTTCAACATGTACGGTTTAAATGCAAAAAATAACGACGTCTTAACAAATAAGGCATCGTTTAATAATAATATTATGAATGTTGGCGTGTTTCAGATATCTGCTCAAATTAGGTAGAAGTCTGTTCACACCCACAAATAATATTAAATTGTATTGAAAATGTAATAAACCAATTTATTTTTTAAGAATACCACCTTAATCTTGGAGTCTTCTCAGAAGTCAGGAAGTCTCCTGGTTAACAACAATGACAAAATCAGTCATCACGCGTAAATAAAAAATTATCCTTGGAAAAATTTTGTTAACAATTTTCTTCAATCATTATAATAGTCTGTATAAGCACGAAATCAAATAGAGACCCAAGACCAACAACAACTAATCATTTCACAAGACTACAAGTATTGTATAAGCAGAGCCGTTGTCGCTTGTACAAAATGTAAACAACGCTGTACGGATCATCACTCCATTATCCTGCTTTTCCAAACTCCTCGCAGGATCTCCAAAGTTTCACCGCCGGAGAACATAGAATAACAAAACCTTTTGCTAGTCAAAACCAGCACGGGCCGTGCTCAACATTCAAGTGATAAGTAATGCTTCGAAAAATATGTAAATTTTTGTTTTTAAAAAGTTATGAAGTCAATAAAGGAAGCCGCTACCGACCGCGGATTAGGGCGCGTTTCCACTGTGTCGAGATGACTTTCGTTGACACATACATACATACATGACGTTGTACATAAATAAATCGCGCCTATTTATCCCATAGGGAATGGTAAGCAGAGATTAATATTGTCGCCAGTTAATTTAGATCCCATGGTAGCATGTTACGTAAATGGCAGTATGTTGGTAGGTGGTATAAGATAAATGCTGCTGCCCATTACTCGTCGTTAGTCGTCGAATGCAGCAGCGTTCCTCCCACCTAGCAATGTAATGCGAATTTTATGCCCGATAAATGGCAATAGGCTCGCCACCTATTATATGGTACCTAACATAATAATGTTGCCAGTGAAGTTGTATGTTGCCAGGCGAAACATGAGTGCCAGGTCACCTCTGCCTACCCCTTCGGGGATATGCGCATGATTTGTATGTATGTAAGTACAGTCAACAGCACATCGGGTTACTACAATCTGTCAAGTTTCTCCAATAAAATTTAAACCTTAACATCCTTATTATAAAGTTCAAAATTGATTGGAAATATTTGACAGTTTGTAGTAACCTGATGTGCTGTTGACTATAAAAATCGACTGGATGATTATTTACTGCGGCGCAGTGCATGATTGAAGTAGAACCCGTCTCCTTGGCAATGTACTCAGTTTACCAACTTGATACCTATCTGTCTTGTTCATTTGTTATTTCAACCGCCTAGGACGACTATTTCTCGTCACGCACAGTGGGAACGTGCTCTTAGGGCGACGGAAGCGAGGGAGGTTTTTTTAAAAAGCCTTTTGTAATATAAACCCATGGCCCCGGTTTCCAGTCATCCTCGTCGTTTATTTTCATCTCGTCAAATAGAGCGGAATTTTATTACTGAACGAAACTAATTGTTTAGGTTTAGCGTGCCCTTCATAAATCCTTATTATTTATCCTCAGGACGGCTGCAAGGCTTTGTAATTGAAGCCTCAATGCCTCGTTTGGCTATTCTCTTGACGTCCGTTGTAACACGGTTAATTAAGAATAAAGCTTGGATTATCCAGATTTCAGATAATTGTTAAGGTTTTAGTTGTAAATTGGTGTTGTTAAGGTTTTAGTTGTGAATACCTAATAGTCATATACATACATAATAGTCTTGTTGTTTTTGCAATTACGAACAATTAAGTATGAGGAATTTTGATATTTTACGTATACACATTAAAAGGTGAAAGATTCACCCAGAAATCTGAAGACCTGTCTCTCATACCTTTTAATTGATAAGACAACAATTTATACTGTGGCTACATTACATAGGTACCCTTTTTGCGTATGCTGTCGGTGGTTTTTTTTCTCCACGTTACCGGTGTCCCAAGGTCTATTGGTCTATACCGAGCTTTAGTAGACTTTCAGAATGTGCCAGCCCCGACTAACCCCCAGCGACACCCTTGGGGTGAGCCTGGGCTGGCACATTCTGAAAGTTATTTTTTTCCTCCACGCCTCACTATATTTGTGTATAAAGAACAAAGAATAATAATAACTTCACCTCACTACGATTCGTATTATCTAAATTGTAATATATTCAAGTTAGTCATTAGTGTGAATTTACATTTGTATACCTAATGTGACCAAGTTATTTCGAAACAGGTCAATATATGCACCACGCAGATTGTCCGCTTACCAATATTATTTTCGCTGGTAACATTTATTACTATCTATTCGATTTTTTTCAACCTTAGTATTATTTCGTGAAAACAAAAGTGTTACTATTAATTTTGACCTCCTCACACCATACTCCTATGTGCAAAAGCTATTTATCAACAGAATAATCTCATGAAGCAACCTTATGAAGTGAAAGCCCTTGCCAAATCCAATACATACTTACAAATCACGCCTACTTCTGCGAAGGTCACTGACAGAGTTTAAAATCGTTTTTCAAAGTAGATATTTTACTTAACCGGTATTAGTAAGGTTTAGTTTCCACAAAATCAAATATCGTCCGCATGTAACGCGAAAGAATGTCAAAGAACAAGCTGGGCAGTCCTTGCGTAATTGACCGTTCGATCCAATCCAAATCGCAGGCGGTTCGGCCGAACGGGGCGGATTCAATTCGCGACCGCGGAACTCGATCGTTTTTCCAGATCAGCCGCCATCGCCATTCCGACCACAAATACTGGTAATGGGGACGACATGCGCGACCCCGCTGGAATTGCACACAAACCGCATCGTTTTGTGTGACTCTGTTCGTTAGCTGTCACAAAACTATAGCGTAAAGGAGATGTTCCAAAATGGCCTATGTATTTGTACACTATATAAAAAAATTGAGAAAAATTTATGATTTTGGGAAAATTGCAAATAAATGTATATAATGTACAATAGTTTTTTTTGTTTAAAACTATTTTTCATTGGTGTGAATTACATACATATATCTGTTCAACCAACCAAACAGATCCTTCAGCTTTATAATATTAGTAGGTATAGATTAGTACAGATAAACCCAAGCCAATTCCTACATTATACGTCATTTATGTGTGTATAAATTGACAAACATTTATTCAAAGGACACAAATTCGTATTCGTGTTCAAATTCGAGGTATATTACCTCATTCTCTTCAACCTTCTACACCCTGCTATCATGCTATTTCGAATCCAGCCCTAAATGTATACGAACAGTCAGGAATTAGCAGCGAACTGGAAAAACCGAAATGTTCCCACAAGCGGCTCCTCAGAATAAAATCTGCGATTCACGCCCCAGTTCCTAGACGCCCGGCTGCGCAAATCCGCCGTAGCTCGCCAGTAATCTCATTCTTTCAATTACATCCCTCGAAAATATAGGCCATTGACGAGATTTAAATCCTTTCTTAAATCTCTTTCAGGTTTGGAACGTTAAATTGAACTCTTTAAGATTATTGTATTAATTTATTGAAGGACCAAAGTATCGACATTTCTCTCGATAAAAAATTATCAAACAACTCCAACTTAATTTAACGTGTTAGGTAAGTACTATAAAGTACGTGTGCGTAACGTGTTAAGTAAATACTAAGTAAGTACTACATAAAAGTTTTATTTTTTATTTGAACATTATATGTATATGTAGTATGTAAAGTTTTTTACAATTTTCTTACCTATTTTTCTTTGTAATATTTTTAACCTAACCCTATCATTTATATAAGTTTCAAAAAAACTTCCATGGTTATCTAACGTCTTTGATAATCCAAGAGGTTTAGGCAGCTGCCCTGATTGCGTTAGATGAGGGTTTGTTTTCAGCATTAGGACATTTACTTTGTGCTTTTCTTTAAACTAGTTAAGGCTGACAGTTGATTCGAGATATTGCACAGTTTTATCTAACGTGCTGAAATTAAAAATGTATGCACTATTACTCTACGTAGGTTCATATTGAACATTTTCGTTGCTCAGTTTCTTAATGAATATTTACGACAATACTAAAACTAGTTTGCGTGTATTGGAAGGTCATCGTGATAATGTTAGGAAATTCAAAATTTCACTGGAAAAGTCTTAATTAATTCTGAATTCAATTTATCGGACGTAACTACCCCAGAGTATAACTTTTCAGAAGCAGTCTGCCCAGACCGGAAGCATTGGGCTCTTAATTTCCTCCCGAACAAACCCAATCAACAGAATATAAATTATGCAAACTTTGTAACTATAATAGCGACATTGAAGTTTTGCTTGTTAAATTTCTATCGATGAACGCTTTGCGTCGGGTGTATGGTTACTTGTTGTAGTTTAAAAAAATTCAATTTATTTAGACTGACACAAAACTTTATTCATTGAATTATTAAGAAGAATAAAAACCTCAATATAGTATAAATTGTGTTATCTAGCTTTACGATAAAAAACCGAAATAAAAATTTACTTAACAAAGAATATAAGAAAATGATTGTAATCCGCTGCACTATGCAGTTGCTTTAGTTCAAAGTACATGTATCTATCATAATATAAGTTTCAGATGCTTACTTCATTTACAGAAAAAAAGCATTTTTCACTTATCAACAGGTAATCTGCTTTATATCTTATATTTTCCCATCCTATCGTGAGATCTATTTAAATATTGATACATTGTGTGTCGCCTTTTCGTTTTAATTGAAAAATACCACCAGTAGAAGCCTAATTATATTACAAACGTTTGATTTAATTTTTTTAAGTTATTTTTCCTATATTTAGGAAAAGTTAGGATAAGTTCATGATTAATAGACGGATAAGTACCTACTGCAACTAACTGTGGAGTTGTTAAAAGTATTCACACCGTTATTGTGTTCCAATTGAGATTTATTTTTCAATTTTCAATAATGACACACACGTAAATGTATAATAGTATATTAGGTGATTTACATACGATATGGTGACGGAAGACCAGTTTACAGTTTTTGTGACACCTTTTACGAATAAAATGATTACTTTTGCAAAAGCTTGATTCTATCTATATAGATCTTTCCAAAGCATTTGATAGAGTCGATCACAAGTTACTCTGCGCCCAGCTCGCCTCTTGTAACATCAACGAAAACTCATGTCCCTGGATGACCCTCTTACCTCAGCAAAAAGAGTCAGTTGCAGTTGATCACTCTTCGGTTTCTTTTCATCTATAACTGATCTGACTACCGGGATACCACTGGGGTTACATTTAGGACCTTTTCTATTAGTTGTTTTCATTATCGATCTTAGTGATTTAAAATATTTAGTTCAATTTTTTGCCTCATCGACTGTAGTCTCTTACAAAATGATTTGATTATTATTTCAAACTGGTGTAAGATGCATGGCCGCGTGGTGACGGCAGAGTAGAATACAATTGTCACCACCCCAAATCTTTCCCGTGGGTATCGTACAAGGCGACTAAGGATAAATCTGACTATGATTAGGAATGGGCAGCAGCGTTCCTCTTATACCACCCAGGCTAGCAATGTACTGCGACTTTTGTGCCCGATAAATGGCAATAGGCTCGCCACCTATTACATGGGACTTGATATATTTGGCGAAACGTGGGTGCTAGTTCACCTCTGCCTATCCCTTCGGGTATATAGGCGTGATTTATGTATTTATGTATGTATGTAAGATGCATTTGACACTGGAGTGCTTTTCACGCTCACACTCCACGAATACAATAATAATGAAGTTCCACCGACTCTTGACCTTGGGTTATGATCTATCCACGAAAGGATTCAAAAAATCCCAGTGTCATTGGTTTTATTCTTTGCACCTTGGAATACAGCTGCAGATTTAATTGATCGTCGTATTACTAAGTACATGACGGTGAAATATAAAAGGGTCAAAAAATTAAGTTATAGTTCAAATTATATCGGTATATTACTATGCAAACGAAAATGTCATCCCTGTACGATTTAATACAAGAGCGTTGACGCAACAATATCCGTCATCATGAGTAAAACACCTTCGCACGGTTTATTTGTATTGGTGTTCATTTTCCGTGTACTGTTTCTACCTTAATGTTTATATATTATTCTTAATTAGCAATTTAATAAAGCTTATAACAATCGACATTATTGGGCAACACTTTTGTCCGGACTTCGTTTAACCTATATGCCCTGTCAATGAATGTATAAATAATTGTATTGTATAATTTTGTAATTAGTGTGCGACAGGACCCCGATAGGTAAGGTACTCCGTGAAAGCATAATATTAAATAATTAGGACATTATTTTACTATAGTGTAATGGACAATTAAAACGTATCTAACGTGGTGAGAAATTAAATTTGTTTATTTTCGTAAGTGAAGTGACGAGCGCGGGCCCGCATTCAAACAGCGCTGCTAACTGTCACGCGTTTGGTGTGCAGAAGCCATAGGCTACCATAGACAACTGTGTTTCCATAATCTTTCAAAAAAAATATTTTATGCGGCTAATCTGTTTTAAGCCTAATAACATAAAATCCATTTTCTGAACCCAATTCACTATATAGCCGTTCTTGTTCGCAAAGTCGACAGAAGGCCGTTAAAACTTCAAAGACAAGAGATAATACTATCGTCAGACTCGCTAACTAGTTGTTTAATAACAACAAAGAATATCTCTGGGCTGTCAAGCCATGAAAACAATCTTTGACTTAAAATTTTTGATGAGCCCGTGAAATTTCTTTTATGATAGGTACTTTTATAGCTATTGTGCGAAATATCAAGGAGCGGTATTACTTATTGCATACATACATACATACATACATAAATCACGCCTATATCCCCGAAGGGGTATGCAGAGGTGAATTAGCACCCACGTTTCACCAATTATGTTAGGTCCCATGTAATAGATGGCGAGCCTATTGCCATTTATCGGTCACGAAAGTTGCAGTACATTGTTAGGTGGTATAACAGGAACGCTGCTGCCCATTCCTCATCACTGATTTATCCTTAGTCGCCCTATACGACACCCACGGGAGAGATTTGGGTGACAATTGTATTCTACTCTGCCGTCACCACACGGCCTTCTTAAATAAGTTATCATGTAAAACCTAAGCTGAATCCTAAGTGGTATAAAAGGAACGCTGCTGCCCATTCCTCATCACTGTTTTAACTCTTAGTCGCCAAGTACGAAACCCCGGTAGAGATTTGGGGTGGTGTTAATATTGTATTTGCCGTGTGGTGACGGCAGAGTAGAATACAATTGTCACCATCCCAAATCTCTCCCGTGGGTGTCGTACAAGGCGACTAAGGATAAATCAGTGATGAGGAATGGGCAGCAGCGTCCTCTTATACTACCGTCCTGACAATGTACTGCGACTTTTGTGCCCGATAAATGGCAATAGGCTCGCCACCTATTACATGGGACTTAACATAATTGGCGAAACGCGGGTGAGAATTCACCTCTGCCTACCCCTTCGGGGATATGGGCGTGATTTATGTATGTATGTATGTTAATATTGTATTCTTCTCGACCGTCACCACACGGCACAAATTCTAATAATAAATTCTGAAAAAAAAAATATATAGAAGCTCCAAATGGTTTCGTCATTATCATAATTTGTTTTTTTTTTAAATGTTGTTAATTATGTACCTATTGTCCTCTTAGCCATGCCACCGTTAGTGGACCCGATCCCCAGCGGGGTCCTGTTCGAGACAGACACGCAGACCGCCGACCTGGGACTAGACAAAGACGTCTCCAAGCTCAAGAAGGCCTCGCCCAAGAAGTTTGAGTACGTCTGGTTCAACATATCCTGGTTTATATTCCTGCACATCGTGTCGTTGTACGGCATCTACCTCGTTTTCACATCAGCGAAATGGGAGACCAATGTTTTCGGTAAGTATCTTCTTGTACAGGGTTAATTGTGAAGTACCAGCTACCTCGCAGGACCAAACAGCTAATATCACAGACGTTCTTTGTTCTACGATTTTTGATAATTCATTAGAAATTACTTTCATTCAAAAATAAATAATATCATTTACCACTCTAATGTGAATTACTCTAAAAGCGCACGCGAGCACAGCGCCGTCCTTTTGCTTATAAATGTATGGACGTACAGTTGAATAATAATTTCTCATCAATGTATTGTTATGTTAAAACTCGTAAAACAAACTTTGTTGTTCACCACGTTAACTATCCAATCCCGCGAGGTTGCCGGTGTGTTACAAATAACCCTGTATGATTACCTAAGTTTAACTATTTCACTGGCCTACCTGCCTTTCTCTATTTTCTGATCTTCAAACGTTCCAAAACATAACAATCATCAAAACGAAGAAATCACATCTTCCCGAATCATCAAAGACTACTTTATATCTTTCGAACTATTTCTTACCACAATTTTCTTTGTAAATTACATCTGCTACAATATTATCCACTCCGTATTTTCAGCGTTCGCAATGCACATGATGTGTGCTATAGGCATCGGCGCCGGATCTCATCGTCTCTGGACCCACAGGAGCTACAAGGCGCGCACTCCACTGAGGATCCTTCTTATGGTTTGGCAGACCATGGGCTTCCAGGTAAGTGACCTGTTTTGTTCACGCATGGTTTTGTTGGAAGGAAAAAAACTTAACTAATTCAACTTTATTCATAATTATCTCCCTGACTTGTTCTCTAGTAATCCAAAGTTGACGCAGTATGTTTCTTCTTCAATTCATATTATTTTTGTATCATCTATCACACCAGATAAATTTTACCCGGCCAGCATGGAAGCATCTGATGCATCTCATAACAATGAAATCATACAAACGTAATCGCAGAGACTAGAGACCGCAACTATCACAAGCTCGTTAATTACCTTGGAATGAAACCTTGGAGAGGTAATCGGGATTATTTTTCTTCTATTTTGTTTGACGTGTGGTGACGGCAGAGTAGAATACAATTGCCACCACCCCATCTCTCCACGGGTGTCGTACAATGCAACTAGAGGTAAAGACAGCGGTAAATAAAGTGCAGTAGCGTTCCTCTTATACCACATTGTCATGTTCATAAATAGGCGTGATTTATATATGTATGTAATTTTAACAGTATTTTAAAAATCTTGTCTAGGACTGCATTTTTATTAATCTTGTCGAGGGCTGTATCTTCAACAATCTTGTCTAGAACTGTATTTTCAACAATATTATTTAGAACTGCATCTTCAACAATCTTGTTTATGACTGCATCTTCAACAATCTTATTTGGAACTGCATCTTCATCAATATTGTCGGGGACTGGAGCTTCAAAATTCTTGTCTAGGACTGCATCTTCGAGTGGGCTCGCGACCACCGCACCCATCACAAGTACGCTGACACCGACGCCGACCCCCACAATGCGGAGAGGGGCCTATTCTTCTCGCATATGGGCTGGCTCTGCTGCAAGAAGAGTCCTGAGGTCATCGAAGGTGGAAAGAGGATTGACCTGACCGACCTTAACACTGACCCTGTGGTTATGTTTCAGAAAAGGTAAATCTGTTTTCTATTTATTTTATTTAAGCATCGAATATTTTTAAATCTATACTAATATTTTAAAACAGTTTGGTTGGTTGGTTAAACGCGCTAATCTCAGAAACTATTGGTTCAAATAGAAAATTTATTTTTGTGTTAGATAGTCTATTTATTGAGGAAGGCACAGGCTTTATAACAACCGACATTAACGCGAGCGAAGCCGCGGGCTACCATTAGTTAATTAAAAACCTCTGGAACCCTGGATCATTAGAATACTTTCTTTTTCTACTTTCTGAAATAGTTTTTTTTTAATAACCAGCCCGTTAATAAAGTAATAGATATGTATGTATAATCATGCCTATTTATTCCCGAAGATTACAGGTATTAACACTCACATTGATATTAAACATTACAATCGTATACACATTTTCACTGTCATTTGAAGTGACGCAAAAAGGAAATTCACAATCAGACTTGTCTGTGGAAAATCCCCTTTCACTCGACAGACATTACATGAAGATGATGCCGTTCCTGTGCTTCGTTCTGCCCACCGTCATCCCGGTGTACTTCTGGGGTGAGACCTGGCTGAACGCTTTCTGTGTGCCCACCATTCTGCGCTACACTTGGGGCATCAACGTGGTCTGGTCCATTAACAGCTTCGCCCACACGTTTGGATACAGACCCTATGACAAGTAAGCTTTATTTTCAACACGTCACTTACGTGGTTATTTTGTTTTTGAAAGTTGTCAGAAGAATTCTTAGAAAATAAGATGCACATCTCGGAAAGCGTTTGGTTAAAATATATTTCCAATTACGATAAAAGTAGCATTTTGTGCAAACCAAACTCACCGCTTTTGGTCTAGTATTGTGGTTAAAGGAAAATTTGTAATCAAATAATCGTAGATAGGTTAGGTTAGATTATTTAGGTTATTTATAACATAGATTTTAGTGGTTAGAAAAAGAATTTCGAAAAATTATTTGTACTAATTTTTCTAACATTTATATAATGTTAAAATTAAAATCAAATATATTTATAACATGTTTGCTTTTTATAAACATTTTTAAACTTTTTCATAATATTTTTTTTCCGACTTTAAAAAAAATTATCATATCCATATAATGTAATTTATAATTATGTATTTACAAACGTGCCATTAGTACGAATTCAACCTTAATACAATTACCAACACTCTACCAACGGACTAAAATACAACAACTTTACAAATTACATACTTCGTAAATATCGCATTTTCAACCCTCATCATATTCCAAATTGTTAAATTTATTTTCCCTTTTCTAAGTGCTCATAATATTATATTATGTATTACTAAATTTAGAGTTGTTGGAGTGTTAGAAGTTTTGTCTTGATTCGTTTTATCCATTAGAATTTGTGGTGGCGCTGGTGTTGTGTAGCAAATATACAAACGAAAATTTCATTTTGGAGCGAGCGATAAAATTCATAACAATTATATCAATGTATATTATTGTGAACGATTTAATACGACCTAAACAAAAATGTCAGATATGTTAATGATTGTAATAATTAGAAAGTGCTTTCTATATCTTTATTCACAGGGTAGTGTTGGCCATATAATTTGGGATTAGGCACAACTCGTCCAGATCAAACGGGACCGCACCTTTAGTTTTCCTTTTTTCAAGTCAGGTTCTAACCTAGTAATCCAATATATCTATAAAAATGTACATATATCTAAATGTAATGTTTGAGCAAGTTGTCACCTATACCATAGTTCGTGGTTCTGTCTTGTGTGATCTTGATAAAAAGTGTCGTAATGTTGTCTCTTGTAACAGGGGTCTTACTTCATTCAACCAACTCAACTTATTGACATCAACTGGGATCGATGATCGTGTAATTATGGATATTATCAGTTATATTTATAACCCTCAGATGCCATAGGAGAGGTATAAAGACAATTATTATCGTAACTGTAATTGCGTAATAGTTATGCAACTCTTAACTATGTTGTTGAAACTCCCCACAAATATGAAAAGTTTACTCTATACTCAATATCTCGATCGCCTTTTGTTTCGCTCAATAACGATATAGTATGCATACGTTCAATGACACAAGGCCAATAAACTGGAATATTATAGCAGGACGAATAAATTAAAACGCAAATGCTGCATTCACGAAATAAAAATTCAGCCGCTGCCGCAGTTTTCGATAATTCGTCCAATTTTAGCTTAATACTTAAAAAGCTTTTAGAGCCGTTTCGAAGCTGCATTTTAGGGTAACATAAAAAATGTAAGTATAAAGTAAATAGGTATTTAACGCTCATTCGCAAACGTATGTACGAAAAATAACTGTGAATGTAGAGAGAATATTACTCTATCTACGTAATAACATTTTTTTATGTGTGTTTGTTGCCAGGTCTTTGAATCCACGCGACAATATTGGCACCTGGATGATATGTGTGGAAGGTTTCCATAACTACCACCACACATTTCCCTGGGATTACCGCGCGACCGAGTATCCTCTATACAATATGCTGACACCCACAATAACTTTCATCGACATCATGGCTAAGGTACTATATTTATATAATTTATATGTCATAATAAGATAAAAAACGTAAATAATGTTGATGTGTAAAATGTATAATGTGTATAATGTTGATGTGTATGTGAAAATATAAATGTGTAAAACCTATTTTTTCAAGGTCGCCAATTAAAGCGACATATCAAAATTTAAAAAAAAAATCTCGTTATAATTGCTAGAGTATATAGACTTCGCGTAAATACTTTATCAAGTTCCGATTCATAGCGCCCTGCGAGGCTCGATTATGCCGTATAATCTAATAACATCTAGCAATATCCAGGACCCATTCAAAGCTTTCGCCTTCCCCAAAAAACCCCGGTAGATGCTGCAAAGACCTCACGACAGCTTAGTTCCTCCAAATATTATATTCGTGATTATTTCAATTAAGATTGATTTTTCAATACGCGTAAATTAGCCGTGCAGTGACGGCAGAGCAAAATGCAATTGTCAACACCCCTAATCTCTCCCTCGAGTGTTTTACAAGGCGACTAAGGGATGATTAATAGGCGTTCTTCTTATACAACTTAGCAATATGTTGCAGTGCCCGATAGATGGCAATGGGCCCTAACATAATTGGCGAAATGTGGGTGTTAGTACAACTGCGGGATAGAGGACTCTGCCTATCCCTTCGGAGATAGATCTTCTTCACGTTCATAAGCAATGCAAACAGAAGCTCGAGATATTAAAACTTTGGACAACCACCAACTGTTTTGAAGACGATGGTTACATTCTAATAGTAATACATGTCTAAACTCCCCAGATCGGTCAAGCATACGACTTGAAGAGTGTGTCCCCGGATATCATAAAGAAACGCGCACAACGTACGGGAGATGGTACCCACAACTTATGGGGTTGGGATGACCCAGAATTCACAGAAAAACTGAAAGCCCAGTACAGCGTCATCACCAACAATGAGGACAAAAAGATTGATTGAGAAATAATCTATAATAATATTGTTAATTCGTCAAACACGACCTTAATGTTATCAGCATAAACGCGAAAGTACTTTGCGTTACAATTTGTCATAGCGTGACACATTGACGTAAAACTAACATCAATTAGTGGACTGAAGTGAAGAAAAATGCCGCAATTTTTAAGTCCTTTATTTTACATCGCTCTATTACTTGTTCGCTAGTCTATAAAATGGAACCATTTCCTGTTTTTATTTTCTGAACTCTAAAAAATTGTGTTAATTTATTTTAGACACGGCATAAGTCTTGAGTGATATAGATTTTAGAATAGGAGTTTTGTAGAATGTATTCTCACTTCAGTACCCAAATAGTCTTTTTTATTTATGTAAATGATAATGACGTGTATCATAACAAGATCCATCCATCTGATGTTTTCAAACACGTATAGGTACGACAGTTTCGTTGTTCAAGATATCTACAAAAATATTTGCATTCATCATCGAATGTTGCATTAATGTTTCTTCAGAATGGAGAAAGATATCATTTCGGTTTTTTTTTAATAATTATACTACAGGGTTCCTGGGGCCTATTTTTTACTATACGTGCCCTAAACTTAATTATACATTTTCATCTTTGAGACAACATTTTTTTCATTAATAAATGTTCAAAAACTATTTTGTACTTATTTCGTTTTCTTCCTGTTAATAATTCCTATCATCAGCCTATTCGCTAACTTTTTTGACACTTGAGAGTGATAATCACTGAACTATTTACTGATCCATTACTACTTTACTATAACACTTGTTCTGTGAAAACAGTAATGAATAAGTAAATAGTTCGATGATCATCACTTTCAACTGTTAAAAAAAGTTAGAGAATAGGCCATAGAGGACAATAATACTACGGATAGAATAGGCCTACAGGTATAAAAACTTCGCGATTGATGTTGTATCCGTGTTTTTCTATATCATGTTGGTAAATACCCACCTACTGCACGAATGAAAAGAATAAAATAACCTTAGATAATAGCGGACTATTAATTATGTACTATAGACAATATTATTCTTATAAAATATGACAAAATAATCTGGATAGGTAAAACAATGATAATTGAATATTATGCTTCCAAAACTGGATACCGACAATAGTGTAAACCTATACATAGTCATATTTTTAAGCAATTATAAACTAGAGTTATCAAACCACAGATATATCAATCATCAAACACACGTTTAAGAAAATTTAAATAATGTATAATTTAGCATACTTATTACCAAGTCAGTTTCCTATATATTTGTTTAGAACAAGATAGAATCAGGTTTGTAATAACCAATAACCCCGGTAATAGGTCTACCTACAGCAACATTTAAAAATAAATGATCAAATTGAAACTACCTAGGAAATCTTTTTCCGATGTTGAACGCAGCTGGCACCGTCGTAAACGATAAGCGAAAATCGATATCCTCTTCCATTAGCCGAGTATAATTAATGCAGTGCAATCATACGCTCAGCCATGGCAGTTGGTAGCGACAGTGAATACTTATTACTTATGTAAACTCCATTGTACTCCTCGAGAAAAATGTATTCCAGTTGTAGTTCCGAACTACAGACGTACCGTGTGGCGACGGCAGAGTAGAATACAATTGTCACCACCCCAAATCTCTCCCGTGGGTGTCGTACAAGGCGACTAAGGATAAATCAGTGATGAGGAATGGGCAGCAGCGTTCCTCTTATACCATCTAGCTATGTACCTACTGCGACTTATGTGCCCGATAAATGGCAATAGGCTCGCCACCTATTACATGGGACCTAACATAACTGGCGAAACGTGGGTGCTAGTTCACCTCTGCCTACCCCTTCGGGGATATAGGCGTGATTTATGTATGTATGTATGTACTATGTATGTAGTTCCGACCGACTGAGTAGCTGCCTAATGGCTGAAATAATTTAAGGCCTTACTTACAAATCACGACCGGAGAGTTATTAGCTTACATAATATTCCGCCAATTATGTTAGGTCTTGTGTAATAGGGGGAATAATTTAATATTTCCTATATTCTTTGTTTATAAGATGTGACTAATACTATTTTATTGGTATATTAAGAATGGTGGAGGTCTTCCATGCTGACCTGGAAGCAAAAAAATAACGGAGTGTGCCAGCCCCGACCGATCCTTGGGTGTCGTAAAAGTCGACTAAGGGATTTATACAAAGGAGAATGTGCAAAATACAATAGTAGAATAAGGCCATAAAACAATCCATAAGACAAAAGGTGGTTAGCCACTCGAGCTGAGCGAGGCTAACTATGGTTCGAGTATCATTAAGATTGTATAGTGTTTACCGTGAGGCTAAACAGCCTCACGGTAAACACTATACTAAAATTAACGATATGTCTGTATGGGCTAGATCCCTTTATCTTTCCTAAAAAGGGAGAATTAAAAACAAACAACAAAATCAATTGACATTGACATTGACAATTAAATATGTACAATACAAAATTAAAATATTTGCTCCTCTAAAATAAAGTTTAAAAACACTACGATTTTAAATAGGTATTTTATGTACAGACTTAGAAATTAAGGAATTAAAATCTTAGTAAAATGTTATCCTCCTTAATTAAAGAACATCAGACAAAACAAGCAGCAAAAAGAGTGGTGCAAGGTAATGTTAGTGACTGCACCTAAATTTGAATACACATACCTATTGACCATTTGTATTCCTAATGTTATGTGTTTGTAATTAATTTTATGTAATATTTTTCAGAACAAAAACGTAAAGAATGTATTGCTGCAGCTAATGATCTCACTCAAGCTCTGGTAGATCATCTTAATGTTGGGTGAGTGATGTATTTATTATTATAGAAAGTACAATCTATAAAAATTTATGCATTTGACAGAGTTCTTGTCAATTAGTAAATAAATATTAGAAATATAAGAAGTGTAAAATAATATCAGCTTAACTAAAATAGTTAAATTATAATGACACACCAAGCAAAGCGAGGACACAAGAAGAAGAAGAAGCAGTAATGAGAGAAAATATGTGAACCATATTGGTTTAGCTGTAATTAGATTTAATATTACTATTATAAAAAAAATATTTTAAAATTATGTAATTTATGTTTCAGAGTCGCTCAAGCTTACTTAAATCAAAAGAAATTAGATGCTGAAGCCAAATTACTACATCAAGGGGCGATCAATTTTGCTAAACAGACCCAACAATGGCTGGCCCTTGTTGAAAACTTCAGTAGCGCTCTGAAAGAAATAGGAGATGTTGAAAACTGGGCCCGCAGTATAGAAAATGATATGAAAATTGTCACAGATACTTTGGAAAGAGCTTATGAAATGACACAGGAGCAACCAACTACAAGTCAAACTAGTCAATAAATCAATGAAAACAATAATAATAACTATACATACATCATCAGTTCCCAGATTATCTGGGTTTAAGCAGTATGTTTCCCCTTCCATTCATATCAGTCAGATAATATCTAGCCAATTTACAAGTCTTTAATTCATATCATGTAACAGTGATGGAATGGACTAAGTTGAAATACCAACAAATAGAGAGGGAATGTGGTCACTACTGCCTGCCTCACTCCAACTCTCTTTGGGTATACAGTTTAATAAAAGAGATGCGTATGGTAAGATGGATGTGTGGTGTGACACGGAGAGACAAGATGAGGAATGAGTATATCAGGGGAAGTTTGAAAGTAGCGCCAGTGACTGAGAGACTGCGGAGTGATAGACTTGGATGGTTTGGTCATGTTATGCGAAGAGATGAAAGCTATGTTGGCAGAAGAATGTTAGGTATGAATGTGGAAGGACGTAAAAGATGGATGGATTGTGTAAAGTTTATGATAGCGAGAGGGGTGGATGAGAAATTGGTGAAGGATAGAGAGGAGTGGAAGAAGAAAATATGTTGTGCCAACCCCACCCAGAGCGGGAGAAGGGCAGGAAGAAGAAGGCATAAAACAAATATCCTTTTATTTATTCATAATTTATTTTGTCAAAGATACATTCCAAATTATGTTAAATTTGATTTGACTGACCCTATGCAATAATCAAATTATATACTTTGTTAATATTCATAGTTGTAAATAACTAAATTTTATTTAGGTTTTAAGGTGTCTTAAGTTAATAAAAATATAATGCCTAAATCTTTTGTATCCTTTCCACAAGTATTACCTACTATCTTTAATTTATTTTTAAATTCACATAAATATAATACTTTAAAATATTTGCATGCTACTTATAGCGAATCTTGTACAAATAATGTAAACCATGGTTGTTGCAATTATAGACTAATATATTCTAAAACCGTACACAAGAAAGAAATTTGAACAGAAATTGCAATAAAATATTTATTTGTGGAGAATTATATGAAATTATTGTAAATATTCACTCTCAAAGAACAAACATCGATATTGCGGTGACATAATTCTACACTAAAGTGAAAAGAAACTTACACCGAGGGATTGCTGAACCACCTTCCATTTTATTAGTTCCCCGAGACTTCCCTCATGGCTGGATAAGAAAACATATTTGATTATTAAAACTAAAAATATGACTGATAAGGCCAAATACCTTTGCCTAATACCTTAATAATAAGGCCAAATACCTTTGCCTTTTGCCGTGTGGTGACGGCAGAGTAGAATACAATTGTCACCACCCCAAATCTCTCCCGTGGGTGTCGTACAAGGCGACTAAGGATAAATCAGTGATGAGGAATGGGCAGCAGCGTTCCTCTTATACCACCTAGCAATGTACTGCGACACTTTTGTGCTCGATATATGGCAATAGGCTCGCCACCTATTACATGGGACCTAACATAATTGGCGAAACGTGGGTGGTAGTTCACCTCTACCTACCTCTTCGGGGATATAGGCGTGATTTATGTATGCATGTATGTACCTTTGCCTTCCATAAAAAAAAGGGAGAGAAGTGTTTGGCGCGTTTCGTAGTGTCAGTCAGATTCAAAAATTGTTACAGAGTGGCAGTTTTGTGCAGCAAAAGTGGTGTTATTTTGATGCACAAGCATCCGTGTTGATGTTCAATTATGCAGAATAATTGAAAATAAGTGTTGTGATGTGTTTTATGTTGTGGTGAAGACCACTTTAAAAAGTGGAATTTAAGAAATGGAACTCTGTTACCATTAATTTCGCTCCAACCCCTCCCTAGAAGCGTTAAAATATGTGACATCCATATTTAAACGTAAAATTCATTTCATTCGTATGTTTCACCTACTCATTATTTCATAAGACTACAGATAAAATAGACACTAAAGACTTGGCTGTATGGGCTAGACCCTTTGCCTTCCCTAAAATATAGGGAGAATTTAAAAAAAAATTGTCAAACCAAACAATTTAAGTAAAAATAAAATAAACTCTATATTTCTCTCATTACCGTATAAAATTGCCTATTTAAATTTAACTAATTAGAAACGTCTTGCTTGATATTGATAAGACTAGTGTTCTGTGGACTAGACATGCAATTGAGGTTGGAAATAGTGATAAACTCTTAAACAAAGTTTCTTATCATACATTTATCAATTAAAACTTAAATTGTTAGGTATCCTCAGTATTTTAATAGAAGTGGATGAGGAATAACGTGCTCGGTTGATTTCTTGTCGTTTTCTAATTACAATATCCCTAAGAAACTCATCTTTTCTCAAGATTTATTGAAGTCCGATTTAATTTAAATATAATGAGCAGAGTCCTGGAAATCACTCCTAGAATTCTATCCATCCAAAGCCATGTTGTTCATGGGTATGTCGGCAACAAAAGTGCAGTATTTCCACTTCAGGTATATAATAATATTATTATATTGATAAAAGTCCTAGTTTTTGACATAATTATGTAAGTTTCATGAAATATAAACAATAAACAACTTTTATTTCTTTAAACTTAATATTTTATAATTATTCTCTATATAATTCATCAGTCAACATATTACATAAAAAACTTCTGGAATTTATTATTAAGGCTGGTTTGGTCAAATGATTAGTTATTCAATCTGAGTGACTAGTCATTTGACAACATATTACTTATAAAACTTCTGGAATTTATTAATAAGGCTGGTTTGGTCAAATGACTAGTCATTCAATCTGAGTGACTAGTCATTTGACCAAACCAGGTGTCCCGGTGGGGGCACATGTTTGTAAAGAACACAGATTTTTTTTCTCCAGTCATGGTTTGAACATTTATCTGCAATTGTTATGTATTTCAAATTTGTCTGTCCTCTAGTATTCATACACATACAAGTGCTGATGCTACTTATTTTGAGCTGGAATTATCTTTCAGGTTTTAGGCTTTGAAGTAGATTTTATAAATACTGTTCAGTTCTCAACTCATACTGCATACAAACATATTAAGGGAAATGTATTAGAAAATGATGAACTTGAGGAACTGATACAAGGGTTAACATTAAATGAAGTTGATTTTTATACACACATGTTGACGGGCTATTCAAGATCACCAGACTCCTTGAAACAGATTGCTGAAATCATTAAAAAGTTAAGACAAAAGACACCAGACCTTGTTTATGGTAAGCACAAGAAAATGTCTATACATAAATCATACCTGCTTAGCCCCCAAAAAAAAGCTTAGCTTCGTTTTACTAATACCCTTGTTTGGCTAGCTATATATATAGGTCCCATATAGTAGATGTAAATCTATTGCCATCAATGGCATAGTCGTCATAGTACTAAGGCTGGAGTTCACCAACACTCAAACAGGCAATTAAAACATAACAGTCAGTTCTTGACATTTTATTGTATGGAAGAACTGTCAAATACTAACGATTATCATTTAATCCCTTGTTTTATGTGTTGGTAAACTCTAGCCTAAGTAGTAGACCAGGAACACTACTATCAGTTCCTCTTAATATTTATAACCCACCTATTACACTACCTTGTGATCTTCTACAACACCCCTATGCACGGGATACGATGGTGATGACGATTGTGTTTTGCTAGTTACTACACGACGGTCATCAAACTGCCACATTGAAGTTTATTAGTGTAGATGTAGTAACAAATATTATTGTAACATACAGTTTCCTTTATTTGACCTTCAGCACATTTGTGTCAATAATACTTCTTAAATTACAACACTCAGTAATTGTTCAGATATTGATTTGAGATTGCGGTGAGCATTGATTGATTTCATTTTTATTGAATCAATGATTATTCAACTCCTCAATATTACTCCTAATAATACATTAGGTAATTGTTTAACACACTAATATAACCAATATTAAATATTGTTATTATTTGATTGATGAGCATTAAATTTTTCTGATGAGCAGTATTCAGTGCAGTTTTCTTGAGTTTATTAGCTACTATTTACAATGACTTGAGACTTACTGGTGTAAATCTTTATCAGGAAATGTAACATGTTACACAAGTCACATAATACTTATCTCATTGTTTAATTAGATGTTTAGCTTAGTAATAAATTGTTATACTTAGAAATAGTGAACCACGATTGCCATATTGCCTAAACATACTCAAAAGATAAGAATGTTGTTTACATTATCATTATTAAAGAATATTGATGTGTCATAAGGAGAGCATTTCATCTACAAAAACAAGTAAAACCTTTGTAACTTTTACAGTTTCATTTTTAATTTTCCTATTTTGATTATTGGTGATAAAAATTGTATTCTACTGTACACTGCTAAACAATTCATAACTCTAAACTATGCGCATTTGGCTGGTCCCTAAACAATGACAATGTCTAAAATCAAAATAAATGGCAGTTAAATCTGTTACTGCCGCACTCAGAGACGTCAAATAACTAATGAGTACCTAATGTCAAAAATCTCATTTAAATCTAGACCATAGGCTCGGTAAAAATAGCGACTAGTTTTGAATTGTAATTTTTTGACATTAAGTACTCATTAACGTTATTTGACGTCTCTGAGTGCGGCAGTAAAAGTTATTTTATTTGAAATGTTAACTGAGAGAGACGTCAAAAAACGTAAATGAGTACTTAATGCCAAAAAATGACAATTCAAAACTAGTCGCTATTTTTGCCGGGTCTATGGTCTAGATTTAAATGATAATCTTTGACATTAAATACTCATTAAAGTTATTTGACGTCTCTGTGTGCGGCAGTTAGTGTTTGTGCAAATTTAAGGGAGCACCCAGTTAATCAACTATAATTTTTTTGTAGTATGTGATCCTGTAATGGGCGATAATGGACAAATGTACGTCCCTGAAGAAATACTGCCAGTTTACAGAGATATAGTAGTGCCTCTGGCGGATATTCTGACTCCCAACCAATTCGAAGCTGAACTTTTGACTGGCATTCAAATAAAGGATCTGAATGGAGCACTCAAGGCTATTGACTCCTTGCATGAGAAAGGAGTGAAAACAGTTGTGCTGTCGAGCACAGATTTAGGTGACGCCGCAGCAATAATAGCAATAGCCAGCACTAAAGGTAATTTGCGAAAATACATTATTCATTCGGTCAGGTAACTCAGCAGACAGAGACATCATATTTAGATTAGTTTATACTTATTAATAGATTTATGTTAGTTAAAAAGCAATAGTAATGTACTGCGACTTTTGTGCCCGATAAATGGCAATAGGCTCGCCACCTATTACATGAGACCTAACATAATTGGCGAAACGTGGGTGCTAGATCACCTCTGCCTACCCCTTCGGGGATATAGGCGTGATTTATGTATGTATGTATGTAAAAACAAGTCTCTATTACTGTCAGGTTGTAGATAGATCATTGTTCTGATTTAAGTGAACATTCTAGATTTCGTAGCAGTACTTTTCGATATCTGTTTGCTCTGTGAAATTGTGTTTTAGTCCAACACCAAGAGGAGCTCGCTAGCCTGAGATTTCGTAAACTAACATCATAAATCGACACGTGCCAAATCTTCTTCATCCTGTCCTTATCTCGCTCTAGGCGGGGTCGGCACAACATGTTTTCTTTTTCCACTCTCTCTTTTCTTCACCAATTTCTCATCCACTTCTCTCGCTATCATATCCTCCTTTACACAATCCATCCACCTTTTCTTCACTTGACGCCAAATAAATAAATGTATAAACATGTCACTGTCGTGTTCTAGGCGGGTCGTGTTACAAAATAGAAATGCAGAAGCAGGACGCAACCTTTACGGGGACAGGCGACTTGTTCGCCGCCTTGTTCCTCGCCTGGTCGTACAAATCCGACGGCGACGTGAAGCTGACGCTAGAAAAGACCATAGCCACCATGCAGAGCGTCGTCACTGACACTTACCAGAAAGCCAGAGGTATGTTGAAAACAAGATAAAAGGTCAAAATTCGTTTATTCATATCGTACCGGGGCCTAGACAAAGTCGCCAGTCTCTTCGAACGAAGAGAATACAAATGTAATTTTTTGCCGTGTGGTGACGTCAGAGCAGAATACAATTGTCACCACGCCAAATCTCCCCCGTTGGGTGTCGTACAAGGCGACTAAGGATAAAACAGGGATGAGGAATGGGCTGGAGCGTTCCTCTTATACCACCTAGCAGTGTACTGCGACTTTTGTGCCCGATAAATGACAATAGGCTCGCCACATATTACGTGGAACCTAACATAATTGGCGAAACGTGGGTGTTAAATCACCTCCGTCTACCCTTTCGGGGATATAGGCGTGATTTATATATGTATGTATTTGTTACATTTGACACGACAGTCGCTGCTGTATTCTCTCTAATAAGTCAATTTCATACATTTTGTATTCTATGCGTTCCGACAGATTGGCCACTTGCCTAGGGGGGCTGGTATGATTACAATATACTAATGAACCTTCAAGACGCTAGATACCGAAAACTTGTGTGTCCAATGGAGAATAGGGGATTGCGCAGTATGTCAAAGTCAATGATAGGTCTCCAAGGTCTCTCTGTTGAGGTCAAACAAATCTTTTTTTATGTCTGTTGGATTTGCTGGACCTAGCAACAGAACAGAAAGACACAGAAAATGAACGAGCTCGACTCAAGCTGATTGACTGTCTCGGAACCCCATTACCCATGAATAACATTTATTAGCGCCACGAAGATTATTATCATGAAAAATAAGCTAATAGTTCTTCAGGCTGGTTTCGTATCTCCGTAGCCATCAGCAAGTTGTACCTACACAGTTAGTTTAGTTAGAAATTAATTTCGCCGATTAAAAATAATTTTGACGGCCGCCTTGGTCGAATGCTCAGATTGCTGGGTATTGGCCAAGAGGTCCCGGGTTCGAATCCTGGTAGGGGCAAACTTTGTGGTGACCACAAATGTTTGTTTCCGAGTCATGATTGTGTATATGTTTAGGTAGTATATTTTCAACATTTATATACATAATTATATTAAAAATATGTCCGTCATCTAGAATCCACAACACAAGTGCTTAGGCTACTTACTTTGGGCTAGATAATAGGTGAGTGAAAAAAAAAAATCTATTATATTCTGAAGATTTTCGTAGCTGCTAAATACCTACTAATTCACTGGTGTAAGTCGCTAGTCGCAACGAATCAATGACCACAACCTTATTCTCGTTAGGTATAATTATATTGTGGCCACTCGACATTCAGTCCAGTAGTAATTTAAAGTGATTTGTTACACGACCAATTTAGATGATAAAATAAATGGCCTTCCTTTTTCACAGCGATACATTCTACTGGAAAAATACCGCCAGCGCTAATTGAATTGAGATTAGTTCAGAACAAAGATGTTATTGAAAATCCACAAGTTGTGATACAAGCAGTGGAAGTGGTAGCTTGAAAACGGTGATTGCGGTAACACATAGCGTGACGTTGACGCAATATTGGCATGGCACTGTAGCCAACTGTCTCTGCAATGTTGCGCAATTGACAACATTTCAAAATGACAACCTCCCAAAATAAAAATACCGTTTCTTTATTTTCCAATCCTGACTTCGAAAATATTTTGAGTAATTTTTTTTATTACTTAATTACAGAGAAAAATGATGACGTCACGGTCGGGGATGTATGAATTAAAACGTTTGCCTTCCTAGATGGAAGAATAAAAAAGTTATCATAGACATGATGACAGACGTCAGTCATAAATCAAATCCAATGTTATTAATTGTCATCGTAGATATTAACAATATTAGAGTAGCAATAAATTGAAATCCTTCATAAACTTTAATTTAAAACGTATTTGACTTTGAAATTAATTCCAAACATTTCAGATAAAATGTTTTTATTTTCGACACCGGCAACGCCAGTTCGTCAATTTTGACAAGTGATATTTTTATTTTTCGAGTCAAGAGTGATTTCGCCATTCGTCCACGACAGTGACGTCATTTGGCACTTGCGTCTGTTTAGAATGACCGGTATTTCAATCATGATTTTTTGTATGAAAACGACGGAATTCAGAAGAAATCAAAAATATGGGTGTCTTCATTTTCGGTTTAACTTCATATAACATCATAATATGTATGTTGAAAAAATTAAATGTTGTCAATTGTCACTCAGTGGTAAAACACTGGTAAAATCAGGCATTCTGTCACAAAGACACTTTTAAATACAATGGATGATCGTGTATTTTACTCTAACCTCTCTACATTGCTTAATTGTTATAAACTAAAAGTCACTTTAGAAATATAACAAATAAAAGAAAATTTTAATAAATACCCTATTAAAAAAAAATCTTGTATTTTCTACATATCTATCTAACTGTACCCCAAGGAAACAACTACAGTTATCATAATTTAGTAGCTATTGACTGAACAATAAAAACAGTTTAGTTATTTACATATTGTATTCGTGACTGACTTTTAGTTTATAAACGCGAAACGAATTCAACATAGTGTAACCTTAAAGACGCTGTAGAAAAGTTATCATACTTATTATAATATGTTTCATATTTATTTAAATAACATTGTATTGTATGTTACAAAGAATACGACGAACAATCGCAATGTTGAAGTTTTGTCTTGAGTCCATTTAATTTGCTATAACTAAAATGGCGTCTTATTTTGTGGTTCCCTATTGCTTAACTACGTGCAAATACAAAATAGAATAAAAACTGTAAAACATTTTCATGGTGAATATTTTAACTCCATGAGAACATTTAAGAGTAACTGCCGCACTCAGAGACGTCAATTAACTTTAATGAGTATTTAATGTCAAAAAATTTCATTCAAATCTAGACCATAGACCCGGCAAGAATAGCGACTAGTTTTGAATTGTCATTTTTTGACGTTGAGTACTCATTAACGTTATTTGACGTCTCTGAGTGCGGCGGTAAGTGACGTTAATAAGAGCAGTTGAAGCTTTATTCAGCAATTAAGACATAATATTGTCATCATTTAGCGTGAATTTGTGTTTGCTTATATTTTAATAAATATTTAGAAAATATAATTTAATGTAAATTGGAATTAGGCACATAAGGGCGAAATAATTACAAACTATTAGATGTGAATGTTGATGAGAAACTCTAAAAGTTATCTTGGGCTAATCTAATTTGTGGTGAACTAACGACAATAAAATTAAGGACAATAATATTAAAGTCGGCACCTTCATGATAGGTATAATTTATTGTAGTGTGACTTTTGGTACCCACAACCATTGAACTACTATTACTTATAACTCAATGCCCACAACAAATTTATTTTAATTTATTTTTATCAATAAACTGTTGTTTATCAATAAACTGTTGTTAACATACGTTTTAGAGACAGATAGGTGCATACTTTCTCGTTTATGACTCGAATATACTTGGTATTCTAATAAGATTTCAAACAAATAAATATTGATTAAGCAAAAGATGTTTAGTAATATATCTATGGTTTTGTGTTTGCAATATGGATTTCGTATTATTCAAGGATCTAGCGACGTGCACTTATACCTAGATATCAAATAGCATGGCATCCTTCTCTACTTGAGACTAAGAAATTCTATATTTTGGAAAATAAAATACAAAATTAAAAGTCCTATATCTATTGCGTTACAACACACTTATCTATCATGGTTTATGATGATGACGATGTTATCTAATCTACCGGCTGCACCCTGCATTCACAACTCATTCGCCAACCATTTTCGCAAGCCAAGATGATTTGCTACTTTCAAATCACTAGCCTATTTTAAAAAGTTTTGCACTTGCTTAATTTAAACATATTAATATAAAAGACAGCCCGTCGAAGTGTTATAGAATTAAAAATACTCAGTTACAAGTTAGAATATCAAAGGATTATTGGTTAAAGTTGTATGCCCCATGCATGCTTAAATGTGTGTTGGATTTGTTAGACCGACTGTAGACGGTTTGCTATCGCGAATTCGAGAACTGTATTTTAATTGTAGATTTACTTTGTAGGTATTAAATATTTACCTAATAATATATGACATATTGTCTAAAATTTGTTCTTTATGTAGTTTTACTTTCAACTCAATCGGATTAAGCTATATACGAGCATTATTATTATAACATGTGTTTCATCGTTATTTACATTCCAATATATTTTTTGAAAAAAAAAAGAAATAGCTTACTGACGTATTGTTGATGAACTCGGTGACTATTCATCTGGGTATCATATAATTATTGCATAATTTATTACTTTTAAAAGAACCTTACCACTAGACACTAAACTTACAGTTAATACTTTGTTAAGGGCTATCTTTTTAATAGTCTATTGAATTATATTAACGAGATCATATCTTACTATTTAAAGTTGGTCGTATTGATAACAGTAAGTAAACGAAACATATTGTATCTTTTATCTAGATATTGTTTAATATATAACCTATACTAATTAGATTAGGTTTGAACTCATTTGAAATTTGTGCAATGACCAAAAATGTCTTCCCGCTAAATTTAAGTTTTGACTGTGATAGTGTTGTAGTGTTGATATCTATCTAAGTTTAAATGAATTATATTATAATCTCGCAGTTGTGTTACAGATAGGTTGTTATATTGCAAACAACGTTTTTGTTGTAATTATTTTAAAATAAATTTTAAGCATGTTATTGGATTTTTTATTGATTCACAAAATGCGTACAAAAATTAAAAATTAATTTAATAATTGTCTGTTACAAAAAATTACAACGCATTTGTAGCTCTACAGTTTTATTTCAAAAATCAGTAGGTAGGTACTATATTAAACTTTATACAATAAAAAGTTGATTCCATAAAAACCTTAGGTTCCTAAGTCAATAGCAATAAATTCCATTCGTAGATTATGTTTATTACTCTGTGCTGAACTGGACTGGACTCTTGTAAGCACAGAGAGCGCCAATAATCAAGATAAAAAGCAATAAATGGAACATCCAAAATATGGAGTTGTAGTATCTCAGTACGGTAGCAGTGTCCCCTGTGATGAGGCAAGGCGTCAAGTACATCAGACAGAAGAGGCGCATTATGGAGAACCCGATATTCCACGCAGTTTTCATCTGTTTTGTTAAAGGAGCTACCTAAATAGATGCTAGCTATAAGGACCTAGCCAAATCTTTGAGCTGTAGGTCCTATTGCGGCAAGCGCATTCATTTGTCTACTTAAAAAGACGGAAGCCTAGCGTATTTCATGCACATCTTTTTTAATATAACCTAACCAAATTTAAGTTTAGAATCAAGGGCATAAAGTGACTGGATAAATAAAATTAACCATGATCTTTTTTTTATGTTAGACAGGTCTTGCCCTTCATCCCACCTGATGGTAAGTGACGATAAGGGCTGAAGATGGAATCAAGCTTCACCTGGAACACTCACCACCGAATACAGAAACGCTACTCAAATTTTGGGGACTGCTTATCAAGTTAAGTGGATAGTACCTGTCAGAATTTGTATGGAAAAACGTCATTTTTGACAATAATTAAATGTTAAGCAGGTCTCAAACTTTGATTAGCGTTTCTGTATTCGGGGGTCAACCACAGAGGGGCTGGCTTATCTTATCACACATTATCGGATTTGTCAGAACACAATAATGCTGTTAACATTATTATTATGGCGACAAATTTTGATAAGATGGTGGTAGCTAGCCAGGCGGACTTCAAAGAAGTCCTACCACCAACCAAACCGAGCACAAAGTTGTACCCTCCTGGGGATCGAACCCGAGACCTCTGGGTCTTCATTCCGGTGGGCGAACCACTAGACCACGGATGCGGTTAATCAAGAGTGTGTTAAATGAGCGTGACTACAGATCGGTTGCTGAATAAGCAGCTACTAGAATTGATGCTTGTCTGAGAAGGAAACGTCATTCGTAAACAGAGCAGAGCAATGATGAAAGCTAATGTTTTTTTTGATTTTGTATTCTGTAATAGCCCTGCAATCTCCCAACTCTCCGAGTGATAAGCTGAAATGTTCATCGTAAACATTCCATCTGAAATATGGACCTGTAAAATAGAAGATAATTTCGATAAACATGAATGGATCAGTTTTTTTTTAACTTGGCATTAAGTTTATTACTAACATGTTTCTCATAGACCAGCACAAAGCAAGTAGGCAGGCAGGCTTTCAGAAGGGGGGGGGGAGTGGGAAATTGTTTGTGGTTCAGGCAGAGAATGGGCAAAAATATATGAACATTGGTCTACTTGGTCAACACTAACGAGCCATGTATAAATGAAAAGGACATTTGTTATATACTTTTTTTATGTACGACCGCAAATGTGTAACTCGTTATACGTAGCTCGTTGGTGTTGAGGAGGTAGATCAATTTGCCCGTTCTCCTTTGATTTACTAATTTGGAACTAATTAATAATCGTCCAAATTTTCTAGCTATATAACCATCAGGTAAATAATAATTATTAATTCAAGATTAACCTCTGTGGAGCCCAATAAAAAATAGCTATAGGCAACTATATCCACTGCGCTGGGTTCCACCAAATCTCCAACATCGTCACCAACATGCAATTTCGTCGACGACAACGACTTGCACGTCGAAGGCAAGGCCCACTAACCGCAGAGCCATGCTCTGGTGAATCCATATGGTATATACCGAAGTCAGATAATAATGCAAACACATTAGATAAATCCAAGAATATAACATGCATATTTGGTGTACGTAACTGAAATATTCCATGTGCGTTATCATACCCCTGTACACATGCAAGTTAAAACTCACCCCATCCCCGAATGGGCAGACAGAGGTGCATTGATGCCGGTTTTGCCAATTATATTAGTGCCTAGCCATATCGTCCTTCCCGTGTAATAGGGGCGATGGAGCTATTGCCATCTAACGGGCACAAAATTTATTAAAATCGGTTAATAGCTGTATTGTACCTTCTGTCTTCTATGCTGGCCTGGAAGCGAACAAATAACGTAGAATAGGCCAGACCCAACTCATCCCATGGGTGTCGTAAAAGTCGACAAAGGGAGATTGCCCAGTGTAGACCAAAAAGCACCTTGGGGCACCCGAATGGTGGAGGGCAAACCACCAACAACAGCATACCCAAAGAGGGTTGGTGTCAGGCAGGCGGCCGGCTGTAAAACCTAAGCCAAAACCTTGAGCAGTATACATTGGAATGTTGTCATTCCAATCACTCTCCGTTCATCGGTCTCTCGACATGGTCCGTTCCGTCTCTTTTCTATACATTCAATTATCACTAGCACCTTTACGGTGGGATGGATGATATAAAAGGCAGTGGATGGCTTGATGACGTCTGACATATGAATGGAAAAGGAAACATACTGCGCCGACCCCAGATAGACTGGGAACAGGGCAGGAAGAAGAAGAGCTGTATTACCTTATCTTATGATATTTCTACTGTAGCTATTAATATGATTAATGCAATATCGTTTCTGGTCACCAGACTGAGAACTAAGTTTAATTTGAATAATAAAGTCGTCGAGAACAGTTCTCAAAGACCAATAAGCATGATTTGTTTTGCATTTCGTTGATTCATCAAAGAGCACCGTATCAAGATAAACCTGAGCATCTAAATTACAATAGAATAATATTTCGTACCGCTTTTCACAGCACTTGATAATAATAACGTTGCCACATACTAGGAAAATGGTGTGGTAAATCTGATAGCCACACACTACATAAGCCACCAACAATATAGACTAGGCCGGCGCCGTAGTAACGTTTCATCTCGACTTCTGACAATGTTTTATAATAACTTCCGAGAGATATGCATATTAATAAAGACGCATAGTAAACTATATCGTCTATCATCATCTATGTGGTGAGTTTTTCATCTCTGTGGTGAGTTCAATCATTTTAATACCACCTTTAACTAATAAAAGCAGATTTAAATACAAAAGCAATTTTGAAAGAGTGTGTCATAATAATATATTAACGTGACAGTTTTATTTCATTAATTATTTAATTTTCTTCAATTCAATGTCAACAAGCACTTAACAAACTGTGATATAATTTTTAATTTTAAAACACTACAGTGCCTTCCTAATGAAGACTTCATTCAGATTTTTAGTGTTCCACAAATTATAATGTGCCGAAAACTTTAGCCATTTGGATTCACCGTGCAGGTCCATTAGTGTGGCTGAGGCGGATGTCAGTGGCAGAGCTTGGGCCTTGTGACCCCATGTGTTACGTATGGGATCCCTTAACAACATGTCGATACTCACCTACGCCACCCCAACTTCTCTCTACCTAGCCATATCGTGTTACCAAACTATATTTGTAAAAAATACATAACTTTGGAAGATAGAATATCCTCCTTTTTCGAAATCGGTTAAATTAGAAACAAAATTATGTCCACAATTATGTTTTCTATGTAATAGACAAGAAATGTATGAATATAGGAAACCTTTAAATCTCAATAGCCGTTAGCGAAAACGCAGAGATCGATCATCATCTTTGTCTGATGAAAGATCTGTCATCTTTGTCTCACAAATGTTGAACTGAACTTAAATAACAAAATGCCAAGTAAAACACAATATTGATTAAATAAACAATTTACTACACATAATGTAGGTTCACAATAAAAATATTCTCTAACTGAGGTTTCGCCTGATGCAGATCTAGCGAAGTGCGCGCGCGCCCGTCGTTACAACTCAACTAGTCTTAATTTAAATAATTCACATTACATCGCTATTGTGATTACAATATTGTATTTGTGTGAATAAAATATAAAAATGTAAATAAATAAAAATTCTCTTTTAAATGCATTCATTTACCACTATATATCATAAGCTAATTTGGCATACCGGAATGTTGAAAATTTCCTCTTGACCTTCAATTATATAGAAAAAATAATAGTATAAATTTCAAGCAACTTTTGGCCTGGTTTATTGTTATATTGTATAACCTACGAATACTAACGTTCATATCAAAATTCTATAAAACACGCACTTGTAAAATGAATGGTAAAACCTAAACAAATAATTAAAAGATGTCAGAATAATTCTAAGTACACAATCACATTGAACTCGCCTCACAGAGAATAGTTCCTAACCCGATGCAACTACGCATTAAAGGTATATCACATTATATAGAATGATTTCATCAAGAAACAAACAACTAACCTATAATACTGCTCAAACTATTACATTACAATTTTAATTAATTTTATTAAAATCAATGACTTTAGTGCAGTAAAATTCAATTGACTAGCATCTAATAGTAATCGTGACAATTATACCAATAATATATAGGTACTGTATATCTATTACACTGCTTCTACAAGAAATATGAAAAATATTCTAAAAAATATTACAACTTAAATTCATAATTATTGATGTAAGAGCAGCAAACTAATGCCATTACTATCTAATTTAGGCATCATAAGTATTATACTTCATCCGATCCGAATTATAATTACAAATTACGTCTAATCTATTGCATTCTTCTATCAAGGTTCTAATCTACACTTCAAGATCTCCCAAAGTAGTTTTTGGAGCAAGTATTTACAGAACATAGATTTCACCATATGTGACAATTGGCTCACCCTGTTACCTTCATCGAAAATATTTCATATTGCTTAGCCATTCTCGCTCCTCGGATACCTACATCGCCTTCTTTTATTGAAATGACACATGCAAATAACCATTGACGCATATCAAAGAGAGATTTAAAAATTATGGCAACAAATGGAGTTATCATAATATAAATATACAACTAAATCTGCATCAGACACCAAGGAATAACACTTTTACAAATAAATTTGCATTGGTTTACATATAAACATACACAACATACAAAAAGTCATTCTGGCCATGCCATAATAAATTGTCTATGGAATAAATATTCAAATAAAAAATCCCACATGAATAGGTGGACATTGAACATGTTTTTAAAATTTATCTAAATATTGCCTTTACGTCTATTGTTATATTAATCACCACACCTATGTTGTTAGAAAAGTATTGCCCCTAAGTATTATATGAAAAAGAGATTTTTTTTTTCAATAGATCTACTTACAGTTGTCACTATTTTATTTATAAACAACATTCAAAATTATTGCAATTGTCAGTTTTGGGATACAAATGTGATAATATAATCTTAAGTACCTTTAACTAAATGAACATTGTTATAATTGTTCAACATATTGAAGAAAAGGAACTATTTTAGTGAAAACTTAAGATAATTGCTCAAAAGAGCCACCAGAGACAACACAAAACATGATATTATGTGATACAATATTACTTTCATGTGCAATAGTTGGAGGTGTAACCAAAGTGCTAGAATTTCTAAACTTTTACCATACAAATTGATTAAATTGAAGCTTCTATAATTATACGCACAACGAACAATTCAATCGTCAAAATTCAAGACATCCTAATAATTTAATTAGCCAGTTTGACCATTAGTTACACTTTTTTTTATTTTAAATATAATAATATTTTCAACCTATTGCACAAACACATAATAGTAATTGCTATTCTTATCTACTCATTTTATAAGTTATTAATTTTTACAATACTTACTACAAAGTTAAATACAACATCCAGAATGTTACATTAATAATTACAAAATTCAATCGGTGCAAATGATTACAAAAGTTATTTACTATCCACAATCGAAAGAGTCACTGTAGGTAAACGAAACTAATATTTATACATTTGATCGGTCCTATCACATTAATTCGTACAACAATAAAATGCGAACAGCGTTCGTAATAATCGGTGGTCCTAAGGTCACTAGAGACAGTGGTCTCGCACTACACTGTGTCGCGCACTGTAACGTCACACGCACTGCACTTGCACGGCACCGGCGTTCGACTACCACAGCACCGGCGTAGAGCGCCAGCACAGCACCGGCACGTAGCACTAACACACTACCACGGCACTGGCTCAGCACTAGCCGGTGACTTGTCCACGGTCGATGCCCGCCGCAGTTCACTTGATGAGCTGCGCCGCGCTCTTGGAGCGGCGGAACATCTTCGCGCCCTTGTTGGGCGCGGGAAGCTCGTGCTAGTTGCTCCCGTTGGGTGCTCGCGCCAGGGCGGGCGAGGCGGCCGGGGGCGGAGGCCTATTTAGCGCCGCCGACTCCTTGGAGCCGTCCGTGCCGTAGATCTTGCCCGCCTTCTTCGCCATGGACGCGAGCAGTTCTTGCGAGCATTTGTGCGCTGAACGCAAAGACAGTGCCCACTCCTTCAGGCCGATTTCGTCCTGCAACACAATGATGTGATAACTATTATACATCCATTAATTTGTGATACTTATTATACATTCATCACTATCACCTTTCCGGTGTGATGGATGATGGATGGATTTGATTCATGACCGATAGACATGATATTAACTTCGTGACTGTGACGTCATCGCATGTTTTTTACATTTAATTTTTTTGTCCGTAATTGAAAGTCAGGAATGGAAAATAAAGAAACGGTATTTTTATTTTGGGGGGTTATAATTTTTGAAATGATGTCAATTACCGTGTTCGTGAGCACGATTTTTGTGTCGTTCCTCGTCCGCAGCACGATACACTGCTCCCCCTTCACCGAGACGAAATCCGATGACACCTCCTCGACCGTGTCCAACAGGATCATTTCTGGCTTGGCACTGTTCTCTAGGTGGAGCTCCAACCGGTTAGGGTACAATTTCGCGTAGCGCGTCTGCCAGGCGCTCGCGAATGGCCCGCCCAACTTCTTTATGTAGCCGTGTAGTATGCAATCAGACTCTGAAAAATTATAATTATGGCCGTTAGTAGCGACATAAGAAGTAATTTCGTATAACGACACCACAGCAAAATATGATTGTCTCCCACGGATGCCATATGAAAATACCCAAATGAAATAAAATACAACTATGATACAATTAATACATTAGTACTACCCGGTTAAAATATCTTTAGACCTGGCTAGAATACGAAGGCTCTCCCCATTCCCAACGCCTCTAAATCAGTTACTTGTAATTAATAATAGCGGACGCCACAAGTAAAAGAAATCGAAGTTAATAGAGACACCTGTTTTACACATCGTATAAGGGGGTCGGTCGACGTAACTACATCAACGCCAAGCCTACAGATATTTTAACTGGATAGTAATCATGTTTTTGATATAATTTTAACATCTGTTAAAATTAAACGACGTTAAATATTATGTCGTATCTAACAAAAATGCTTTTGTTTCAGTGGAAGTAATAATAAAAATCCTTTTGAGAATTTTCCTATTTGAGAATGAAAAAAAAACCTGCACAATATACAATACCTTTTTCGTCTGCGTCAAACTTCTGTTTCTGCTTAGCTTTCTTCTTCTGTTCCATTTTGTCAGCCTCTTGGTTTATAGTCTCAAACACGGTTTCCGCCACCTCCGACTGCCAGCGCTCAGAAATCACAAGCGGGAAGTCTTTGTACTGCATCTGATCTGTTTCGGTGAGCTGCAACAACAACAATATATATGTATGTATATGGAAACGTTCGTGAAACGGCCGTGTGACAGCAGAGCAGAATACAATTGTCACCACCCCTTTCTCTCCCGTGGGTGTCGTAGAAGGCGGCTAAGTGTAACACAGCAATGACTAATGGGCAGCAGCACTCCTCTCATACCACCTGGCAATATACTGCGATTTATATGCCCGATATAATATATCAAGGCTCGCCATCTATTACATGGGACCTAATTTAATTGGCGAAAAGTGGGTGTTAAATTCACATCTGCCTACCCCTTCGGGTATATAGGCGTGATTTATGTATATGTTTATGGAAAAAATATCGCATTTAAAGATAATATTTTAACAGTGAAGTCTAGACATGGTAATATGGTATATTTGTATGCAACCTTAACTACTTATTTTTGACACGTATACAGATTGCCCTACTGAACCCATTGTATACAGATGTACAGATTGGCAGCTTGAGAAAAAATAAGAACTTTTCATGCCAAAAGTATGCGCTATATAGTGTTTAAAATTAAACGGTCTGAAAGAGTCAAAATAATTTTATCAGAAAAAAAAGTAGGGTAAACGAAGCTGATGGGAATACTTTGATACCTATAGTGGCTTCAGAAATTGCCAACAACATTTTGTCAGAATAAAGAAAAGGTGGTAAAGGTAGCTGATGGGAATACCTTGATGCCTTTCGTGTCTTCCTCGTCAAAACTGCCGATGTCGAACGCGTCGGCGGCATTGACCTCGCCGCGGGGTGGGATCAGTGGAGGGGTGTATTTCTGGTGGTACACCTGTTGCCAGTCAATGCCGGCGAAGAACACGTGCTCTTTCACCTCGTCCGCGCTGCGAGTACAAATAAAATAAATCATCATCATCACCATCACCGCCACTGGTCTAGCGTGGTGGGTTATGGCCCAATCTCCCTATATTCTTCCATCTATATGGAAGGCCCGTTCCCCAGCATTGGGGACATTAAAAGGCTGGTGATGATGACCATCACCAGTCCTATTTAATGTCCCCACTGCTGGGGCACGGGCCTTCCGTATGAATGCCTATGGATGGAAGAATTTAGGGTATTGGTTGGTATTAACGACTGCATATGTAGCCGGGACCAATGGCTTAACGTGCCTTCCCAAGCACGGAGGAACTCGAGATAATAAATGTTTGGTCACCCATCCAATGACCGGCCTTAGCGACAATTGCGTAAACTATTAGGCAATCACAGGCCAAGCGCGCTATGTCACTGCGCTAGCGAGCTCCTCACCATAAATAAATCATCACCAGCATGTTATCCCTAATGCTGGGCCACAGGGCTACCCTATGGATGGAATAATATAGGGAAAATGGGCCATAGCTCACCACTCTGGCTCACTGCGGATTAGTGGGTATTAACGACTGCCGGGACCAACTTAGTTTGCTAAGTGGTTCACGCTCACACGCCGCTCAATGGTCACCAAATTGAAAGAAAGTTAAGGGGGGTTAATTGCAATATTCAACAGCAACATAATGTTGAGTCGGGTTAGTCAATTGAAATAGGACAAGAACAATAAATTCTTTATCTACCCTCTTCCTTACGACTCACGACACGCCGCTCATAGCTCATCAAATTTGGTTAAAAAAAGTTAAAGGGGGTTAATTTCATATTCAACAACTACATAATGTTGAGTCAGGTTAATCAAAAAAGTCCCAGCGCCTTGTACACGCTGGGGAGTACCACATACACCCCCACCGCCTAAGTCCCGGGGCGGATGGGATGTGCGTAATCTGCATTATAACCCCGTTAAAAATAGGTTAGTCGAAAAAAAGTGTTAGTCTATTGAAATAGAGCTAGAAGAATAAATTCTTTAAATACCCTCTTCCTTTGCAACCGAGCCGCTTGTTAATGTCCCTCTGCAACAGTCCCTCCAGTAGACTCTTCAGGCTCGGACTGAACGACTCCGGCAGCTCCACGTTCTGAAACATATTGTAATTCTATTGCAAACGTGACTCCATCTTCACAACATCTATTAGAACTAAACGCTACTACTTAACTAATATTAATTGATGCATAGCACGTAATGGCGAATGCAACAAAAGTGGGACATTCAATGAACGAGAAAAGATTTCATGCAGAAGTTAAAAGAGCTGGCCAATTAAATAATAATAAATATAATGCAATACAAAAATCACACCTTTATCCCCGAAGGGATAGGCAGAGGTTTGCACCCACGTTTCGCCAATTATGTTAGGTCCAATGTAATAAATAGGTGGCGAGCCTTTTGCAATTTATCGGGCACAAAAGTCGCAGTACATTGCTAGGTGGTATATGAGGAACGCTGCTGCCCATTCCTCATCCTGAGTCGCCTTGTATACGACACCCACAGAAGAGATTTGGGGTGGTGACAATTGACAACATTTCATCTTTTCAACATACCTTTATTATGATTTTATATGAAATTAAACCGAAAATGAAGACACCCATATTTTTTATTTCTTTTGAATTCTGTCGTTTTCATACAAAAAATCATGATTGAAATATCGGCCATTCTAAACAGACGTAAGCGCCAAATGACGTCACAATCGTGGACCAAAGGCGAAATCACTCTTGACGCAAAAAATAAAAAGATCACTTGTCAAAATTGACGAACTGGCGTTTCCGGTGTCTAAGATATAAACATTTTATCTGAAATGTTTAAAATTAATTTCAAAGTAAAATACGTTTTAAATTAAAGTTCATGAAGGATTTCAATTTATTACAACTTTATTAATGTTAATTTCGACGATGATAATTAATGACACTGGATTTGATTTATGACTGACATCTATTATCATGTCTATGATAACTTTTTTATTCTTCTATCTAGGAAGGCAAACGTTTTAATTTATACATCCCCAACCGTGACGTCATCGCATGTTTTTTACATTTTATTTTTTTTCTCTGTAATTAAGTAATAAAAAAATTTAATAAAAATATTTTCGAAGTCAGGATTGGAAAATAAAGAAACGGTATTTTTATTTTGGGGGGTTGTCATTTTTGAAATGTTGTCAATTGTATTCTACACTGTCACCACACGGCAAATTATCACTGTTAAATGAGTGATTATAATTCTGAAATTGTAGTAGTTGTAAATTAACCCACTTTAACATTGAGCTGGCGAGCTAGACTTCCACCAACCAATATACTGCGATTTACGTGCCCGATAGTTGGCAATAGGCTCAACCTCTTCGTCTGTTTAATGATGATGGATGAACCATACGATTGTACTTGTTTCATTTCAGAAAAAAATGTAAGTTATTTGTGATAACTGATGATGGCAGACTCCACATATAATTTGTTTATGTATGTGTGTGCAAGTGCGTGCATACACGAATGGATGCTTTGTTTATCACATTATTGATCACGTTTTATTGCGCATGCATGTAAAAAATAAGATACATACAGAAATAAACTTAAGCTATTTAAATGTACAGATTTGTTACAGGCTTTTAAAAGTGACTCAATATAAAATCTGGCCCAATGCGGATTGGTGTGTATTAACGACTGCAGATGCAGCCGGGACCAACGGTCTAACGTGCTTTCCGAAGCTCGCAGGAACTCGAGATAGTAAATTTTTGGTCACCCATCCAATGACCGGCCTTAGCAAGGTAAGCAAGTTTACGCAATTGCGGGCCAAGCGGGCTATGCCACTGCGCTAGGGAACTTCTTAATACCACAATACTTAATTAGCTTTACAATATATTCTCTTATATAAAAATGAATTGCTGTGCGTATGTCTCGCTAAAACTCGAGAACGGCTGGGTCGATTTAGCTGATTTTGGTTTTGAAATGATAGTCTAGGGCCAGGCAAGGCATAAAAGGCGAGAAAATATGGAAAAATTGCGAGCAAAACAGTAAAAACAAAAATTTCATTTTCCCATATATAAACTGCTTTCCTGTCAAACATTTGACGTAACCATGGCTACCAAATCGTAACCATGGCTACGGGATAATTTATATGGCAAACAACGTATCTTCAGCTAGTATGTAATAAAATTATATTTACCATGGTAAGAGTCATGCGGTCGATTTCGTGCTTGTCCTTCGTCTTGTGCTGGCGGAAGGGCGAGTGCCCCTTGAGCAGTTTGTACAGCATGCAACCGAAGCTGAACCAGTCCGCGGACGAGTCGTAGCCGGTGCCTTTGGAGAGCACCTCTGGCGCCATGTAGCCGTGTGTTCCGCTGAGGGTGAATAATAATATTATTAAAAAGATAGAAAGGCAAAGAGGTCAATAAAATTTTGACAAAAAAATATTGTCCAGTAGGCCTATTCGCTAACTTTTTTTGACACTTGAAAGTGATAATCACTGAACTATTTACTGCTACTAACTATTTATTACTACTTTACTAGAACGCTATTGTGACACTTGTTCTGTGAAAACAGTAATGGATAAGTAAATAGTTCGGTGATCATTACTTTCAACTGACAAAAAAAGTTGGATAGGCCTACTGGTCCCGTGTTATGTAAGCCGATTTCAGTTGCTTTGGTCTACCCGTCACTCTTAAGGTGATTTTCCACCAGAGTGGCCAGACGAGACGAGGCGAGAAGAAAATTAAAATTTGTATGGCATTTTTTTCAATCCTCTCCTAGCGCATCTTTGGTGGAAGCAGTGTAGATAGACGAGAATATGCGAGGCGTGAATTGAAATATTTGTTTGCGTAAAAATGAACCATATTGCTTCTGATATAGAGTATAAATTAACTCTGCAACAGAAACACGCTGTGTTATTACCTGGGAATACCGTCATCATAGTAAAAGCCATTTCTACTAGGAGTCAATGTTAACACGAAGTACACACTTGCAACTATCCTTATCACACCTGCATAAATATTATTTGTGCGTGACGTAGATGAATGAAGCCTATGGCGGTCACGCGCGAGCTCCCGATAGCTATTTTTAGTGAAAAAGGGTCAGTGCGATTTCAATTCTCTTTTCGCCTCGTCTCGTCTCGCCCCTCTGGTGGAAAATCACTTTTATACTTGAGACTGGTAGTCCAAAGCAACTGAAATCGGCTTGCATAATACGGGGGATGATGCCTTAAGAGCAAGTACGTATGTACCCCTTAGATTGGCTAACTTACACGCTGGCATGAGGCTTCTTCTTGGAGAAATCACAGGCGAGCCCGAGGTCCGATATCCGCACGTGTCCGTGTTCGTCCAGCAATATGTTCGCAGGCTTCAGGTCCCGATACACTATGTGGCGCTTGTGCATGTGTTCCAAGCCTGAAATCGAAAGAGACATTTCTCTACAGAATATCATATAAAAATTGTATATGGTTTGATGAATTTTAACCTATATGAATAGAAGAGAAAAAACAATGGTCTGACTCTAGACAACCTTTTTTTTTTCACTTTTGAAATTTCGCGCTGCATGATCAATAAAGGTTAGAACGGGAAATAACGGCGGACCGCCAGTGACCACGGTCGGTGCAACCCGGCCGAAACGTCAGGCATTAAAAAAAGGTAAATACCTACATAATTGCGTTAATTCCCGTTCCAACCTATATTGATCCAGACAACCTGTCGAGTCAATATGTTAATCATAGAGAATTATTGTAAAGTGTGAGACAGATTGGTACTAGATTAAAGCAATAGAAATCGGCTTACATACAGCATAACCGCACTGGGAACAGCAAGCTGATTATGGAAATCTGTTTATTGCTAACAATTCTTGATGGAAATTGATGTTTTTGAGATTATGTAGGTATTTTCGATTTTACAGTTCAGTTGCTAACATATTCCAATGTAGAAATAAAAATACATAACCGCAAAAGCAACAATTCGATTGATTGCAATCGGAAATTATTACCAACAGTATTACGTAATCAGTGGCCCTAGCCAAGTAGCCAATCTATTAGAACGCATAGAAAACAAATGTATGAAACCGACGTATTACAGAGAAAACAAAACGTCAGTTTCATACTTTTTGCGTTTGAATAGAAAAGCCACTTGGCTAAGCCCCCAGTTACGATCTCCATTATAATGTTACGAATATCAACAAACCTAAGATAACTTCGGCGGCATAAAACTTCATCTCCGCTTCGTTGAACACACCGTGTTGTGATAAGTGATAGTGGAGGTCGCCCCCATTCATCAGGTCCAGGATGAAACACAGTTTGTCTGGCGTGTGGAATGCGTACGTCATGCACACGATGAAAGGGCAGTCCACCTGTAAAAATACAAGGAAAAGGTGAAAAAAGTAATGTCAAAATTAAATTGTGGGTAGGTACCGTATGGTGACGGCAGAGCAGAATATAAATGTCACCACCGCCATCTCTCCTGTGGATGTCGTACAAGGCGACTAAAGGTAAAGATAGCGATGAATAAATGGGCAGCAGCAGTCCTCTCATACCAGATTTATGTGCTCGATATAATAATATGGCAAAGCCTCGCCACCTATTACGTGGGACCTAAGTTAATTGGCGAAAGGTGCTAAATTCACCTCTGCTTACCCATTCGGCGATATAGGTATGATGTATGTATGTATGAAAATTGTATACTAGGAGCAACGATGGTGATCTTTGATTGGTTCAGGTCACAAACCCAAAGGCCGGTCATTGGATGGGTGACTTGTACCATCTTGCTCCTGCTCCCCTAGGATGGGTCGTAGAGGAAATCTCCTAGGGGGAAAAGAAAATATTTCCCTCTCGCTCTAACTCCCACTACACCCCGAGACAAAACAACTATCAAGTGGTGGAGAGAGATTTTGTCCACGTCCCGTGCTAGACCTGCTGTGCACTTCTATTGGCACGCCAAACTTTTAGTTGACCGTGACTGCTAAACCTTTCTTGGCCCGTGTGTTTGTCTACTTGGTAGGTCCTTCCAATAAGACATATTCTTTCATCCACAAAAGTGCCAGTATTTTTTATTGTCAGGCGGCGTAAATTAGAACCACAATTATTTACCAATAGATTTTGACATTCCATGACACTCTTTGTTCACCACTAGCGATACCACCAAATGATTAAATATGTTGGTGGCATTCTAATGATGACGAACACTGGTCATTAGGGAACCTTTTCTTAAGCAAATTAAGTCGTTTCTTACTGTCCAAAGACGCCTTACAAATAAAGCGTGATTCAGTGATGTGACGCAGTTCTGAATATTTTCTTGCGTTTTTGCATCAGTAGCCTTAATAATAATAATACAGATTTCGTTACAATTTATTCACAGAAACCCTATAATATTGCATGTGACATCATTATTTATTATTTTGACCCAATGACTTGGTATTTCTAGCTTATTGACAAACTTCCATCTTATCTTTTCGAATCATTTAAGCATGATAGTGTAATATTCGTGGAAACATTAAAACACAACAATCAAACTTTCAAGTTCAGGGTTAAAAAATACAGCGTAAACAACACATCAGCAGCGGATCGCGTGATTCGAGTGAAACTAGCCCCAATTCACCACCAACAACAGTACAACGCTTTTTTATACTTATAAAAATATAACATTTAAGGTTAAAGCTCAACTGAACAATTTTCACAATTTGGAACAGCGTAATACGCTGGTGACTGCACATACATCGAATTACTTCGACTACATTATTTACTCGGGCATAATTCAGCGAAAAAGTCAACTCAACGTCTCTTATCTTGGCAGAGCACTTTACACTCCGCCACTACTTAAGGACATAATATAATCTATTTGAAACTGCAGCATTCCCAACCCTCTATCCAATGTAGCTCGTTTAGAGTTAAGTGTCTCTAGAATTGTCAATGAAGACTGACATGAGCGGCAACGTTGCGAGATTGTCGGCATAACAATATCGTTACACTCGTAAGGATATGACATTCCAAACATTACATTTTCCCACAGCACCTTCATATTTTGCCTATTATTGTAAGACTGGCTGTTCAATTTACGAATTTTTGTTTTCTGTACACTCTATATAGAGTTTATATAAACTTCTCGTACGTACTTTCTTCCCAGAAAGCCTTATTCTGAGAAGAACGTGCAAGAAACTTGGTAGTTGAAGAACGCTAGCTTTCGCGTTAAATATCGGAAACCTTTTCGACTGACGATTCGTGAAAGTGTGTATTTTATTTTCTATCTATGACTTAAGGATCCAGCCTATGTCAACCAAGCTACTGGGCAGTAATGGTATCTCGTTAATTTCAACCAGATTTATCAAGATTTATTAAATAAAAACTCTCTTTATAATTTTTCAGAATTTACGGACTTATTCGAATTAGGTAGGTAGGTACACAATACACTAACCTTACAACCCATCAATCGGTATGCAGACGCAGTAAAAGCCACGAATTTAGCTTAACAGTAGGTACGTTTAGAAAATACGAGTGACAAAATAGAATTACAAACTATAAAGACGAAATAGCACGGCGTTAGCGGCGACGGTGCACCTACACCACGCGAGTATGCAGAGCTTACACTAAGAAAATTGAGTGCACTTCTCACAAATTTCATTTTAATAGAGAAGCTTAACTCTTAAGCCGCGAATCTACTAGAATGTCTCAGCTAAATATTAAAAGTTAAAGGGCTTAGTTAAGTTGCTGGGTAGTAGACTTTGGAAATTAATAATAAAAATCCTTTTAGTGTTACAGCTGCAATAAGAACAACGCGACAACTTTACCAGATTTACTTCACAAATGAAAATGTTTCTATGAAGTAAAGCAGCACGAATTTGGATATATTACTTCCCACCAAATGAAGAGTAATGAATCGAGTCGCAGTAATATAGCAGCACCAGGCAGACGTGTAAAGAAATAACACGCTTCAGAGAAGACGTTAAAGTAGCTGAATCGAAATAAATGATAGCGACGAATTAGAGAAAGTTTTTCTGGTTCGTACTTTTTCGTGTGTTATGTCTGAAGCAGCAAATTTGGGATACGAGGCACTATTACAGTTACCATTTCGAGAAAAACGTTGCGAAGTAATAATGGATACAATAGATTATAATAATCATATATGTTAGACTCTAATATGTTTTTTGGCTAGGAAATATAGTGAACCCGACTGCTTATTATTTTTTGCCTTCTTTATACATGCCGTGTGGTGACGGCAGAGTAGAATACAATTGTCACCACCCCAAATCTCTCCCGTGGGTGTCGTACAAGACGACTAAGGATAAATCAGCGATGAGGAATGGCAGCAGCGTTCCTCTTATACCACCTAGCAATAGTACTGCAACTTTTGTGCCCGATAAATAGCAATAGGCTCGCCACATATTACATGGGACCTAACATAATTGGCGAAACGTGGGTGCTAGTTCACCTCTGCCTACCCCTTCGGGGATATAGGCGTGATTTATGTATGTATGTATTTATACATGCATAATATACATCACGCCTTTCTCCCACAGGGGTACGCAGAGATCACTTCATTCCACTTGCTAAGAATCCTTCTTTATAGATAGCAGAAACTAACAGAGAATTTGTTTGAACTTGTTTAAGCTAACGTGGTCACAACAGTTTAAAAATGAAAGAGAGCGGGATTTATACCACGTACCTTTGCTTTTTGGTTTATCCGATATTTCAGCACAGTTACATGCGCCATGACCACGGAAGAACTGAAGTCTATGCAAGTCGATGTTTATTGGCAGACAAATCTGTCTACCCTCTTTCTAAGTCTTTTACTACGCTCGGCACCGGTACCATTGTTAACCGGTACAAAATATCGGATAAACCAAAAAACCAAAGGTACGTGGTATAAATCCCGCTTTCTTTCATTTTAAAAACATAGAGAATGCTTCAAAATAATTCCTTGGTGATAGATCGGACTATAAACATGAAAAATTGGTATAAGTTCCTGTCATCATCACCAGCCCTACAACGCGTACCCATTGCTGGAGTACATCTCATCCCAATGGATGGTCAGAATATAGGAGACAATTAGGCATAACCTACCACACTGACCCAGTGCAAATTTTTAGGTATTAACGACCACAGGTGCAACCAGGACCAACGCGCTTGACCTGCTTTCCGGCGCCATAGGAACTCTATTGTAATATATTTTTGGTCACCCATCCAATGACCGGCCTTAGAGAATATTAATTCGTTTTCGCAATCGCAGGTCAACTAGGCCATCGAGATCATAAACTGAGGGCCCAGCCTCATCTATTTGAACGCATAGAAAACAAAAGTATGAAACTGGCGTATTGTTTTCTCTGTAATACGTCAGTTTCATACATTTTGTATTATATGCGTTCGATAGATTGGCCACTTGGCTAGGGGGGTAGATTTGGTTAGTTACAGTAGGTATGTGGAAAGAATCTTATTGAACACCAACAACATGCACAGACAGAAAAGGTGAGGGCAACAATAACTACGAGTCTCTATGGTGTTATTCGTGCGACGCAGACAAAGTGACGCCAGCCACCCGACCACCAGCGCTCGTAAAAGATAGAAACTAACTTTAAACTTCTATAAAAGAGAACCTCTTTAAAAACATTGGTCTCGACAAAATTTACCGATTGACTTCGCGACTTCTCAACTAATCTGCGTCACATAAGAGATATGTATTTATGTAGCTGAATTGCAGTATGCCTCATCGTAGTTTTGTTCATTGTCTGTAATTCTTGTAAAACAGGTACATAATACTAGTAGCCGTGTGGTGACGGCGGAGTAGGTAGAATACAATTGTCACCACCCCAAATCTCTCCCGTGGGCGTCGTACAAGGCGACTAAGGATAAATCAATGATGAGGAATGGGCAGCAGCGTTCCTCTTATACCACCTAGCAATAGCAATGTATAAGTAATATTGGTTGGAGTATAAATATTACTTGGAACCTAACATAATTGGCGAAACGTGGGTGCTTGTTCACCTCTGCCTACACCTTCGGGGATATAGGCGTGATTAATGTATGAATGTAATACTAGTAGATTATATACCAAGGGAGATAAAACAAACAATATCTGAAATCGTAAGTATTTGACATTTATTAATTAATAAGGAATTTCTTTCTTTTACATTGAATGAATGAATTACAAGAAACTTTTCATTTGCTTGTATTTCCGACACTCATTGATATTTGTAAATACATTTTCTTAAGATTGGGAATTCACATCGATTTTGAGTGAGAAATAAGATTATAGACTCGACTCGACCGGTCTTAAAGGCGACCTATTTGAGATGCGCCCATAAAAGCGCTACAACTTTTCAGTACGAAGATAAACAGAAGATTCACTCGTCAAATGGCTGACGTCTCTATAAAAATCTGTTCCTGAATCCCAACTCGGCCAAGTCTGGGTCAGATAAATGCTCGCCAACGTTGATTGGCATATCAAAGATATTTTCCATTAGACAAATGTCTATAAACTAGAAAAAACATTTTAAGTGTTTGTTGGGCAATTCAATTCTATATTTGACTACAAATCGATACGTTCTCTTTGATCGCTTGTTATTTCACGGGAATTTGAGCATTTATGTTCTCAATTGACATCACCTTTAAATTTCTAGGATATTATGGTAGTATTATCCTTAATTATGAATATGGTAATGTAATAAGATGTAAGCGAAGTGATAAATCAGCTGTGAGCGTCGTTTGCTGATAGCGAACGCTGATAGCCTTAGGACTGGATTCCACAACGACGTAGGAAATTTGGTCATTTTGTAAGAAACGAAAAGTAACTTAACAAAAGATTAGCTTTTTATGAATAGCCGAGCAAATTATGCCACCGTTTCTGGTACCCTAATTAACATGTATCGAACTAGATGCTGCACCTCACGCTTTGTTTTAATGTTATACCTATGTATAGAAGAAGCAGTAAATTTAAAGTTTGTAGACTGTTTTGAGGCTAGAATTGATTGTCCAGTTTCAGTGGAATGCAATTAATTATTGATAAATGAGCGACCACAAAACATACGTACACGGACAAAACACAGGCAAAGCGCCAAATGTGACGGTGCAAAAATGAAAAACCCCATCGTCGATTGGAAATTGTGAAACAAAATGCAGCGGAAGCGGATTGAACTGCGACAAATCGAGGACGATCCAATTCGTTTCAGTCCAATTGGCTGGATACCGTTTATGTTCCCGATACCATATCGTGTGCAACTTATACACATGTACGACAACCGTCTGTGTTGTGCTGGATCAAAACAGAACTGGTCATCGAAATGCAATCGGATTTCATTGTCCTATAAACATTCAAATCTTCATGATATGTCGTTTTGTTCTTGTATCTTGTTATTGCAGAAGTAATCGCAATATTTCTAGATTTGACTTATGTCACTCTTCAATAATTATATTATTATGTATCTTCGTAAATAGTAGAGTATTAAAATTAAAATATAATGCTAACATTTTCACTTACATGCAATACATTAATGTATTCTGCTCTACCGTCACCATACGGATAATTCTCCATAATCATTATAGGGAAAATACCTATTTCAAATCGCCGTATGGAAAATACTACTTTGCTTGGTTATTGTCGGTTTTACAGAATCGTCTGTATCGTTCCCTATTACATGTCGCTTCTTAATTTCAAAGATAAATCTCAAAATAGCATTTCTGCAACAGTAAGTCTTATCGTCATAAATTTAGAACACACAATGTTCCTAAGTATTCTTTGAGTTGCGTCTCTCTTGTATTCAATGACGTGTCTTTTGCCTCTTAACTTTCAAAGGTGGACGCGTGTTTAACAAACGTCGAATGGCAAAGCAATCTAGATAAATAAGCCATTAGAATTCTGTAGTTATACACTCGAATGACACGTATAGATAACATAATTCATTTAGAGGAGCATCGACATAACGCTTTAGTTTCGTAAGGGAGCATATAGTTTGAAAGAGCGTACCTATCCATAATAATGTTGAGAAAAATGAGTAAATAGGTCGATGGCACGTACTGCTTTGTGAACCCTCAAGTAACATAATATTACAAGAGAAAGAATAGATAGATAAAGAATAGATAGAAAGAGTTCCCGCTGAGTAGATATCATACATAGCCCAGCAGGCGGCTCAATCACAATGATATTTGGAATTGTGGTTTCCAAGTTTGGTTTGTGCAAAAGGGAAATGTGTGGTGACAGCAGAACAGAGTGAGGTTTTCATCACCCCGTTTAGCATACCATGGGTGTCGTAGCCTAGGTAAGGACTGACTGATTCGTACAAATGCTTTTCTGCATTCTGAACAAAGTCGCCTCGAGTGAATGAACCACCGACCGCTGGTTCTCTAAAAGGTTTAGTGATAAGGTAAGGTAAGGCTAAATCTTTGAACTATATGATTATAAACATAGCTACTACCCAACCCCAAATTATTAAGGGGAAGAACAGCAGAAAAATGACGTTTCCGAATACGTTTTTTTGAGTAAATTAGGATCAAGGTCGAGCGAATGCGTTTTTGACAGGTGGTATCAGTTCCGTAAGTCACGACAATGGTTAATAAACTCTATGGTTTCGATATAAAAACCCATGTGTTTTTTTTAAGAACGCATTTCTATTATAAATCTATATTTTACTCAAGTAGCCAATTCAATTAAATTATTTCATTTTCTGATGCGACAAACAATGCAACACCACTATCACAAAAAAATGTAAGACACCAGGTGTAAAAAGCAAAATTAAGGATTATGAATATTAAAAACGGACACCACCTTCTATTCTGGCCTGTGAGCGAACAAATAACTGAGGGAAAACCACCAACAACAGCATACCCAAAGAGGGTTGGTGTCAGGCAGGCGCCGGCTGTAAAACCTAAGCCAAAACCTTGAGCACTATGGATTGGAATGTAGTCATTCCAATCACTCTCTTCGTTCATCGGTCTCTCGACATGGTCCGTTCTGTCTCTTTTCTATACATTCATTCATCACTAGCACCTTTGCGGTGTGATGGATGATATGAATCAAAAGGGAGTGGATGGTTAATGACGTCTGACCGATACGAATGGAAGAGGGAACATACTGCCGACCCCAGATAGTCTGGGAACAGGGCAGGGAGAAGAAGAAGAAGTTCCGATACACGACCTTTCAATGCTGCGATTAACGAGCTCGGTTATTGGAGGATCAAGCATTTTAATATTATGGCGTTGTTAATACATTTCTATCTACCTCTTCGACGGCAATTTATGCAATATTTATGCATGCATGTAAATATCGTGTTTCAAACACAACTGCATTCATTTGCAAATCTATTATTAGTAGGAGTACGGACGCGGGAACGGCGTCCATAAATCTAGTTATACTAAGCACGTCGCCAGTAATCCCGACGAATGGCATCGATAAACTCAAGAGCAAACAGTTCTCGGCACAAGTTCCAACACCTACATTTATGCTATACCGACCAAATAAAACTTAGAGCGACCGCAGACATACAATTTCATGTTGGCCGACTAAATTGCAGATGTACCAATAGTGATAGAAACTTATGATAGCCCGCACATCTTTCCAACTAAAAAGTCACTATGCAAGTCCGCAGACTATGCAACATAGTTGTTCGATAGTCGGCCAACTTGAAATTGTATGTCTGCGGTCGCTCTTATTCAAAATAAAATTATAATGACCCACATAGCGAACAACTAAAACAAACAATAGATGTAACTTTATTTTCTTGCTCGTGAAAATTGCTATACCAATATTTCACATACAAAGCGACCATATTCATTTGCTTTCTCAGTGCCGAGAAAAAATAAATCACACAATAATTTAGTGTGCCCAGCAATACAAACACGGTACGGCCGCGTTGCCTGTAAAGTGGAGCCACACGAATGGGCATACTAAGTACCCAAGGAGAAATATGTCCAAAGTAACGTCTCCCATCATAAGCATATAGATATAAGTCACGGTTACGACACAGCCCTTTAGCCGCGGAGTTTGCGCACTGGCGGTTCTTCCTTAACCTATTTTGTATAGCACGATTCGGCATTCCGCTGCGAACGGCGAAACATATTGACTCTTTGGAGATGAGTACACTTTACTGCAGCCCGCGAGCTAGAGTTTTACGACTGTTGCCTTTGTTGAGAGAGGAAAAATCATTTATTGCCGCTCGCCCCGTTGCCTTGTGCACACATTCAATTACTGGTTATTGTACAATACCTTGTACAACACGAGTACAACACCTTGTACAACACCAGTCGTTTAAAGACCCTTTGTCTTTACCGCTTGAGGTGAAGATATGGAAGCGAGCTTTCCCCATATCGTCAATCACAACAAATTTTTATGTTATAAATTAGGAAATAATGAATTATTAAGAATAATTTATTGTGTTATATAAATAATAATACCCAAAGCAATTCCAATTAAGACGATGATGATTACTAAAAACAAACCATACCATGAAATCCAAAAGAGAAAATCTGCTCTTTATTCACATTTAAAATAAAACAAACATTTCTGGATTCATCGCGCAAGTGATGTGTAATACAGTGCAGTATTTTTAAAAAAGGAAAAGTTAAGTAGAAATTCCAGAAACTGATAAAAATATATTTCCCCGTATTTTAGAGCCAAGTTTCACAGACAAAGTTATACAAAAGGATCATTGATAAATTTCTATAATAGAATTCGTTCCGTTTAGTGCTTACAGTACAATCGCAAAATAAAACGGCCAAATAAACGTGTTCCGTGAACACTTTTGTATTAATGGAAACAGCAGATGTTTCCGATTTCCTAAAGTAAACAAGGTGGTTTCACCTGGGTCAAGTATTTTTAAACGATCCGTTACGCCGTCGTTGATGATATCATCATAATCATCAATGAGCATCTATTCCAGTTGCCGAACTGTTTCTGGGCCGATTTTTGGAATGAAATCAATTCTATCGATCGGAAAAGTGATTCGATTATACAGTTTACAATCAAATTTACATCGAAAATATTTAAAAACCGTAATTATTATTTTATAGAGATGCAAGTAAGGTAAATGAATATGAACTATTAAATATACCTTGTAGTTTGTACCATTAGTACTTCCAAGAAAACAGCTTACACATATTATCTAGTTTTATTGTGGATAACATTATTGTGAGATTCTTTTGTAATCTGATCCCTTGAGCAATAGTTTTCTACGTATAGCTAAAACGAAATAACAGTGACGCGCCAGAGCTGTTATGTTGGGAACAATAGCATTTCCTTCGCTCTAACCAAGTGTAAACGCGATACGTCATCTAGGACGTCGCAAACAATTATTACATGCGCTTAGAAACAATTAACTTTACAGCCATGAAAATTATTGACAGTCATTTGTGATTCAAGTTAGTTTTACGTCAAACTCTACGGGTATTATGTCTGGTTACCTCGTTTCAAGAGATCAAACGGATAATACATAACGTAATTTATCATAAACAACGCTATAGGCATCGTAACTCATACGTAATAGTTCATGCACGGCAAAATAAACGCAAATAATATGAATCCTGTTAAACGTCAAACAACAACTTGGATTTACGACCATAATCGAATGAATACTAATATACATTTCCAGAAACACGTAAGATTTTAAAGTAGTCACGAATTCCGTCAATTATGGCCACGTGACTAGCTATTGATATAAGTGATTAAAAAATAAGGTGTCCAAAAGCGATTGAGATAGAAAACACAAAAATAATCAATAAGCTCGAAAAAGACTGAACCAGTCTAAGAACTAAGAGACAAGTAACAGGTTAGCCAGCAAGAAACATTCCGAGTTCCATGGACTAACCAATGAATGGGGTTAGTCTATGAAGTCTAACGGCCTTATTAATAAACACGGTCTAAGTAGAGAGTTACTCAGTGTTTTATCTCTTTTCCTCGCATTCAAAATCAGGTTTGTGAGACGAAGACAAAACGCAGAATAGCGATACCATGATTACTACCAGTATACTAAATAACACGGTAAGATTTTATGTTAAATTCTATTTCAATACGAAATGGCTAGCGTGTTGCAGAAAATGCTTACTAGTATAACCACTACGATTAATAAGATCAACCCCTCCAAATAATGGCCGATTTCACCGTCTCTCATAGAAACCTAGTTTCATAAAACTTGGTTATGATTTATGCAAACTTGGTAGCGGAACTCAGTTTAGAGCATAAACCGAGTTCAACTTCATCTGATCGCGTTTAATTCTGCGGTGAAATCGGCCCTAAGTGGTCAATCTATTCGAACGCATAGAATGTCTTTTTTTTATTTGATTTCTCTGTAATACGTCAGTTTCATACATTTGTATTCTATGCGTTCGAATAGACATGCTACTTGGTTAGACCACCAGACATCAATATACTGTGGGTCAAGCAGCCGGTACCTGTAAAATGCTTCTTTAATAATCGTCTCAAGGACCCGATGTTATAGGAAAATAGGAAAAGGTATCCTGTGATTTATTCGTACAGAAAAATGAGTCATTTAAACACAATTAACGATAATGAACTGATATCAAATATTGTTTTATATGAAACAGCCAAATCTGCATGTGGCATTATCAATCATATCATGTACACACTTGACGTCTGCGTTATGATTAACGCGTATATTTTGATAATGCAATGAATAAAAACAGATCACAGTAACATTACACAGTCTGCAGGGCGTTTCCAATCGTACCTACCATTCGATTTGCACATATTGATTTACGAGCAGTTTGTCATACATGATACTAGGTGTATCACAAACACAATATAGGTAGTGTCGACTATTTTATGTACATATGTAGGTACATACTTTTAAGCCACGTACTACTGTAAGTAGTAGGAGTCAATAGCACCGATAAGCCGAGTTGTTACGGCCGGATTTCACGGTGTGCCCCTTACATCACACTTGTAAAAAGGTAGCTTTGTAAACTTATAAATTTCATCTAAGACTTATGAGCATATTCACGAGAAACTAACTTCAAACAATTTGTCTAACAAAACTTTTAAGCTCCGCCTTAGAACAAAATATAACTTTTAAAGTACCTACTAGACAAACTACTATTTTATTGGACCATTTAAATTTTAGATTTCATAACTGGCAGGCGTGGGTGCAATGTGCCGTAATTCAGACCGGGTTAATTGCAATTTTTTTAGTAATATTTTCCTAACTAGCATGGGGTTATTCGCAAAATCTAACAATTTACTCGCATTCTACTTGTACCTAACAGGCTTCCCTCAAAGCTAATGTTTTCCTAATCTCCTTTTCAGGGTTAACTCAGTATGCACTTTCTCATATTTATCGGCATGTTTAGTTTCTTGAATTCCTTTAATTCGCAGTCTTTCTAAAAAAAATTTTCTAGTTCGTGTCATTTATTTATCCTTCCGTAATACAACTTAAAAAAGTAGGTAAATCAATTTTCGGTTTTGGAATACAAATAATAATATTAATACGATTAATTGTTTCACTTTGATCTTATTAGATGCAGAACGTTGAACTATTTAATTGGTTCAAAACTTTGTCATACGCTCTAATTTAATGCCTTCTCTAAGCATTCGTTCACAATTTCAACTTACTATGCATATTGTTATTAAGGGTCCAAATTAAACAAGTCTTTTGTCTATGTTACGGAGTTTTAGTAGCATCGCAATCATTACGAAAAGCATAAACATTTTTAAGTCATTCGACTGATTGTGCTATTACCTACAATAAAAATGAAAAACATTTACGGATTTAAGTGATCGTACGCCAGGTTTAAATATAACAATACACGCGTGAAATCCGTAAAAGTTGTTTTGTACCTAATGTGTTCGTAGTGCCGGTATAAGCGAACATTGTACCTAAAAAAAATAAAAGCATAATTCACGCCTATATCCCCGAAGGGGTAGGCAGAGGTGAACTAGCACCCACGTTACGCCAATTATGTTAGGTCCCATGTAATAGGTGGCGAGCCTATTGCCATTTATCGGGCACAAAAGTCGCAGTACATTGCTATTGCTAGGTGGTATAAGAGGAACGCTGCTGCCCATTCCTCATAATTGACTTATCCTTAGTCGCCTTGTACGACACCCACGGGAGAGATTTGGGGTGGTGACAATTGTATTCTACTCTGCCGTCACCACACGGCTCAATATTAATATGTATTACGATAAATAACAGAAGTTGCTAAGCAACTAAGCTGTAGTACGTCTATCTTCAACTGTTGATAGAATATTGGAACCTGCTGTAAGACGAAATGGAACGGAACAATAATAATTAATGAAATTGCAGTTTCATGGAACAATGAATGACACCATATTAACACAATTGTTAAGATATTACACATTCATACTTCACCCCTTGCAGCAAATTATTATTGATCTGAGGTAAACAAACTCCAATGACAAAACGACGCAACTTGGAAAGCTGCTGTTTGTACTCACCCCGGTACTGACTAAAGAGAGCATAATCCGCTCGTTGAGCGCAAGCGTCTCGCCTTGCTTCATCTTGATGCGTTTCTTGTCGAGGCACTTCATCGCGTACATTTTGCCGGTGTCCGCTTTCCGGCACCCGTACACCTGTTTAGTGCCAATCGTTGAAAACAAATCACCAAGAACCAAAAACGTTGAATCTGGCTTTAATGTTGGATCTGGGTTTCCGCAATAAAAAAGAAATAAAAATTTACTTAATAACAAATGTAAGGTGCCGCCAGTGTATTTGAAATTTCTTTTTGTTAAGGTTGTAAGGCAGAGGGAGTGAAAATATCTAAATTTTACATAGCATAGTTTGTATCAAAACATTTTCACAAAAAAAATATAGTTTTTAATGAATTGTACCAATTTGTTAAAGCAAATCAATATATCGTATAAGACAGAACTCCATAGACTCAAAAAATGTTATTTCTTAATAATTATTTCATCATCATCATCTTCACCAGCCCTTTAATGTCCCCACTGCTGGGGCACGGGCCTTCCCTATGGATGGAAGAATATAGGGAGATTGGGCCTAACCCACCACGCTGGCCCAGTGCAGGTTGGTAGGGTATTAACGACTGCAGATGCAGCCGGGACCAACGGCTTAACGTGCCTTTCGAAGCACGGAGGAGCTCATGATAATAAATTTTTGGTCACCTATCCAATGACCGGCCTTAGCGAAATTGCTTAGATTACGCAATCGCATGCCAAGCGAGCTCCTCTAATAATTATTTACAAAACTTTTAATAAAGGAACAAATGAAGTCTACAATTTAATTAGTATGTATCCTACCTCACCAAAACCACCCCGACCAATAATACGATGAACACTGAAGTCATTCATTGTTAATTGAATGTTTAATTCTAAATTTTTCCATTGACAGAATCTCGTGTATTTATCACTGCAAAAGAAAACAATTTATATTTAGTCAATAAAATAACCAATCTATAAATTACTGTGAAATTGAACTCGAAAAAAATATACCTTTCTAAGAAATTTTTAAAAGGCTCTCCTCTTAAGTGTTGGAATATTTCTTCAATATATGGCTGCATAAAAAAAAATTGTTATAGTACATTTATAAATTGTCATATTTCATAGATATCAGTTTTATACATACTTCAAATAAATTTGGAGGTACTTCGTGCTTCATTAAATATTTTTGTACATGCGCTACGCATTCTTTCGAATAATCCTGAAACAAAACATATTGTACTTAATTATGTGCCACTTAATTCTTAAACTATAATATAATAAGAAATGGTCAGTAGTAAGCATTGTTGGTACACCACCATGTAGTACAGCGATTAATGTCAGGTAGATATAACAATATAGCTCACTATTACTTGGGCCCTACCATAGTTTGCAAACGTAGAATGTAAATGTATATGTCATCTATTTTACCCATATAATATATTATACGCCGTATGGTGACGGCAGAGTAGAATACAATTGTCACCATCCCAAATCTCTTCCGTGGGTGTCTTACAAGGCGACTAAGAATAAATCAGTGCTGAGGAATGGGCAGCAGCGTTCCTCGTATACTTGTACAACCTAGCAATTTACTGCGACTTTTGTGCCCGATAAATGGCAATAGGCTCGCCAAGTTCACATAATTGGCGAAACGCGGGTGCTGGTTCTTATATTTATGTATGTATGTAATATATTATTTACATAAATCAATCATCAATTAGAAGTACTCAATTTTGCGAATTAGGTAGATAAGTATTTTTCTGGACAATGACAAGCAAAATAGCTGTTGATGAATGATGAATGGTCTCGTATTTTATTAATTACATATAGGCATTTAAAAATCAGAAGAACAAACATAATTATCACCTTACATATTTCTCGACAATAGCAAAAATAGTAATTATTGGTCTTTACCAACGAGATTAAAAAATTATGCAATGTTTTGTAGATAAAACTGCAATGAAAGATTATAATATAAATGATATAAAAATATAAGTTGGGCAATTTGACTGTTTTGTAACAGTTTTCATTATTTTATTAGTTGACTGGAACTTAATGCTTTTAGCATGTCCGCTAAGTCCGATTACGCTATGAAGGATTAAAAATAAATAATTATAATAAGAGGACAGATGTCATCAGGGCTTCACCCGGAAGCCTGGAGCTGATTCAACGATCCAAAGATTAAAGTGATCGACATTTTTTGCCACCAAAGATTTTGCAACATCGGTGTTAAGTGTGAAAGCAAGTTGCTAGTTGTCATGGGTTGATAAAATTGCAATAAAAGATTATATTATTATGTAATGATATCAAGAGGGCTTTGTTCAAGTACTTCCGCTACAGACAAGCCCGCGTGCTGTGTTGTGATTGGTGAATAGATGCATGCCACAAATTTACACATATTTTTAAATAAGCACGTCAAGTATGTTATATGCGGAGTTCAGTATACAAGTGTCTCAAACAAGTGCAGTTGTTATCAACGTCCAAATATTTGATGAGCGTTTCAGTGTTCGGGTTGGAAGAGCTTAAAACTTTTAACTAGGGCACTTTTCACAATTAGGGCGCGGCGCAAGTCGCATAAGCTGCCGACTGTGCCCGACATGGTAACTCAACCTGCGCCAGAACCTACTGCGGTAATCTCGAAAGTAAAGAGGCCGCAAATAAGCTTTCGCCATTCAAACCCTTCGTTCGTTAACTCGACTCATCAAGCTCGCTCCGGGGAATAAAGTTCAAAATAGTGGCTCATTATTTTTAATTTAAGTAGGTAATTTATTGTGAGCAAGCAGTGAGCTATACTTATTTACTTCTTGATTACTATAACAACTAAATAATGATTGGAAGTACCTTACCTACTGACAATTTTTCTGTGACTAACGGTGGGTTTTATTATTCTATTATTTACAGTTACGTAAGTTCAGTAACTTAAAACGCAATATACGTGAGAAATGCGATTGTTAAAACACCTCTGCCTACCCCTAAGGGCAGAAAGCCGTGATTTGTGTATGTCTTTATAAATGGCTCAACAAATAATAAATAAATTATTCGCAAGCTAAAAACCCAAGGAGGTATAACAAAGTATACATACAATGACCATACAATACTCAAGTACACAACGAGTTATTAATAACAGCCTGCTATCTGTCATGATCGTGTGAACTTTTGTAACAAAAGTAAACTAGCCCTATTTACTTATCATTAAAGTGATTATTAGAAAATGATAACAAAGTATGATTCACTGCGGTTGCCATCTCAATCGCTCTCACCGATCATCGTTCTCTTTACATGTTTCTTTCTATCACTTTTCTAGTCATATTCTTGGCCTTGATACTGGGCCTATGAAATCTTTTTAGCTTTGAGCTTGTTGCAGTAAAGTTCCCGGTGAATGACAATGACTCGCCTCCTATGATATATGACCTCAAATAATCTGGCACAATATGGGTGATCATACACCTCTGATTACCCCTTAAGGGAAAAAGAAGTGATTTACGAAGGTATGTAACACAATCAATTTGGCTTGGTGTTTCGTAAAGTGATAAGGAGAGGAGAATTTACATTACGAAGGAGGTTTTTCTAAAGAACTTGTTGATTGCTATCTATAATACATGGTGGAAAGTTGAGATGATCAAAAATCTATGAATATCGATTTTTATCATTCAAAAAGTTGGGAAAGGTCTCCTAAGACTATTTTCGCGTGGCAGCAAGGGTCTGGTCTGGTAGCTACCCTTGATGCCACATCTCAACTTTCCACCCTGTATAATATAGCCTATGGGCACCTTGCCAAGACCTAACGACTGTTATTACATCAATAACAACTCCTGGTACTGTTACGGGGTTCCTTGACACGGAAGTAGTATCACGCTTGAACTTCGCCACTTCGCCAATAAATAACCAATGTTATTGTATTGTTGACATAGGAAAGGCATTTTTTCTGCCAACGATTTATTTACTGTAGTCTATCTACTGTATTATACACATAAGGGCTGAATTATGGTAACTGGCAACGCTGGTCTAACTGACTGATGTAGGTTTTATGATTAGCATAACAGAAAGGTTTTAAAGAAATTGTATATATGTATTTTATATCGTTTCGGATCGATTTGCGTGTTGTATTATCTCCTGTTACTGCGAGAGAGATGGATGTGCAGATACGGGGTGACAAAAATTGATAAGATATGGGATTAGTTCGTAAGAGGTAGTCTATAAGTGGGGCCAGTGACAAAAAAAATGAAAGGAATCCGTTTAGCTTGGTATGGACATGTTATCAGATACCATGAAAATGTGACTAAAAGTTATGGAAATTAATGTTGATGGATGTCGAAGTAAAGGAAGACCTTTAAAAAGATGAATGTATTGTGTGATATGGTATGGTTTGGATAACGAGAGTGGAGAAAGAAGACTACAGGCGCCAACCCCAAATAGGACAGGATAAGGGCAGGGTGATCACCGTTTTATTCCGAACGCAGGAAACCATAAAGTACTGTGACAGTTTATTTCCAGATATCTGAGGAATCTTACAAAGTCGGAACATATTTCTGCTCCCATTGTTTATTTCGTTCTCGTGTTGCGATCTAGAAAACATTTTTCATTTGGATCGTAAATTAATTGGACCTCGTAAACAACTTTGTGAACAAAATCAAATTAGATTATATTGTTTCGAAAAAGAAAACCTTTGGCTTGGATAAAAGGTGACCTATGCATATTGGGTTCTATGCTAGAGGAGCTTATCTTAATATTGTCTTACCACAAATCAAGGAAATCAGTTTAAGAAACATGAACCTAATGATGTTTAGTTTACAATCTAAATTTAAATAAGAACATTACATAAACGACCTATCATATAGAGTCAATAAAGGTACCTACTTAATGTCATAATTAAACATGTTTTTATTAGATAAAAGCGTAAGTAATTACTATAATGTTATGAATCACATAATTATTATATTACCAAAAATTTTTAATTATATCGACGTAATATTATCATTATGTGTTTACTTACGTGAGAATGTGCTAATAGTTCCTTCATAATAAAATTATCATAAATGTCTCTCGCGATTCGCCGCCTTTCTTCTATACACTCTTGTTTTTCATATAATTTGATCTGTTAACAAATAAGCTGTATTACGACACAGAAATAAATTAAACAAGAAATTCTCTTAATAGGTTATGTTTTAAATATTACATACAAGTAAGTATAACGGTTATTATTATGAAGGTAAACCTAACTTTAATCTTATTATATTACCTCTTCATAAAATTTTAATTGTGGCACTGGTTCGTCTGACGCCTGTTCGCAGAATTCCTTAAATAATAAATAACCTGAAACAAAACAAAACATTATTGAATATCACCAAAGAAATCGATTATAATTACAATATTTTTGCATTATAGACAATTGAATTTTTGTTGAATATCAATCAATCTCAATATCAAGTAATTAAATTGTTGCATTTTTATAAAATATTAAAAACTGTTGAAGAATGATACGCATAATGTCGAGCTACATGATTCACACTTTGTCTTTTTATATTGAGATAGACTATCCTATTACAAAATTAATTAATCGTGCAGGCGCCTAAGGCACCTGCGGATGTGAACTGCTTCATGTGTTTTATTCGATTCCGAGATAAGACTTATGCGGAATAATGACAAAACATACTTCATTATAAACTTCCACACAAGAACTCGAATTAATCACTACATAAGAACAACGAAAATGAAGTGCCAAAATAAATTGTTGCTTTTCAACACACCTACAAGAGACCACAAGCATAATTAACCTCTTGACATAATTAAAGCAAAAATAAACAATGGAACCTATACCTAATAAACGTAAATCAAATCAGGAAAACGGAACAGTCGGATAACAAACATCCCTTCAAAACTATAGACACATTGGATTTACACGATTCGATTAGCAGAGATGCATTCAAACGTAGAACTAAACGAGAATAACATTGAATCTCCAGTTAAACTAACAGCAGTAGGCTTACTACTTGTTTCATATACTTATTTATAATTTACAAACGGAAGTATACATTTTTCTCTGAGGTCATTTTAATTTTTTATTAGAGCCACCCTTTGCCCAGCCGTGGGATCTAACAGGCTAATAAAAAATTGGTGTATTTTAAAGAATATTAATATGTTTATGGCTTCAAAAAGAGAATTTTAATCATGAGTCAGCCAGTCCTGCAAAAGTCAAATTGTTTTCTACAGAAACTTAAATTGCAAACAGTTACGTTTTAAACAAGATATTGTTAATTTCAGATATTCATATAAAATAAATAAATAAAAATAAAAATAAAAATTTTTTACATCTAGCCCAAAGTAAGTAGCCTAAGCACTTGTGTTATGGATACTAGATGACGGACATATTTTTAATATAATTATGTATATAAATGTTGAAAATATACTACATAAACATATACACAACCATGACTCGGAAACAAACATTTGTGGTCATCACAAAGTTTGCCCCTAACAGGATTCGAACCCGGGACCTCTTGGCCAATACCCAGCAATCTGAGCATTCGACCGAGGCGGCCGTCAATAATATATCTTGAATAACTACCTATATTTATAACAATAATTTGGCGATTCAAGATTATTGTTATATAGAACAATAATTAAGCTAACGTTAAGGTCAGTGACGCTTAAGTTATTGCAACGAAAACGATGTTTATGCGTATTGGGATATAAAATGTGACTACGTCAAAGATGAAATACTGCTTAGTGGAGATAAGGATTTACGTATTCGGTACTACGCCATTCCACTATTATTATTGGAATACAAGTACGTATTGTGTTTCTTTACGATAAAAATTGGTGACATTTTTTTTTATTATCTCCATATTATGTGCCTGCGTAGGCTGTTGTGATAGAGGAGTTAGTTTCACCTATGGATAACGATTGAAAATATTGAAATCACTGTCGGATGTTATCTTTTACATGTTATCTTCGATTCTTGTTAACCATCCTAACGTGTCGATAAACTAGAAGAGATTTTGCAGTGACATAGAAGAGAGCTATCCAAATTAAACACTTAAGCATGGCCTCTTTTTGGAGCATAATTATGATAACATAATGCACATTTAAGAGCGTCACAACAGTTGAGTGTATAACATCAAATATTCTGTCATATGTATGATACATACATTTTTAGTAATTGCTTTTTAACTTGTACATTAATTATGACTGTCACCATAAATATTTCAACTAATAGCCTGTTCACTGAAGATAACTCTCGGTACATAAATGAGATACATGTTACATGCGCCTGCTATTGAGTATTGCCTAATGAGTCACAGACTCATTTAAATTCGGAGTCAGTGACAACATCAACGTTAGGATTTTTATTAATATTTATTTTTATTCCAGAGAAGTGACAAGGTTACTATTTTTTCAATATTACATGTACCATTGTCTCCAACATTTCACTATCATAAGGCCGTTCCAATTATTGACTACGTTAAGAAAGTAAATAATAGACTGAATATACTACCAATCTATTCCATATAGAAGGAAATAGCATCTTCCGTGAAATACCCTTTTAAATATCCTTCATATCCAGGAAATATTCTTGCAATTATTGTATTAGATTCATGGTCAGAATATTGAAATGCAGGGACCCCTTATAGTCGCGAAAAATAAAGCGCTACCATGTTAAAGATTAGAGCAACGGAATGTGTCTAAATCGGTTGGCTATAAGTATAGAAACGGTAGAAAAAACGCGCCAAACAAGTCAAGAATGAGCCGTGCATTTCTTATAGATAGAAAGGTTACAGCTCGAATCGCCCCTTAGATCTTGCCCCAAATAAAATAGAATTTTAGACCAACAGTTCTATGTCGCTAGGAAATTCATGGCACTCTTTATCTAGAAACGTTGTCTAAAATAGTTGTATGGGAGGTAACTCGCAACCCATATGATCAGTAAAAATCAAATTAAGAGTTAAGTATGGTGACGCCAGAGTAGAATACAATTGTCACCTCCCCAAATCTCTCCCGTGGGTGTCGTACAAGGTGACTAAAGATAAGTAGTGATGAGGAATGGGCAGCAGCGTTCCTCTTATGTGCCCGATAAATGGCAATAGGCTATATATAACTTGACATAGTTGGCGAAACGTGGATGCTAGTTCACCTCTGCCTACCCCTTCTTCGATATAGGCGTGATTTATGTATCTAATATATGTATGTAGAGTAAAGTATCTTATATGACCAAAATTTGTAGGTCTTCTTCTTCCTGCCCTTATCCCGCCCTAGGCGGGGTCGGTACAACATGTTTTCTTCTTCCATTCCTCTCTATCTTTCACCAATTTCTCATCCACCCCTCTCGCTATCATATCCTCCTTTACACAATCCATCCATCTTTTCTTTGGTCTTCCTCTCCTTCTACGTCCTTCCACGTTCATACTTAACATTCTTCTGCCAACATAGCTTTCATCACTTCGCATGACATGACCAAACCATCCAAGTCTATCACTCCGCAGCCTCTCAGTCACTGGCGCTACTTTCAAACTTCCCCTTATATACTCATTCCTTATCTTGTCTCTCCGTGTCACACCACACATCCACCTTAACATACGCATCTCTGTTACATGCACTCTTCTTTCATCAGTCTTTTTCATAGCCCAACACTCTGATCCATACATGACAACAGGTCTAATGACCGTCTTATAGATTTTCCCCTTAAATGCATCCGTGGGTCACATATTGTTGCTGAGACCTGTCGCCACTTCATCCATCCTACGTTCGCTCTATTCCTTATATCCCGGTCAATATCACCGTCGCTTTGGAAGAGCGATCCAAGGTACCGGAAATCCGGGCAAACTGGTAGGAATACACCACCTAAGGCAATTCGGGAGAAACTGGAGGGGCCACCAAAGTCACAGAACATGTGTTCGGTTTTTGTCCGACTGATCTTAAGCCCAACGCTTTCCAATCTCTCCTGCCATTTTCCCAGCCTGCTTTGTACCTCGGATGCATCTTCTTCGACAAGTACAATGTCGTCGGCGAACAGCATACACCAGGGTGCCTCCTCCTGTATGTCCGATGTCAGAGCATCCATAATCAGGAGGAACAAATACGGGCTTAAAGCCGATCCCTGGTGCAAGCCTACGGCCACATCGAACTTGTCGGTAACGCCAGCCTCTGACCGAACATTCGTACTAACTCTTCTATACATTTCAGACACAAGCCTCACATACTTCTCAGGCACTCTCTTTTCTCTCATAGCCCACCACAGAACTGTACGCGGAACTCGGTCGTATGCTTTCTCCAGGTCCATAAAGACCATGTGCAAGTTCTTATGTGCACTACGGTATTTTTCGCACAGTTGCCTTAGAGCGAATATTGCATGGGTTGTTCCTCGTCCCGGCATAAAACCGAATTGGTTCTGGGTAACATTACACTCCTCTCTCATTCGTCTCGCTATCACTTTCTCCCATATCTTCATACTATGTGACATGAGCTTTATTCCTCTATAGTTGTTACAGTCCTGCACATCACCCTTATTTTTGTAAATGGGCACCAGCGTACTGTTACACCATTCATCTGGGATCGTCTCTTCCTGTAACAATTTATTGAAGAACAAAGTCAGCCACTTCCATCCATCCGCGTTCAGAAACTTCCAAACTTCAACAGGTATACAATCAGGCCCTGTCGTCTTTCCATTCTTCATATTTCTCGCAGCCATTCTTACTTCCTCTACCACTTTAGTATTGACAGGGGCCTGTATCAATACTTTATGCCAGTCGTTCTCTTCATTCATCAACTTTCTAAAGTATTCCTTCCAGCGATCTTTTATCCTTTCATCATTCGTCAAAACCATTCCTCTCTCATCTTTTATACATTTTACATACACAATATCCCTTGCATTCTTTTCTCTTGCTCTCGCTATCTTAAATATGTCATTCTTCGCCTGTGGGCTCTCCAGCGACTTGTACAGTTTATACTGTACCTCGCCCCTTGCTTTAGCAACCGCCCGCTTAGCATTCCTTTTACACTCCACATATACTGCCCCTTTTATTCTCTTTTTCCACTCTATCTCGATCATCTACAGTCTTCCACTCCTTAAACGCTTTCTTTTTTTCTTTCAAACTTTTTTTCACTTCTTCATTCCACCACCATGTATCCTTATCCATGCTCCCTTTCCCTTTTGTTTCCCCAAATACTTTTCTCGCCACACTTCGCATGCACGTCGCCATTTCCATCCAACATTCATTCACCGTTTTCTCTGCCAAGTCTTTCATTTCAATCAATTTGTAGGTACCTATAATTTATGTTTTAAACATACATACATACATAAATCACGCCTATATCACCTAAGGGGTAGGCAGAGGTGAACTAGCACCCACGTTTCGCCAAATATGTCAGTCCCATGTAATAGGTGGCGAGCCTATTGCCATTTATCGGGCACAAAAGTCGCAATACATTGCTAGCCTAGGTGGTAAAAGAGCATCGCTGCAGCCCATTCCTAATCATATTCAGATTTATCCATAGTCGCCTTGTACGACACCCACGGGAAAGATTTTAAACATACTGGTCAAAATTGAAAAAATAATAACCTAACTAAAGCAACAAGATTTAACTTTTTAAATTTGATACAAATATAATAAGGCATCAGGTTTGTAATTTTTTAAATTCTAAATATAAGTCTGACTTCGGTTCATTCTGCAGTTTGTTTATCTTATCAAAGCAGTTTAGATAAGACCAGATTAAGGGCGCCTTGAGAACTATTTGGTTGCCACTGCGTATCAGATTTACCTACTATCTGCATTCGTATAAGTTCATAAGAGATTAAACAGTGGCGTAATTTGAAATGGTAACCGTGCGTAAGCATGCTTCTTCTAGTCCATGGACATTAACCACCAGACATAAGTGATAGGTATTTTATCAAACATGACTAGGAACGACAAGGAGGAAACGGGTTACTTAGGGTAAAGATTAGTGGATCAAACCCTAAAACTGCGAATAGCAAACCCCTGGCCCTCTCAACATTGATTCACAACGTCAAATGGTCTCGAATGTCGCTGGAGCACACAGTAAATATTACGTATTATTTTTTTGTAAAGTAGCACTTGTAACAAATAAAGAAGAAAATATTTCACCAATGAGTCATATATCTGATAAACGACTGATTTACTGATTTAAAAAAAAATGCAAAGTCACAAATCCCGTAGCATGCAAGCATGAAAGTAGAATAAATGCAGTAGAAATGAGAGCGTTGAGGAGCATGGCTGGGGTAAGGCTGAGCGATCGATTGTATAACAGTGTGATAAGAGAAAGGTGTGGTTTGAAAGAAGATGTAATGACAAGGATTGAGAAAGGGATGCTCGCATGGTTTGGTCACGTAGAAAGAATGGATGAAAGGAGACTGACAAAAAGGATATACATGGCGAAAGTGAATGGAGAAATGGGAAGGGGAAGGCCTAGTCGGATCTTTCATAATCAAATTGAAAGTCTATTAAATAAGGGCCAGGTCAAGAGTCCCCAAACCGACGGGCATGCATGAAGAGATTAATGAGATTGGATGAAGCGAAAGAAGTATGTAAGGATCGTAGCAAGTGGAATGAAGTGATCTCTGCCTACCCCTGTGGGAGAAAGGCGTGACATATGTATGTATGTATGTACAAATCCCGTGGCATAAGGCTTCTGGAAATTATAACAGAATCTACAGCAACTATTATATTATATAATTAAAAGTGCATAATTAAAGCAGATAAGTCGCTTGATAGCGGCAAAGCAGAATACAGTTTTCACTAACCATATCACTTCACATCCCGTGTGTGACGTACGAGATATTTGAGGCATCCGGAGCCCGACGCGCGGAGGCAAATAAACCACAACACCTAGGAAGGTTGGTATCAGCCAGGCGGCCTCAGAAACGTAACACCGACCACAATTAGTTAGGAAACAGGAAAGGAAAAAGAAAGATAATTTAAACATAAAACAGGGAAACCAAATAGAAGAGAATGGAAGACACGTGGAATCGATTCTGATAGAACTGGGAACAAGACCTTAGGGATTCGTGGTCAAAGAAAATATTTCATGCTTAATAAAATGAGAAGAGAAGAAGAGTATTAATGTACATTTTTTGTAAACAATAAAATTGGAACCACCGGCAATAACACCTTTTTAACGCGCTGAAATAGTATCGAAAATAATAGGTAGTGATAAAACCAGTGTTTTATACCATACACATTTTTAGTTCTACCTATAGTGACACAAATTCAATTAAGTACATTAATTATTTAACACTAACGAAACGACGTAACTCACTGAGCTAAACCTGTATGTAAGCCACTAACCCCAATAAGCAGACAAGCTTCGCCCCACTTTGTCCGGAGCAGTCGATACCTATATAAAGTTATTTGCTGCAAGTGGAAGTGGGGCCAGGCGGCGTAAATTGCGTTGTTAACTTGTCCCGAGAGCGGCACTCCAATATCGCGGCCTTGTTAAGCACACATCATCATCACCAGCCCTTTTTATGTCCCTACTGCTTGGGCACGGGCCTTCCCTATGGATGGAAGAATATAGGGAGATTAGGACATCCATACCCCACCACGCTGGCCCAGTGCGGGTTCGTGAGTATTAACGACTACAGATGCATCCGGAACCACCGGCCTAACTTGCCTTCCGAAGCACGAAAGAACTCGAGTTAATACATTTTTGGTCACCCATCCAATGACCGGCCTTAGCGCGACATTGCTTAGTTTACGCAATCGCAAGCCAAGCGCGCTATGCCACTGCGCTAGCGAGCTCCTCCTGCATACAAGCACACATGGATTAAGATTATGTCATTAAAAAGTCGTGAACACCAGAGGAAACAAAGAAAATCTTTGTAGACCCCCGGGCCCCCGGGAAAAAAAAATCTCCTAGGGGATAAGAAAATATTTTCTTCTCGCTCTAACTCCTACTAAATCCCGTGACAAAACACTGTCGAGTGGTGGAGAGAGATGTTGTTCACGTCCCGTGTTAGGCGTATAATAGTGTTTGGCAGTATCGCAATATAATATTCTGAAGCATTTTACAAAGAGCAATGGATAACAAAACTATTATGAGTATGAAATCCCAAATAACCTTCAAGCTTTAGTTTACGGACCTGCAACATTAGTTAGTATTCACGTCTTATTTAAAAGGATCCTTAGCACGCTGTTGTAGAAGTAGATAAAAATAGAAATACATTAAAATAGCATAGTGAAAGGGGAATTAGGGATTAAAACTGTGCTTATTGTGCCCTTGCCCCTAAAACTTACACAAATAATAACCACACGTTTCGACAAAGTTGCAGAGATTTTCAGGCTTTAGGAGGTCATTGATAACAAATTCGCCCTAAAGCCTTATCATCTCTTACACAGCTTTGGAGTTATTAAGGAACAAAAAACAATAGTCGACTCCAGTAAATGCCAATTCATCTCATAGTGGGGGACGAATAAAACTTATTATTATATGACAGTCGGCTACGAGTCCTGGATATGTAAGCGTCACATCATTAATTCCGGTCATGAGTCAGGACATCATAAATCACACTGATCTCGGAAGGAGGACTCCATTGACGCCCCCGAAAAGTGGGGCGAACGTATTATAAACCGATATTTTACTTATGCCAATCAATAGATTTGGGACACGCTTGCTCTCTGAATGTGGTTTCTACAGTAAGTAATCTCAGTGGTAATAATTAGGTTTATCATATTGAACATTAGTAAATGTTTGTAAATCGATGGGTCATAATCAGTACAAATCCAACATTTTTACAGAAGAACAGCATACCATTCCAGACAACGATCCACTCGTGGCATGCATTTCTTAGCTTCAGATATAGCACACCTTCATTCATATTACTTCGCTATCAAGCTCCCAATCCCTTTAGTCTGTACTGTAATTAGTTTTTAATAAAGCAAATTGGTTCAGCGTTTAGACATCGTCAGCAGCCCTAATTGAAAATGCTAAGGAGTCTCAGGATATCTTCGATAAAGTGGTGCTTTTGACCGAGGCAGGATAATACCAATAGAGCCAGGAGAAATTTTCGTGTCGACACACATGCCAGCTCAATCGTATGAAATGCAAATACACAGTCGATGGGTTTGCTATATGACCGCGCGGGTAGCACACATTATATTATCATAGAATTATTTCTTATCGTTATGGCAATTAAATAACATGCTTGGTGGTGAGAATAATAAGCGTGATTTCATACACTTTTGCACTATAGGTACGTATATTAATTACCTCAAAGATGGGTTACGAAACCAACGTCGGGTCTCTCGACGTTCCATCACTTACGGAAAAACTGATTGGGATGATACTACTCAAGGTTTCGGCTTAGGTTTTACCGCCAGGCCTCTGCCGGACACCAACCCTCTTTGGGTATGCTACTGTTGTTGCTATACCGTGCCATCCACCAAAGGTGATTATTACCAATAACACCATGCGATCAGTGCATGTTATTTTTTCGCTCCAAGGCCAGCATCGAAGCCATGTAATACAAGATATTACCTAGACTAAAATTGGTTTGGTTTACTTATACCCAGAGTGTGTTAAGATCATTGAATAGTTGTTTGCCTACAAATTGATGGGACATTTATGACGAAGATTTTAGAAGAACTGGTAAATCAACTGTTGCAATATAAACTGTCACTGTCCTGTTATGTTCCCAATGCCTAGTATAAAGAGTCGTCATAACACATCTTCCCCCATTCTCCTTTGGTACTTCTCAGAATCTTTCATTTCTTAGAATTTTACGATACCTAGGTAAATTATATATTTTTCCATATTTGCTGTATTGTCAAATAATGACTTAGAAAGAATTAAAATGAGGCTTTTAGTAGTGTTGCTTTTGAATGATTACATTTGAGGTGGACTCACATAGGATGATTACGATTATTATATAAAAATCTTCCTTAGCCAATAAAGTTCACCGTGAAATCTACAGTATGGCCCTCTAGACGCTACTCAATTCAATGTGAGTTAATTGACGAACATATTATTAATCTATTTTTAATTTAAGTAAGTAATTGTTCCTTTTGTAGAACTGTCAATTTTTTTTCCGACTCATTCAATTTTGATCCAAAACTGAACAGATAATTAAAGATAAAGAGCACACGCAAAAATCTCCAATTGGATTGAACGAAAACACAGCAAAGCGTAGAATTATCCTAATCACCACGAGGAGGTTTCTTCATTAGTGCTCGAGTAATTGTAGTCCAAGCGCTATAATCCGACCGATGCGCGCGCAGGCTTCGGCCTGCTTACGTTTAATCTCGTTTACGATACCAATTCCGATAAGAAAGTTGTTGCGAAAGTGATCCCGAGTTAAACTTCCATTCCGTTAAACTTCCGGGCACAATTTCATTGGAAAAAAAAGAAGAACTTAATTGATACAAAGCCGTTGGTGTACTTTCAAATATCATTTGAGTATGTACTGCGCGTTTCGAAGGTAGGTAAAGTTTATTCAGTACAGTTTCGGATTATACTGGATTCCATTAGTGGAATTGTATACATGTACACTTACCAGATCTCTTGCCGTTAATATTATTACCTACCATACATATGTGATTGTGTTTCAACCGGACCTACCTTTGTCTCATATTATATAATTATGACAATGTCGAATGTATTGTAAAACCTTAATTACAAAGTTTTTTGTTCATCGACCGGTTACCACATTAATAGGAGTATTATACAATTCTTTTTTATCAATTGTAATGATTGTTTTTTGTCGCAATATCATAAACCATTATACTCTATACATATCAGAACATAATTTTTTTGGTGTCTAAAATTTAGGAATTTGAAACAATATTATGCCTGTTGACTACTATGAAAAATGAAATTCTTGCAAGTGTAGGTATACCATTCACAAGTCCTGCAATCTTTATTACATTTCAAAGTGATCCCATCTATGAAGATGACCACACCACATACTTGTAGCGAAGATAAAGAGAAATGAAATTAAGGAGCAAACGAACGATGGAGTGGACAGAAAACAAAGAACAAATATTTAGGATTTGAAATGTTATAAAAGAAACATCTATTAATAACTCAAGTTTAAAAAATATTTCTGTAAGCATTCAGCTGTCTGTATTTTTATGAAGCTTTATAATGGCGCAAAGTCTGAAAGGATGACATAATCAGATTCGATTGTTAACGGGGAAAAGAAAAAAGTCCAAATGAAATCAACTGCTCAAATAGATTACAAAACAATAACACTGATGGAACAGTGCCTACTACCTTACGATAGTACCCACTGTGCAAGCTAATAAAACGTATTTGCCAAGACGAAGCTACTACAGTCCAGTTGTAAAAGGTCGGACGTAATCGGTCCAGATGAAAAGAACATCAAAGGACCGAGCTGTTTACACAATGCTCCGTTCGGACACGATTCGATACCACTGGCGTTTTATTTGCAGTCTCTCAGGGTAAACTCAACAGTGTAGACAAGGGAATATTGTGATTGCGACAAACACGTTGTTAATCGATGATGATTATCGATATCGACGATTAATATAAGTATGAAAGTAGAATAAATGCAGTTGAAATGAGAGCATTAAGAAGCATGGCTGGGGTAAGACAGAGCGATCGATAGCACAATGATGATGAGGATGATGATAAGAGAAAAGTATGATTTAAATAAGACGCGTGGTTTGGTCACGTAGAAAGATTGAATGAAATGAGAAGGATTTATATGTCGCAAGTGAATGCAGAAAACGACATTGGAAAGCCTAGACAGATCGTTCTTAATAAAAAATTGAAATTTTATTAAAAAACGGCCTTGGTCAAGTGTATCGACGGGCATGTATGAGGTTAACTAATGAGATTAGATGAAAGAATATGTAAGAACCGTTGCAAGTGGAAAGAAGTGATATCTGCCTAGCCCTGTGGAAGAAAGACGTGACGGAAATATGTGTATGTAGTACATTATACAATAGGAGAAGAAAGAAGAGAGATTAGCAGAGCATGGATATTCTTATCAATCCTTGCATTGATCGTGCGAAATCAGTTATTAGGCAAAGCTTCTAATTAGCTCCCCGTACTAGGGTAGACTTAAACCGAATGTGGGTAAGGAATTATGAGACACAATAAAACCGAATTACGATAGGAATAAAGCTCGATTCCACTTCTATTTTCAGCCATACTGGATCATAGATTTTATTGTACACATCAAGCAGAAAAATCGTTATTAAATTCTACATTAACCACAAACACAACATTTACGATTATCCAACGAAATATGACAGGTTATGAATGTGCAAAAAAAAACTTAGATCCAACTCCGCCTTACAAGAAAATAGCAAGTTACAAATCACCCGAAAATAGATTTTCATTCGTTAAAATCGTAACAAGACTTAAGTTTCACTAAACTTTGACAACAACTACAAACATTTTTACACAGATGAGGACAGCCCCCCGCAATCCCCACTTTAAGGAGTCAATTAAGCAGCTAGAAGACTACTGTACTGAATAGCATCCATTAGACAAGGAAAATAACGACATAGCAGTTGAAACAGGGCTTTCCCAGCCAAATGACTTTTAACTGGAAGTCAGATTAAGCAGTGTATTATTTACTTTATTGAGAGGTTCTAGCTGCCTTTCAACGATTTTGTCTTAAACGTACAACCTCCTCTTAATACATAAACACAGCTGAAGAAAAGATTTTGTAAAGATGATAAGAATAAGAGCAACAAAATTCCGAAACGATGATAAAAATTAAGAGAAGAAATATAGTCTGAGAATCTGGTATCGAGATAGATAATTCAGACGCGGAATTCGGTCCCTCTTCACACGCCTCTATTTCGCTTACTTACCGATTAATACCATGTACTCTTCTTTCACAATAATTATGTAGACTTATGTTAGTTATTTTGTATGTTAGTTTGTTAGTTTTGTATCTTAGATTTCGCCAAAAACAGAAAATTAAAAGATTGTGCTATTTTTATTTCCGGACAAGGAACGCGATTAGTGGTTCCAAATGTATATTTATCTACGTTTATTATCTAATTTAAGTGATTCCGTAGTTTAGTGGTTTCTGTTTTTTAACTAAACAAAACCAAATCTGCGATAAAGCCAAAATTTAGTTCTACGTAGATCACATTTTCAGTGCAGAAAAGCTGTTCAATATATATTATAATTAATATTGATAAATTAGTAACTCTTATCTACTCACCTAAGACTTGATTGAATATTTTGTCAAAATTTACTTCATTCTTCTTCTCCATATATTTGTGCATTACACTTCTTACACTGAAACAAAACAAAATAAATTTCAACAGTTTATAATACAAAACGCCTCCCCTTCATCAACACAATAGGTTGTAAAATAAGTAGTTTAAGGCATATCACAATGGTAAAATTGGAAAATTGTCAAATTGGAATTGTATTTTGAAAATAGAAAATACACAAATTACATAAAAAAACCGCCTATTTATCCCCGAACTCTGTTCATCACAAAGATTTGCTACACCTTGAGCGATTGTAAGCGATCTGATCATTCGACCGTCATATTTTTATCTCTTTTGTATTTACGAGTATAAGCGATTTCTGATACCTGTCTAGTTGAAGCATTTTGGTAATATTGGGTATATGGTAATATTTTACACGGGGTAAAAAACGATTATTTTATATTTTAGACAATATACAATCATCAACTCTAAGCAGTTTTTAAATGAGTTACTTAATAATGGTCATCCATTATAACATTGTATAAAATGCATAGAAATCGTCAGTATTTTTAGAATGATCGCCGATACAACATTAAGTCAATAAAATATCAGAAAAAGTTGATGGGTGTATATTAACAGTCTTCTAGTTAAAATCGCGTAGTCGTAACAAGCACGGACGATATATTGCACATTTGAGGGCAGTAACAAATAAGAGCTTTTCTAGTGCATCAATAAAACATGACAATGCCACAACACCGCAAGTCGGAACGTTGTTTTATCGTTTCGTTTACCAGGGTCGAGACGCACTAGCGATTTTTATTAACATCCAAGCTTCAGACGTTTTAAGATATTAGCTTTAACTCGGAGTAGTATAGTCTATTGTCAAAGAAATTCATTAGGTTGTGATGTCAATATTGAAATTAAACCTGCAGTAAGTAAATTGGTAAATATTGTAACGTATGGTTAGTAGGTATTGCATTGTATCTCACAATCTTTTAAATAAAAATGACAACAAGTCGACAAGCATAGTGCTTGTAAAATCTACGATCAATCTTCCAATTAGTGGCTAAATAAATTTGTATGGCGGCGGCTGGTCTAGTAGGTAATATAGATAGAATCTTCACGTACTATAAAGTATGTTAGCTGCTTAGATTTAGTATAATGAAGTGGGTAATATTTTCCTGGCCATTTGACGCACGCCCTTTACGTCACAAATGCGGAATAAACTATGAATGTTTGCAAACATTGCACCATCGACTTAGAGACGAATATTAAATTTCATAATACTAACATTTGAATTTAGGTATATTTGCACTACTTTTACAGTTATAAGACACACATTACTTAATTGTGACCATTACAGATTGTATGTATTTTTTGCTGGTTAGTCATTTATGTAATCTCTACTACCTGTCCATACATAATCAGTCTTTATAGACGTTGATCTATAAAATCCAATAACATTATTTATTACAGAAAACAATCGATCCCTAATCTGGAGACTGGTTAAAATTATTTTGGCCTCTAATCGAATCTGTTTTCGAAATGTATCTTGAGAGCTAGGCAACATAAATAATTACCACTCAAAAAAATCATATTCTAATTTCATCCCTTTTCCAAATTAAGATTCGGTAAAATAAGATTCGGCCTTCTAACACAATCATAATGCAGATCAACATTAAGGTCTTCAATGCTGGCCTGGGAGCTAAAAAATAACGTACAATGTGCCATGACAGCCCCAAGGAGGAGCCATCCCAGCCCCAGGAGTTTCCCAGATGTTGACCAATAAGCACCTTGGTGCACCCGAACGGTGGAGGAAAAACCACCAACAACAGCATACCAAATGTGGGTTGGTGTGAGGCAGGCGCCCGACTGTTAAACCTAAGCCATAACCTAGAGCAGCATGAATTGGAATGTCGCCATCCCGATCACTCTTTCCGTTCGTCCGTCTCTCGGTCTCTTTTCTATACACATTCATTCATCACTAGCACATTTACGGTGTAATGGATAATATGCATTAACAGTGGGTGGTTTAGTGACGTTTGATATGATGTAAGAGGAAACGTACTGCGCCGACCCCAAACTAAGAACAGGACAGGAAGAAAAGCAGAGATCAACATAAAGCTACCATCATCACTAGTCCTTGTAATGTAATGTCCCAATTGCGGGTCCACCGGGCCACCCACAGGCCTTCCCTATCGGTAAAAGAATATAGGGAGAATAGACAATAATCAACAACAACAATAATAGAGAATAGTTGTTAATTAGGCTTACCAATATAAAAATATTATACTTGATTTAAGTGATACAATATTATTACGTGGTGAAAGTAATTTTATACCTAGCCCATTGTCAGGGAGGATTATACTTTATTCCGTACAGGTACTTTAACACAATTCATGTCACAAAAATAGAAAATATCAAATACATTTGCTAAGTAATTTGTTATGCTGTATGCTCACTTGTAATTTTCAGTTTAGGTAACAATAAGTATGCCAAAACTCCAAAAGGCTATTGAAACACGTTAAAAGAATCTGCCCCCCCAACAAGTGTAGTGACGGCAGAGCAGAATACAATTGACACCAACTCCAATGTCCCCAGGATGTGTAAAACAATGATTAAAAATGGGCGGCAGCAGCTTTATTGTCTACCACCTAGCAATACGTATAGTACCTACTGTGTTTTACGTGTCTTTTAGGTGGCAGTAGGTTCGCCTCCCTCCCTATTAAACGGGACCTACCGGGGGAGTTGGCAAATAATAGATGTCAATTCACCTGTCTGCACCTTCGGGGATGAATAGACGGGATTTACTATATTTATGTAGGTATGAAGAGAAGAGCCGTGTGTTGACGGCAAAGCAGAATACAATTGCCACCACCCCAAATATCTCCCGCGTTGTCTAACAAGGCGACTAAGGGTTAAAACACTGATGAGGAATGGCCAGCAAATTTCCTTTTAAACCACCTAGCAATATACTGCGACATTCATGCCCGAAAAGTGGCAATAGTCTCGCCACCTACTATAGGGACCTAACATAATTGGCGAAACGTGGGTGTTAATTCACCTCTGCCTACCCCTTCGGGGATATTGGCGTGATTTATGTTTGTATGTAGATGTACCTACATCACCAAGATTTCTTCACCGAAACATGCAGTGTTTACCTTGTAACGTCCTGTTCCATGAAGTGTACGATAACTTAAACATTTAAGGGAAGGTAATAGGTATGGGTTACCACTAAATCATAGTTATTCTTGTCGTGCCATATATATGCCACAGTTTTGCGTGACACAAGGTGGTGGCGAAGTAACACGCACATACGGACAATCCTGTTTCGTGCACGTAGTTTCACACCAGCCAGAGGGGAAACGGGAAGCGTGGATGGGTATAAGTATGAAATTTTGAAAAGTTTCACACCGAAAATGAACATCGCAAACTTACGGCGACCAACGTTATCAGACAGTAACTTTATCAGCCACCAATGTATATTGTAGTGTTATCTGGCGATTAGTCTCAGTTATATATGTTAAATATGATATGTCTTGGCGAAGGAATACTTAAAACAAGAAAACAGACAGCAGTTCGGCATGCATGCAATTGCATGTCAGATTTTACATACTACATGCCGTGTGGTCACGGCAGAGCCGAATACAATTGTCACCACCATTTCCCACCCCCATTTCTCCCGTGGGTGGCGACAAGGCGACTAAGGGTAAAGACAGCTATGAGTTATGGGCAGTAGCATTCCTCTCATACCACCTAGCAATATACTGCGATTTATGTGCCCGATATGTGGCAATAGGCTCTCCACCTATTACATGGGACCTAACTTAATTGGCGAAAAGTGGATGTTAATTCACCTCTGCCTACCCTTTCGGGGATATAAGCGTTATTTATGTATGCGGCGTGATTTATGGTCACGGCAGAGCACAATACAATTTTCACACCACACCTCATCTCCTACGCGGGTGTCTGCGAAGGCGACTTATAGTAAAGACAACAATGAGTAGTGGGCATCAGCGTTGCTCTAATACATACATACATAAATCACGCCTATATCCCTGAAGGGGTAGGCAGAGGTGAACTAGCTCCCACGTTTCTCCAATTATGTTAGGTCCCATTTCTATTGCATTTATCGGGCACAAAAGTTGCAGTAGGTACATTGCTTAGTGGTATAAGAACGCTGCTGCTCATTCCACATCAATGATTTATCCTAAGTCGCCTTGTACGACACCCACGGGAGAGATTTGGGGTGGTGACAATTGTATTCTTCTCTGGCATTAACACACAGCACTTTTTGTGGCCCTGAAAATGATAGGTAGTGTCTGATTGAATAATCATATAATACTAGCTTGGCCGAATGATCCCATCACTACGCCTGCAGTTAGCCAAGAGGTGCAGGGTTCGAATCCATATAGTAAAAATCATCCAGATTCAATAACACTAGTTCTTAAGTTACTAGCACCAATGTTTCACCAATTGTTTTAGGTCCCACGTAATAGGTGGCGAGCGTATTGCCATCTGTCGGGCACATGATAAGCGTAGAGGTAATTAATATTATAGTACCTATATTGTAATAGAATATAATGCAATTGAAATTCTTTGGTAATTTCTAAGTTCACTTTGCCTCATTTTATGTGTAGTGTGGACCAAAGGAGACCAGCAGCTGTACCAGAGCTGTACAGCTATATATTGTACACCATTTTATTTGGCGTTTTACAAGGATAATTTTGATATAAGTAATTTAGTCGGAAACAGTGGGAAACATTTTTAAAATCCATTTATATTTTTTGTGAAACTAAACTCTTAGTGGATGTTGCGTAAAACGAAACATTTTGTTCTTTTTAAAAACTCGCATATTAAAACCAACAAAATAAAAAACTGACATCTGTGTCGGCTCTAAGCCTACCCTAGGTCCTAAAACAATTCTAAGTCCTATTAGCCCTAAAAGCATAAAATAAGAGTTTTTAATTTCTTAATTAATGGCTATTTGTACTACATTCCTTTGCCATCCTATTATTGAGAGATTTAAAAAAAATGGTATGTCAAAATAATGTGATTTTTTTGTTGTTGGTTGCTTTGTTTATGATTGCGTTGTTTGAAAGTGCCGGTGTTTTTATCTTTATTATTGGCTTGTTTTAAGTTTTACGGATTCCAATAATTACTTGCGATTTGGTAAAAAACGAACTAAAAAGACGACTCTGCTATCCCACAAGTTGCAATTGTATTGTTGTTAAACAAACTGTTGGTTGTTGTGCCCTTAATATGACTATGGTTTGGTTTTGAGGATGGGCAGGCACGACACCAAAAAAACTTAATGGGTTTAGCCACGTTCCTAGATAACATTTTAATTCGAGAAGCTATAGAAAATGAAGAAATTTATATAAAACATTTTGTTTTTCATGCAGATATACCTAATTACTACGCTCATTTCAAATAATGAATTCAGGTTGCTAATAAACACCTAATTGCTTCAGCAACTAAATTGTATCTTATTAAAATAAAAAGATAAAGTTTTCATTACACAACTATTGTAATAGTATATACAAAAAAAATCATTATATAAAAAATAAGTTGAGATTGCTTTTTTTTTTCCAGTAAAATAATTAGGAAAATGGCTACACAATAAGATTGCATGTGTTATCCACCATAAAAATCAGGTTTATAGTTACAATGTATAATCCTGCCAGTTTATTTGATAAAATAACCTCTAAAGTACTTTTTCTAAAGTGCTTATTTGTAGGAAGGAAATGTAGCAAAGGAACCCCACTAAATATTAAAGTTAAATCAACACTCTTTCTTTTCTATTGTAATAAGCTTTAAAAGGATATACGTTTAATAGTTGTACAATTACTTTGACATTGGTACCAGAGCTCCATAGTGTATAAGTGGCTGTTCTCCTTACCAACTAAATACTTACCTTCATTAATTAGTTCTGGAAAATTGTTGTGATTATAGGAATATTTTAATAAGTAATATCGCTTACTTTTTCAATATCAGCTATTATCATATTCAGGACTTAAAGCAACTGTTTGTTTGTCACTCACAAACCTCAATTACATTATAAACTTTTAAGATACTAATTATTACCAACTAAATGTAGCCCTAAGTAATCTGTAAAATTTAATAATTTAAGAATTTTGTTTGTTATACCTACTATTTTTTATTATATTTATATTTAATAAAAAAAATCAGTTCTTTATGAATAAGATCACAAGTCTAGAAACTTGGGAATATTTTCTTTCAATCATTGTAAATTATATTGTTCAAAAACAAATAAGGAAATAGTAGCTGTGAGATAAATGAGTTGTGCAATTAATAATTATTGTAAGTAGAACAAGAGCAACAGTCATAGCAAAATTTGTATTACTTTGGTTGTAAATAGTATTATTGAAAATCCACTAAACACTATAAATACCTAATTACAAATAAAATAATTAGAGAAGCAAAAAGAAAAAAATATTAATAAGCTGTTTTAATGAACTCCTCTCTTTTAATTACTTTCTGTCTATTTTAATTACTTATTTATCAATAATTATTGCTATTGGTAGGTACTCAGGTAGGTAGTGCAGGATTAATTTATGACATCAATTGATGTATACTTGTCTACTAATATTGATTGGCAGCAATACTAGCATCAATTAAAACCAATTATGAACATCAACTAGAACAACTGGGATATGGAAGTATAAAGTAAGTCTACTAATATGAGGACAAAACAAAACGAATATTTGTTTCTTAGAGAATGGCCAGGTTGCAGGGGAGGCCTTTACCCAGCAGTGGAATGTAATAATATAAAAAAAACAATAACAATAAAAGATCAGAGATGTTAATCCCCTAGTTTTATTTCACTGTAGTGTACAGCAAACCGGGAAATATATAGCTAAAAATATTGAATTTGTCATCCTTTGTGGTAAGCTTTATGTGAAAGCTTATAATTTGATTTGAATATTACTAGTCTTTGTAAATAAATAATAATAATGTATATACCTATTGTGAATATGGCTGTAAGATTTCAAAATAAAATAAACTATTATTTTTGTTTACTTCATCACTAGATAAATTAAACAATATATAGGTATATTAAGTAAGCAGGTAAATAGGTGACAATAAAATCGGAAAATTAGAAACAATTAGGTAGGTTATCTATTTTACATTTGACATCAATTAATTATGGGTTTAAAGGTGAGCATCTATTTAGAAATATTACAGTAGTGTTCAACCAGATATGCTGTTGATCGTACACACAACACATAAACTGGAATTAATGTTCAAATTTGACTATTCCAATACTTTACATAAAATATTAACATTAACTAATATAAAAAAGTTGATCAATCAACAGAGAACTGAGTTCATTAACCCCAACAAGTGTTAATGACCTAAAAAATAAATTCAGTCCTCAATACTATAAAATCATTCCAATTCAAAAAATTCAAACCTTTTATTTATAATTAGGTACATGGAGGATATTGGTAGTCAGAAGTAGAGCCAACAAACAACCTATCAGTAAACAGGGATATTGTTGTTGTATTTCCTTTAACCATAACTTTAATTTGGTAGCCTAATAAGTATTAGAACATGAAAGTAATAACGTACAATATGTATTGTAGAAGTAATAATAAAAGTTACCTTTTATTAGGTTTTTTGTAATATTATGTTAGGTTTCAGTATAATCAATTTTGTAAACATCAATAACTATGGACTAGATTTCGTATGGGAAAACTGATCCAGATTTGAATGATACGTCTTCGAGTGCCGCACATAGATCACTCATTACCTTGGGTCTGGTAAGACAATTTTTTTACTCGCTCTCGCCGCTGGAGTGCATTTTGATTTTTCCATTGCCATCAAGTAGCTGACATCTGCTAGCACTGCCTCGAGGTCCGCCATTTTGAGACCGAATTTATCACTCCTACCAGCAAGAAAATAATAACACTGGTCCACAACACAAACACTTCCTATGTTAAGTTGATTTTCATCTGTTAGTCATAACCTTCTACACATGACGACTGTTCACTGTTTCACTATAAATTTGTTGATGAGTGGTGACACATGCTGATCATTTACATTCTTCGTTATATTATAAACATAGGAACTAGATCATACATGGTTATAACTGAGACAAAAATGTACGTGTTTTTAAGTTCCTCATCCACAAAAGTTTTAAGACACTATTGGACAGTAAATTACTAAATTCATTCGCATTGAAAAGCGTTTCCCACCACCCGTCACCAGCCCGTCACTTCGCAACTCCGCACACATACAAGATTTGGCCTAAGCACTCACACTACTAACCATACACAATGAAATGACATTAGTGACATATACACTAGATTAGGTACCGTGCACACTACTACAAAGGTGGGTATGTTCTCTAACAATATTCTTTTCGATAGCCACCTAATTTGACAAGAAATTAAAATTTATTACATGTTGTATTATTTCATCGAGACATGTGGGAAACTGGGGAATTTGGATCTTATAGTTATTTTGTGGCTGCGGTAAAAGCTCGGAGTAAATAGGACTATAGTCCTATTTACTCTGAGGGTAAAAGTAAAAAACCAAAAAGTTTATATGAGATGTTTTCGATTTAAAAGATGTCAGAAAACAGGCCTCTTTTTCCTTACAAATTATTTTCCAACATTTATATTTCTAGTCCAAAGGAGGAGGTAAACCGCAGAAGACATGAGTGGATTAACAGGAATAAATAGATGAAAAAACATATAGCGGCGTCCCCAAATGAAATGGGATAGGGACAAGTAGACTATGATTGATATTCCTCTTCTTCCTGCCAATTTGCCTGCGGTCGGCGTAATATATTTCAGCTAGCCATGGGTCAGACTTCATCAAGCCATCCACTCCCTTTTATTTCATATCTTGCATCTCACCGGAAAGGTGCTAGTGAACTGATAACGGAGAGTCAACATTCTAATCCATACTGCTCATGGTTTTGGCTTAGGTTTTACAGTCGGCCGCCTGCCTGTCAACTCTTTGAGTATGCTATTGTTGGTGGTTTGTCCACCGCCATTCGTGTGCCCCAAGGTGCTTATTGGTCTGCAACGGACAATCGCTTTCGGGCTCATATAAACACATCAATCAAACACACACCAAAGCATAAACCTCAAAAATAAATCGGTTAGCTAATGGGCCAAAAGTCTTAGCATCCAAGCTAAAAGCCCAAAAAAACGATTGTCATCTTTTATTTGATGCTTGGCGGGCTTTCATTGGTGTCCACGGAATTATCAATCAAACCGTTTGATTGTTATTTCCATGTTAGTGTCAGTCAAATTTTTGTTTCAATCATTCAAAAATTGTTTCAGAGTAGACTTTGTGCAGTGAAAGTAGTGTTATTTTGATGTTCTATTATGAGGAATCAGGAAATAAAAGTGTTGTGACGTGTTTGACGTCGTCGTCATGAACTCTGTTATATATTATATACCATTCGACTCGCGCCAAGCACTCCCTAGATGCATTAAAATGTATTTCACTCATATTTTAATGTAAAATTCATTTCATGCATTATTTCATTCATTTATTCAAAATTAAGCAAAGTAAATGAAAATGAAGATTGTTGAAGATTGTTCCTAAAAGACTTGTTTGCAGGAACGTTATACCAATAAAAAAAAGAATGTCGTGTTTAATTGTCACTGTGACTTTTATAACGAAAAAGGCGGGAAACGTTGAAGCAGGCGGGAGTGTTTTTTGCTTTTGAAAATAATAATTTCTTTTTTGTATTAATAATATAATCAGTTGGGTAGGATAGGTTCTTATTTATTTAGTTAGCTTTATTTATTTATATTGTTTTTTAGTTCTTCTCTAAATTGGTAAGTTTTTCATATTTTATTGTTCACCATGAACGAACCACCTGACCCTGGTGGTTTGTTTGTGGGTTGTAATGTTACGGTGATGAGCCAAGACGAAACAAGTCTAGACACTGATCATAATGATTGGTCATCTCCTGCTCCAAATAGAAAGAGGAGTAAAATAGTAAAGTTTTGTAAGCATTGTAACAAGAAAATGCGTAAGCACAAAATGGCGGGAAAGACCACAGGGTGTCTCTGTGACAAAAATGATAATATTTCTGATGTTAATATTGAAATCGAAAAGGCAGTCCCTGTGTCTTTGGCTCCACCTAAACCACATGATTTGTCTCACTCTCAGATTGAACCACTAGATTCTTCAGGTAGAAAATTATATAGTTCTATTGATTTGCCTCCTTATATAGTTCATGTCCAACGAGAGACAACATCTTTAGATGACAACATTTCTCTTCACCCGGTGCAATTTGGTAGCTTCCTTAAAAAAAATAATTTCTACAATATAATTGATGGTAGTGTTAAAAAAATAGGAAGAAATCGTATCACAATATCTTTCTCTTCTATGGAGATTGCAAATAATTTTATTAAAGATAAAAGATTACTAGATCAGAAGTATAAAGCTTTCATACCAACATTTAACATTACTCGGATGGGCATTATACGAGGAGTTCCTCAGGATTGGACACCAGAGGAAATTAAAGATAATATGACTTTGCCAGCTGGTTGCGGAGAAATTATTAAAGTGAGACGGATCAATTTCAAAGTTTTGGTAGATAATACTCCTACTTGGAAGCCTACCCAATCAATTGTTGTCACTTTTGATGGGCAGGTACTTCCTCCTAGGGTATTCTTATGTTATAATTCACTTTTGGTTGATCGGTACATTTATCCCACAATACAATGTTTCAATTGTTGTCGTTTTGGACATACTAAACTCCAGTGTCGCTCAAAGCCCCATTGCTATAAGTGTGGTCAAGAGCATGCAGGAGATACCTGCTCTGTAGACGATGAAAGTGCTAATTGTCTTAACTGTAAGGGTCATCATTTTGCAACAAACCGTTCATGTCCAGAATATGAAAGACAGAGGCGCATCAAAGTCTACATGGCAGAGAACAATGTATCATACTTAGAAGCGGTTAAATTACATCCACAAGTAGGGAAATCTTTTTCTGATGTTCTTATGTTTCAACCTTCCAAGCCCACCCATAATTTTTCCACATCGCCATCAAAGCAGAATACTTCAAGTAATAGTTACTCTTATAAGAAAACTGTTTATAGTAAACCAAAACAATTTTCATCTAATTTAAATACAAGTTACAATAAAATGCAACATAATAATATAATTAAAGATTATGACATGCCTACTAATAGTAGTAATGGGAGTATGCTACATTGTTCTCAAGGTAGCATTGATGAGAAAAAGACATCAATTACTGATTTAATAATTTCTCTTATCAATTTATTAACTCAACATAGTCATTTTGTACCGACCAACGTTGCCCCTTTACTGAAAACTATTGAAAAACTCACTTGTCATAATGGACCAGTTGGCCAAAGTGATACAGTGGAATTGTCAAAGCATTAACAGTAAAAAATCAGATCTTATTTATTTAATTAATACATATAATCCATTTATTATATCTCTCTCAGAAACCTGGTTAAAACCAGGTTATAATTTTAAGATTTCCAAATATTTTTGTTTAAGACAAGATAGATCAGATGGTTATGGTGGTGTAGCTCTTCTGATTAAAAATTCCTACCAGTATAAACCCTTTTCAATACCATTAAGTGATAATTTTTCTGTAATAGGAGCTATTGTGAAAAATATTTGTTATGTTTCTATTTATGTCCCTCATCCAAGTATATCTATTCTTAATGAAATCAAATCAATGTTAACACTACTTCCTAAACCATTTTTAGTTCTTGGTGATTTAAATTGTCATCATATGACATGGGGTAGCTCTGTTTCTAATTGCTATGGGGAACATTTGTTAGATATCTTAGATTACACAAATCTTTGTGTATTAAATACTGGTGTTCCCACTCGTTTAACTAAACCTAATGAATGTGATAGTGCTGTAGATCTGTCAATATGTACTCCCAGTTTAGCCCCTTCATTGTCATGGAGTCGACTAGATTTTACATATGGAAGTGACCATTTTCCAATTATTATTACATTCCCTTTTAACTCCAAAACTAGCATACAGAGGAAGTGTGGCTTAAAATATAAATTACAGAAAGTAGATTGGAATTTATATAAAAATAAATTGGAGCATGTTTTCTCTACTTTACCTATTATCAGTAATGGTAATGAAGAGCACTGTTCCGAAACATTAGCTAAATGTATGATTGCCGTAGCAGATGATATATTTCCGGTAAAAAGTCTCTCTAACAATCTTATTCCGTCACCACCTTGGTGGGACAGGGATTGTACAGTTGAAATAACTCGTAGGAAAAATGCTGAGCGTCAGTACTGTGAAAATATGTCATTAGTTAACTATAATAACCTCATAGCAGTTAGGCTAGATGTTAAAAAATTCCTTAAGAAAAAGAAAATGGATGCATGGAAAAAATTTTGTTTATCAATATCTCCTCAGACACATGCATCAGTTGTGTGGAGTAATATTCGACGGTTTCGATCAGCCTTTGTACAACCTTCTGTATCAAGCCTTTCTTTAGACATAGCCCAGCAATTCATGGATAATTTAGTCCCTCTATCAGTTTCTGAGTTGTGTTTGCTTTCCCCGATTCCTGATAATTTAGGTATGAATTCTCCATTTTCATTCTCTGAACTAAAAGGTATTTTAGCGCATGTAGTGGATTCTGCTCCGGGTATAGACGGTATTCCATATTCATTCATCACACATCTTGGCGATAACGTATTAGGTTATTATTTACGCCTTATAAACAGTGTCATGTTGACAGGTAATATTCCGTCAACTTGGAGACATCAAATAGTGTTACCATTCTTAAAACCAAACAAACAACCTTCTGACGCAAAATCATATAGACCTATTATTCTTTCTTCAGTTTTAGTAAAATTAGCGGAACATTTAATAAAAAATCGTTTGGAATGGTATATTGAAAATAAGAGTGCTCTATCTAACAGCCAATATGGTTTTAGACGTGGCAAAAGTACTTATGATTGCGTTTCCTTATTAGTATCAGATATTCGTATTGCATTTTCTGATAATGCTTCAGTCGGTGCTGTTTTTATTGACATACAATCGGCATATGATAATGTAAACATATCTATATTGCGTAAAAAATTAAATACTTTAAACGTCCCTGTTATGTTGAGTAATTTTATCATTAATTTATTCTCTGAAAGATATCTTACTTTATATAATGATAACACTGAAATACAAAGATTGATTTCCAAAGGTTTACCTCAAGGTTCAGTTCTTAGTCCATTGCTTTACAATCTTTATACTTCTGATCTAGAAAATTGTTTAGATAAATCATGTGCTATTATTCAGTATGCTGATGATGTTGTTTTATACACTGTAGACAATTCTATACCTCTTATTACAAACACATTAAATAATTCCTTGAGTTTATTTAAAAATTGGTTGGATATCAATGGTTTAGATCTATCGGTTTCCAAAACTTGTACTGTATTATTCACGAGATTGAGATCACAACCCATTTTAAATATTAATTTTGGTGGTAATTTTTTACCTCAGAAACAGGAATATAAATATCTTGGAATCGTTCTTGATTCCAAGCTTACTGGTAGTTCTCATTGTAAATATATTGTCGCAAGATGTGAAAGAAATCTTAACATCTTAAAATGTCTAGCTGGAGCCTGGTGGGGTAGCCATCCTACTTCTTTGAGGCTGCTGTATATAGCCCTAATACGAAGCGTTTTAGACTATGGGACTTTTTTACTTGAGCCAGGCAACGTTACCAGCTTCAGGACATTAGATGGCATTCAATCTAAAGCACTTAGAATTATCAGTGGAGCAATGAAGTCGAGTCCCATATGTGCTCTACAAGTAGAATGCAATGATCCTCCGCTCTGTTTACGGCGGCAGTATTTATCTGATAGGTTCTTCTATAAATCCATATTATTAAATAATAATCCGGTTATCCAGCAACTGGAGATTTTGACACTTAAAACTACATCATCAGCATATTGGTACCGCAAGTCGTTGCCTCCTCTAGTAAAAACTTTTACTAAATACCTGAATTTGAACACATCAGTACATCAGTGCCAAATGTTGCCGATATTTACCACTGATTACAATGCCTTAACATTGGTGGTGAATATTTTTTACAACTTAAAAATTGATGACAGATTAAATGCTAACACCTATTTTAATATGTTTGTAAGTGAGCACTGGCACAATTGGCATAAAATATACACTGATGCTTCCAAAACTAATTTGCAGGATGTAGGTGTTGGTGTTTTTCATAGCAATTTTAAAGTTCATCTAAAAATTAAACTTCCGCCTCAAACTTCAGTTTTCACAGGAGAATGTCTTGGCCTGTTTAAGGCTGTTGAATATATTCTTTTAGCAAAGCTGAAGAAATCTGTAATATTTACAGATTCCTTGAGCTCGTTATATGCCTTAGAAAAGTATCCATTTAAACTTAAAATGTACCCAATAATTTTTAAAATACGCAAATTACTCTTGCAATGTTTTTATAAAGGTTATTCTGTGCTATTTGCTTGGGTTCCTAGTCACTGTGGGGTGTCCGGCAATGAATATGCTGATCACCTTGCTCGTGATGCTGTGCGGTGTGGTGATATAGATTTATATAAAAATTTTAATCTAGATCTAGTTACTTTATCCAAAATTGACCTTCATTTATCTTGGAACCAAATATGGACAGAAGGAGACATTTCGGTAGCTAAACATTATAGACGTATTCAGCCTACTGTCCCTACTAAACCTTGGTTTTCTAAATTAAGGTTTAGTAAGACAGTAACGTCGATACTGATACGTATGCGTGTTGGTCATGTTTCAACACCTGACCGTCTGGCTAGATTTGGCATAATTCATGATTCTGCTTGTGAATGTGGTGAGATTGAGAGTGACACAAATCATATTTTCTTTTCTTGTACACGATACGATAGAGACTCATTTCTACAGTCGTTGATTAAATTAGATGTTCCATTTCCGACTTCCATCCCTATCCTATTGCATAATGTAAATCCTAATATTTATAGGATTTTAGCTTTATTTATTAGAAAAAATGATATTAAAATTTAATTAACTATCCTTCATGTATGTATTTTTTATCTTATCTTATTTTTTATCGTATATATTTATTAATTACCATTATATTTTTCATTTAATTTATTAATTCCTATCCACCTGATTCCGTTCCTATTTCCTTTTCGTTATAATAATAGTTTGATAAGTATCCGCTTTCCCGTTTTTTAACCTAAGTCCAAAATTCCCAAATTCAAAATTTCCTACCATTTTGTACAACAATCATCACTTGAATTATGGCAAATGGCAATATAGTCGAAATGCCATTTTAAGAAGAAGAAGAAGAAGAAGACTTTTATAACACTATTTGTCATTGTCAGCCCTTTAAAATTGGACGGACCAACCAATCGAATGCTACGATTTTAATTTTGTAATGATTAAGAGATTTTGATTTCGAGTTGATGTTGTGGTGGACAAGACAAGTTTTATCATTATCTTTATCAAGCCGGTGATATAATACCTTAAATTAACGAGGAAATTTGCAACCTCTCCTTCGTTTGATACAGTAAATCCGATTCACAAGTAAGAAAACTATTTCGTATTATTTCGTATATAGTAAATAAGTTTTGTAAAGAATGATAATATTTGTATTGGAAAACAAGGAAAACACGTAATTTCCATAATAAATTGTAGTTAACATTCAATTAAAGGGACTTTATTTTACGTGTTTGCATTTTTCATATACAATGTTAGTTCCCTTTCTTATTTAGGATCTCATCACTTTGATTTTACCATAACTATTCAATCTGTAATTTGTTTCATAAGTATATAATGATTAGGCACCTTGCTTTCTCAAAGCAGCTTCTGCCATTATTCCAAGCATACATACATACCCACTTATCAACAGGCACGCAACCAGAGATCATTTCTTTCCACTGGCTCATCCTCATCATTATTCTGTTACAATTGATTGTAAAACATTTTGTATATTATATTAAGTACCTACTACTATTATTTAATATTTTTTTGTACCAAATATGTTCAATATTTTACACAATTATAAGCTTATGATGATAATAATCTTAACTTTAGTTTGGTTATAGTTAGATATAGTAGAATGTAGATTAATCATAGAAGCCTATTCTACGCCTAAGCAATATAGATCTATAGATAGCTCTATAGATGTGTCAGGTATTTTGCTACATTGCAAAATTAAATTTATTTATAAATCAGAGTTGCCAGAATTTCAGGAGTCTTTTTCTTTTTCCTAACCTGTTACCAGTTTATCTTTGGTTGGTACAGTAGGTTTCCTCTTTCATTTATATCGGCCAGATGCCATCAAGCCATCCACCCCCTTTTGATTCATATTATCCGTCACAAGGGAAAGGTGCTAGGAACTGTGTTGAGGGGACCAATAAATGGAGAGAGCTATTGGGATTACAACATTCCATTCATTCTGCTCAAGCTGCCCTTAGGTTAAATAGGCGGCCACCGGCCCGATACCAACATATAGTATCTGGCAGGTAATGAGCTACTCCTGAAATTACCTCTTTGGATAATTTCAGGAGTACCTTATAATTATTTAATTCATTTCCTTTCAGCTATGTTGGGTTATTGCCCACCTAATGTAACTTTGGGAGAAGTGTGGGTGGATCATGGTATATCACAATGTTTTATGGAGACAGTGTCAGCCATCATTATTGGTGGATTTCTTCTTGTGTTTGGGACCATTCAGATTATTATGTACAAAAGGTAAGAGTCTTATTAAATTTTAAAAACTTATAGGTATTCCATTAGTTATAAAAACACACTGTTTTACAAAATGCAGTTATGTCATGTTTTTCATGATAGAATTAAGAGAAATAATTAGAAGAATAAAACTAAACTGCCAATCCCAGGTAACATAGATTAACCTACATATACTATTTTATATGACTATTATATATAACTTGTTTCAAAGTGTTTCTAAATCGTCCCTTTTACTATAATTATCTAGGGTTATTTTTTGATAATTAACAACTTATTAATTATAATAATATAATTATGTGAAACTAACTATCATTATTATTCCCATGTTTGAAATATGATAACTGTATAGACATAAAAGATAATATAAGCACTCTTAGATTTGCTATTCAGTCACGTATCTTTAGATAAAGGACCGATTAATAAGAAAAAAGTTGATAGGAGCATAGGCAGTAAATCTTAAATTAATTTTTAGCAGTTAGCCCTACTGCAGTAAATAGTTAACTTTAAAGAGATTTCTTATTTTTTACGAACAATAATGTAAGTATAGGAAACATGTGTACCCCTTGTTGAGTATCAATGTTGGTAGTAGAAACCTGAAATTAACTTGGGAAAGAATTGAATATTCTTCTTCCTGGCCTTTTCCCATTTACCTGGGGCGGGTTGAAGTAAATTTTCTCTTCCGATATTAACATATCGGTCAGACATCATCAAGCCATGCATTCCCTTTTGATTCACGTCATCCATTATATGTAACTATAATATATGTATACTATATATAGGTGTATATATAGTAAGGTGTTAGCGATGAATTTAAAGTATTTGAATAATAATTTATTTATTTATTTATTTATTTATTTGGCTTATCAACAATTGCAACACCATAACAATTATAGTAACAATACACATCACACTAACATAAATGCTACAATTACTTAAAGATAAGCACCACATGTGCCATTAAAATTAACAAACAATGAATTTAATATATTACATACATAAATTAAAATTAAATTTTGTATCAATTTTTTAATGCAACCCAGGACTTGAACCTCAATCAGAAACGTATTTATGCAGGGTCGAAGTCAACGCCCCGGGACTGTCAAAGTGAATATCAATTTTATCACTGAGACCATTCAAAATTTTGCAAAATCTCGCATAGGGAGAGTTAGCACCCAAAACTGTTCTTCTTAAAGGTGGACAGAGCGGGCTGATCGGCTTACGAGGAATCCTATTGGGAACACGTATGCTGATAAGATTTAGAAGTTGTGGACATTGGATATTATTATTCAAAATCTTACTTATGAATTTAGCGTCCAATATAGCTCTTCTCTTGGAGAGGGAGGTGATTTCGAAGTAATTAAGTCTGTCCTTGTATGATTTAATTTTCTTTGCTTTACCCAATGAAAACGCCAAATGCCACAAGAATCTCTTTTGTACACGTTCAAGGCGCAAAGAATGTGTAGCAAAGTGGGGTCTCCATACCACACTACAATACTCCAAAGTGGTTCGAACCAGGCTATTATAAAGCAAAATTTTTGTTTTGATGCAACTGAATGACTTACAATTTCTTAAAACAAAACCCAACATTTTAGAAGCATTTTTAGTAATGTTATCGAAGTGTGGTATAAAAGTTAATTTTCTGTCATATACCACGCCAAGGTCCTTAATTGTATTGACTTCATTTATTTTAACATTATTGATAAAATAGTTACCTTCTATAACATTGTGATTCCGTGAAAATTTTATATGATAGCACTTGTTAGAGTTCAGAATCATTCTATTATTATTGCACCATTCCACAAGTCTATTTATATCCTGTTGAAGAAGCCTAGTATCGTTGTAAGATTTAATTATTCTCAGAAACTTTAGATCATCTGCAAACATATAAACCCGAGAGAAATGAAAACAATTTGGAATATAATTAATAAAGAAATTAAACAAGATTGGACCCAAGTGTGAGCCCTGTGGCACACCAGACAATATATTACGTGATGCTGACTGGAAACCATTTACGACCACAAAGAAAGATCGTCCTTGCAAGTATGATGATACCCATTTAAGAAGCCCACCTGCGATACCATAGTTACGCAACCTCAATAAAAGTATTTTGTGCGACACAATGTCAAATGCCTTACTGAAGTCTGTGTAAATGACATCAGCTTGAAAACCAGCATCAACAGCCCCTATTAATGTTTCAGTAAAACTAACCAAGTTTGTGCTTGTGGATCTGGCTTTAACAAAACCATGCTGATGGTCACACAAGTACAGTCTAAGGTGGCTTTGGAAGTGGGGACACATAATTGACTCGAAAATTTTACCGAAGTGGGATAAAACCGATATCGGCCTGTAGTTACAAACATTGTCATTACTTCCAGACTTATAAATTGGTACTACCTTGCCTATTTTCCACTTAGAGGGGAAAATCCCCGAAGACAGGGAGTCGTTATAGATAATTTGTAAAGGATATACCAACTGGGATGCACACTTCGCTATTAGAATTGGTGGTATTCCATCAGCCCCAGCACCCTTGCTGGAGTCAATACAACGGAATGACTTCAACAATGGTTCGCTTTCAACTAACGGAACCGTCAGACCCAGACTGTTTACATATAAATCCTGAAGGTAGTGCCTACTTGTTGTATGTTCAATATCAGGAATGTGAACTGACGCGAAGTAATTTGCAAACATTTCACATATTTCTATTCCTTCGGAGGTAGAAGTGTAACCATCTGTCATGTAGTTAGGGAATACACTCAATCCACTTCGTTTGCTTTTAATATACGACCAAAACATTTTGGGATTTTCAGTTATTTCCTCTTCTAGGCGTTGTTTGTAGTTTTTAGAGCACAGTTTAGCTTGATTCTCACATCGTTTGCCGATTATATCCAATTCAACGGCATCTCTCGGGTTTTTATATTTATTATAACGTTTTCGTATGTTATTTTTCTCTTTTAGCATTTTAATTAATTTGGAACTGAACCATATAGGATACTTATACTTATTAATTTTGCAGCGAGGAACAAATCTTATGATTGAATTGTCAAGTGCCTCGTATAATACATCTACCTTGCCATTCACGTCACCTCGCCCCTCAAAGTTTTTATTCCAATCGAAATGCCTTAAATAATTATTAATTGACTCAAAGTCGGCTTTGTAGAAGTTACGCCTTACGTTGTTCATTGTATTATATGGCAATTTGTCGGTATCTTTACAAGAAATTGTTATTATTAGAGGAGGATGATATTTATCAACTTTACTGAGAGAATTAATACTTCTATCTACTGTACATGAGGAAATTGTTGACAACACTAGGTCAAGAATTGTTCCATTTGAATTTTTTACGTAATTTAATTGAGTTAGCCGATTAACAAATGTAAAATCTACCAAAGCTTCCTTAACATTATTCAGATTTGAACATTGGGCCCAATCCGTTATGGACTCCCAGTTAATACCACTCAAGTTAAAGTCTCCTATAATACATACATGAGATTCCTCCTTCTGATCAAAAATTGAGTTACAATTATGCAAATATTGCTTTAACGCTTGACGTTGAATAGGAGGTGGTAAATATACCGCGCAAAGAGCTATCCGACGCAGACCACTGCATGGAGTATCGATCAGCACCCAAACATCCTCGAAATCTGACTCCCAGTTCGTGACTCGTTTAGACTTTATAGTTTTCTTTATGGCAATTAAAACTCCACCACCATCTTTACTTTTGTACAATATAGAACTTTCCCTGTCTCTCCTGTACACGGTGTATGTGCTGTCGAATAGCTCCCCGGATAGTACAGAATCATTTAACCATGTTTCCGTTAAAATAACAATGTCATAGTCATTACATTGTATATTACGTGAGAATTCAACAACTTTGGTTCGCAAACCACGCACATTTTGGTAATATATATTTAATTGATTAACTTTAAAGAATTTACCACCAAAATACTCGTTAATAATGAAAAATAGAAAATAATGTTAAACTATTTTATTTAATGAGTCCATATCCTTAATTAATATATATTGGGTGTCCTCGGATTTCCGCACGAAAATTCTTCCGCTTCTCACCCAGACAAATTTATATCCCATTTCCCTAGTTTTCAGTCTTGTAGCAGCATGAAGAGCCTTGTTGATCGGTGACAGGTGTTCGCTAACGTATACTGGTGTTTTAGATCCATTAAGCCCAAAGTGCGTACTGTTAAGTTTGTTGTCTGGGTTCCTTTTGTTATATGTAATCACAGAGGCCAGGAGCTGGTCTCGGATTCGGGGAGAGGCGAGTTGAACTACAATAGACCTTGGGCGTTCAACATTTAAATTTAATTTAGCAGTACGGCTAAAGTTCAGAATTTCACAGTCTTTTACGTCATATCCAGCTACAGAACCCAGTTGCTTCACTATTGTACAGATATTTTCGTTCTTCCTTTCAGGCATATTTTGAATCTCTATATTATTGGAGCGAGATTGTTGCTCAAGGGTGTTAAGGCGCGAGCTCATCTCTGTTACCATTGATTGCATCTTTTTATTATTTTCTTGTAACTCTTTTGTAACTTTGTTAGTGGCCCGTTGCTCATTCTCAATTTCCTCATAACGCCTGTTTATAAATGTCATCGAGTCCTTAATATCGCTTATTTCTTTCCTAATTGGTTCCATTTCCTTATTAATAATACCAGCCAATTGATTACTAAGTTTAGAAAACATTGAATCAAACTCGTTCTTTATAACGCATTGTATAATGTCCTGTACATCATCTCGTGTGATAGCAGATGTTCCCAGAGGTGAGTTTGGAGCGGGTCTTTTGCTTCCTCTGGAGCTGGCTACGTTATGAACCGGAGTTGAATCAGACTTTGGTATCGCGGTTAAACAAGAAGGACATATCCACTTCTTATAAGATTGAGAACTTTTATTTATTTCCGGGATTGATAGACATAGGAAATGATAGGAGTTCCCACAAGTTCTACAGTTAATAAATTTATCGTTTTTATCAGATTTTTGAGTAGCGCAACATCCCCACGACAGTTGTGACATTATGATCGATTTTTTTTTTTTTTTTCCCTTCTTGTCTTACAATTCTCTTCTCTATCTTAGATTGTAACAATTTATATTCTTTTATCGCACTTCTTTGAAAAATTAAATTAAAAAAAAAATCACAAAAAGAAAACAGCTTGATGATTTGAACTGCGGACCGTCGCCATAGATCTTCAGTCCAACGCCGTGAACGTTGGACTATCAGTCTTTGCGATAAAGTGTCGAAATTTAAGAACTGACGGAACTGATATTTGAGGAGTTAGTTGAATGTGGGTGTTATGAAATAACACCGAGTTAGATTTTTTCCGGCACAATCACTTTGGATACCGTCACTTTGATATTTGGAACACTATTTCGTATAATTTTACTTGGAAAAATCTTAATGTTTTGTGAAAAAGTGGTGGCAGATAGGTTTCACAGCATTTCGCAACCACAAATTATTAGGGATGCAGCTTCTAAACACACTTAAGCTATTTATTTTTGCGGAGCAACCAACACTACTTGTTCACTGTTTGACGTTCGTAACGGAATGATAATGAATGAATGTATAGAAAAGAGACGGAAAGGACCATGTCGAGAGACCGATGAGTGGAGGAGTAATTGGGATGGCAACATTCCAATCCATACTGCTCAAGGTTTTGCTGCTGCCTAACATGAACCCTTTTTGAGTATGCTGTTGTTGGTCGTTTGCCCTCCACCGTTCGGGTGCCCCAAGTGTACAAGGTGCTTATTGTTATTCACCAGGCACTCTCCCTTAGTCGACTTTTGAGACACCCCTGGGGTTAGTCGAGGCTGGCACATTCTATGTTTTTCTTACACTCCCAGGCAAGCATGGATGGAAGTATTTTATTTATGTTAAAGAGATGAAATCGAATATTATTTATGTTTAAAACTAACTGAATCTTCAAATGACGGTTTGGAATCAAGAAGAAATAATAAATAACGGGACAATTACCAGGCTGATTAATTTGCACTTTGAATAATTATTTTCAGATATGCGACAGAAGTAGTTGACGTCCGTTCCTCACGCCTGTTTGGTGTACAGCTATTGTTCACCTTATTTGTACCAATTTTGGCTGTGATAAGATTCCTGCTTCAATCTTTCGTGTTTAAAGGAGGGCAAATATATGGTTATATGGTAAGTTTAGACTATATTGCCCCGACGGGAAGGCATGTGCCCCAGCAGTTGGGACAAGAGGGCTGGTGATGATGTTAGAGGAAACTGAGTAACTTTTTGTAGTCTATCTGTATCTATTGTAGCTAAGTATTGGCTATACATAGACACGCAATAATCTAACAAGAATAATAACGTTAAAATTTGCAATTCATATGTATTGCATTTTAATGATTCACACTAATTACATTATAAATACGAAAGTAAGCGACACATATAGATAAAAATACTCATGCCCATACGATTCAGATAATAAACAGCTATAGTAATTCTTACTAATTACGTAACAGATTTAAATGTCACGTCAAAAAGTGATAATGAATTACTGTTTATTCAAAATTGCATAAACAATATAAAGTTTACTTAAATGACTTTATGCTTTAGGCCTAATTAGTTAAGGTTGATAATCCCTTGGAGATATTTGACGATAAATATTATTGTTTAAACTTACGAGATGTTTTATGCATTCGGTACTTCGCTATGACGTCATCTGAGTAGGGTGCCTATTCTGCATTCATTATAACAAGAGACAAAATGTAAACAATCTTGATATGTCTCTTTATCTACGAAATGCATTAAAAAATAAGAAACATGTACTCTAAAATACATCATCAATCATAGACAAATAAATCTATTAGCTACTTTGAAATGTTGGTGTTGCACATTTTAATTTTTGTACTAATGGACGCCCGCGCCTACCCAGCAATGTACTGCGACTTTCGTGCCCGACAAATGGCAATAGGCTCGCCACCTATTACATTGGACCTGACATAATTGGCGAAACGTGGGTGCTAGTTCACCTCTGCCTACCCCTTCGGGGATATAGGCGTGATTTATGTGTGTATGTATGTTGTTTCTCAATTTCAGATAGTGGCTTTAGTGGTTACATTAGTGGTGTTTCCCCTATCCGCGTACTTGGCTGTGCTTGAAAGGCGATACCTGCTGCCGTCTGTGCCCCCCAGAGGTCACGGGTTCGTGCTTCTGGTGTTCTGGGCCCTGATCTTTGTGTCGGAGAACCTTTCGTTTTTGAACCTCAACAAGGAGGGATGGTGGTGGGGATTGAAAGAGTGAGTTGAAAATGCGTAACAGTAATTAAAATTATATTGTCTTGATATTTGGGAGCTCGCTAACGCAGTGGCATAGCGCGCTTGGCCTGCGATTGCGTAAACTAAGCAATGTTTGCTAAGGCCGGTCATTGGATGGGTGACCAAAAATTTATTGTGTCTAGTTCTTCCGTGCTTCGGAAGGTACGTTAAGCCGTTGGTCCCGTCTGCATCTGCAGTCGGCAATACTCACCAAGCCGCACTGGGCCAGTGTGGTGGGTTGTGGCTCAATCTACCTATATTCTTTCATCTATAGAGAAGGCCCGTGCCGCAGTAGTGGGGACATTAAAGGGCTGGTGATGATGATAATTGGGTAGTTGTCCAAATGGCTGAAGTAATATAATTTCAAACCTTTTTTTGTAATAACTTTTATAACATAAGTATCGTTCAAATATAAATCTTGTAATAATTAAAAAGAAAAGCAAAGTGTTACTCAATCCTATCATATTAATACCTGCTTTTGATGTTAAGATTTAATATTTACATTCCGAGGGTAGTCGTTGGCCCACAGCGTCAAGTTGAGAGATTAGAGAAATGTCGGCAGCAATTATTGGTTTGCGAAGGATAATATGCCGTTTCGACACCCTGCAATGCAACAGAACAGACCGTTTAGATTTTTTTACCCTCTTTGGGTATGCTGTTGTCAGTGGTTTGCCCTCTACCATTCGGATGCCCCAAGGCAAACACCAATCGCCCTTAGTTGACTTTTACGACTAAGCTAGGGTGAGTCGGGGCTGTCACATTTATTCTATGTTATCCCACCCAGGCCAGTATGGAAGACCATATTTTAGTAATAAACAATATGTGTATTTTTGTTTTAATTCTTTGTAAATAATACTGAGGTAATAATACTGTGGTGACGGCAGAGCAGAATACAATTGTCACCACCCCCATCTCTCCCGTGCGTGCCGTACAAGCCGACTAAGGGTAAAGATAGCAATGAGTAATGGGCAGCAACATTCCTCTCATACCACCTAGCAATATAATGCGATTTTATGTGCCCGATAGATGGCAATAGGCTCGCCAGCTATTACATGGAACCTAACATAGTTGGCGAAATGTGGGTGCTAGTTCACCTCTGCCTGCCCCTTCGGGGATATAGCCGTGATTTATGTATGTGTATAATGTGCATTACAGTTTCCAAGACCGGCTAGAGATGGCGCTGTTTGTCGGCCGCTACGTCTCGTGTATGATCATGTTTGTGTTGGGCATGAAAGCACCAGGCATCATGCACCAGTTCGAATACATAGACGATGATAGCCGACGCGAAATACCACCCAGGGTGAGATACGATTTCATTAATTAACCTTCGAATACAGAAACGCTAATCAAAGTTTGAGTCCTGCTTAACATTAAATGTATGTATGTAAAGTATTGTCCACTTAACATTGTAAGCAGTGCTCAAAATTTGAGTAGCGTTTCTGTATTCTGGGGTAATACACGCGAAATTTTAAAGCCTGTTAGAAAAGGGCTAATAAACAATTCATCTTATAGTATTTAAAGTTAAGTAGAAAAGACTGATATATTATTATAAGAAATGATGAATGATGTAGCCGATTCCCAAACAACTACTGTTAGTATGCGCTTATTATCATACATATCATCATATTAAACATACATGTAGTATGGCATTTGTGTGGTTATCGACGAAAAATACCATTTATTTATAACGTCTGTTAACCATTGTTTTAGCTTTATTTATAGTCTATTTTTCTTCGCAGACTGTGGAACTGAATAGTGCGTTTGTCTATTTATTGTCATTTGTATACATTATGCTTTGTTATTTAGTTATCAGCAACAGGACAGATAAAACAAAAACAGTACTAGATACTGTAATAATATTCTTATTGAAAGTTATTGAGTTCAAGGGATTTGATGTAATAATATAATGTCAATAAAATACGTCTGTAAATAGAGGAGTTCTTTGCCAGAAATGCGCAATCATATTCCGCAAAAAACTTAGCGTCATCATAATCATCAATATTTTTTGAATTGATGATATTTATAATTTCTTCATACATAGTACCTATTGAGTAAGTTATCGAATAATAATAAATCGATATAAATAACTTGAAAATTCATACTGTAATTATTTATTTTTTGGAAAGTTTCAAATTACGTACTCCTTATAGGATTATTGACACTTCATAAAAAAAAATTTTGGTATTTGACGTTTTATTATGACTTTTGGTTAGAAATATTTTTTTGGCTCAATTTCGATATGTCATGCCCCTATCAAAATCATTTTATCGTGTCAACTGGAGAAAAACATGTATTTCAAATTAAAAAGGTGAATTTATTACACTGTAATTTTCTAACACCCAAAATCGGCTTTGTTAAGTACATCGACCAGTAGTGAGTAACCTTAACATATCTAGTGTTCTTATAAGAATACATTGGTACAGATGGAGTTTTTCTATTTATATAATGCTGTGAGATTTTTTTTAGTTTATTTTATCTTCTCTTTAGTTTAAAACGTTGTTTTCGTGTCGGTGTTATTATGGAATTCGACCAAACACGGAATGAACCATATTCGGATAGCGACAATCCAACAGATAAATTCAAAATTGGAACAAAATTTGTATGAAACAGTATGAAACTCTTCTCTACTGTCTCCAAACAGCAATAATTGTATTGCTTTTTAAAAAGACAAAGAGGTCAGAAAAATTTCGAAATGTTAAGGTCTCTACATACGTAACGGGAAAATACCCCGCACGGGACGGCGACAGGGCCTCTCTCGTTCAGAACGCCCTGTGCACGTCCCGTCCGTGTCTCCGTTACATAAAGCCCTGGACGGGACGGTGATTTTCCGTCCGGAGTATTTTCCCGTTACTTATGTAGAGGCCTTTATTGTCGTGATGGGGACGCATTAATTTATCGATATTCTTTGTCTTTGTATTTTGTCCTTATACTATTTTTCTAAAATTGATTATATAGGTATTTACTATAGAAATAAAAATCTAAATAATAATGCTTGTTATTTTTTATTGCTCCAACAGGATGAAAACAGATCAACATTCAGAAATGTGTTCAGCAAACTTCGCACCCTACTGCCGTTCCTGTGGCCGCGCAAGAGCGTGTGGCTCCAAGTGTATGTCTTTATTTGCATACTGGCGCTGCTCGCTGGGCGGGTTGTCAACTTGTACGTGCCTATCTACAACAAGCTGATAGGTGAGTTACCTATGTGCTATATTTACAACACTCGTCATCAGCCTGGTAATGGTGCCGTGTAGTGACGGCAGAGTACAATACAATTGTTATCACCCCAAATCTCTCCCGTGGGTGTCCTACAAGGCGACTAAGGATTAATCAGTGACGAGGAATGGGTAGCAGCGTTCCTCTTTTACCACCCAGCAATATACTGCGATTTATGTGCCCGATATATGGCTTGCCACCTATTACATGGGACCTAACTTAATTGGCGAAAAGTGGGTGGTAATTCACCTCTGCCTACCCCTTCGGGAATATAGGCGTGATTTATGTATGTATGTATGAAGTTACCTGTGTGCTATATTTACAACACTCATCATCAGCCAGGTAATGTCCCCATCACTAAGGCCCCTTTCGTTCGTCACAATTTGTATGAAGCGTCATAGTAGCTGTTATTTGTTCCGCTTGCGGCCGGTTGCGTAGCTTCAAAAAAAATAGCCGACCTGTACACGCCGAAGAATGAAAGGGGCCTTAAGCACAGGCTTGTAAACATACATTTATACATCACATCCATTTAGAATCCGTACGCTATCAACTGCGAATTGGCGCGATGAGAATTCGCAACGCAGAAAACTACAACGTAAATTGCTGCGATGCGATTTGGTGCGGCCAGGCGGCGAAACACAGAAGAATGAAATTTAAGGAATGCGCACGATGCGAATCAGACGTAGAACAAGCTCGCAGATTTCCGTTTGCAAGTACTTGTGATGCGGCGTAGAGCGAGCTCGCATATTTTTACGATGCGACGTCGCATCGCAGTTTCGTGTACAGTAGGGCTTTATCCTAGAAGGTAGAGGTGTGCTGCTAACACCCACATTTCACCAGCTGTCTTAGACCCCATGTTATTACTAGGGTCTTAGATAGCTGGTGAGCCTGTTATTGCCGAAAAATGCATACGCACCCGTTTTAGGTTTAACCTAATCGCAAATCATACACACATGCAAGACATAAATCATGCCTATTCATCACCGGAAGGTGAAATAATATATCATGAACTGTCAAAATCCAATGTTTTTTGACAGTTCATGCCCAGCCCGACTAGCATGCATGCAGGTCATGCTAGCCGGGCTGGAGTATTTGTATTGTCCGACAAATTTAGCGACCCTCCTGCGGTATGAGAGACGGTGGCGGGGACGGGGCACTGCTGATGCCAGCGGGGGGGCGATGCGGGGAGGGGGAAACTCGCCCCTCCCCGTATCACCCACCCCCGCCAACATCCTGTGAGCCCCGTCCCCGCCACCGTCTCATACCGCTGGGAGGTCGGGCATAAACTTGTCGACTATAGGTACCATTCATACATACATAAATCACGCCTATATCCCCGAAGGGGTAGGCAGAGGTGAACTAGCACCCACGTTTCGCCAATTATGTCAGGTCCCATGTAATAGGTGGCGAGCCTATTCACCTATTGCCATTTATCGGGCACAAAAGTCGCAGTACATTGCTATTGCTACGTGGTACAAGAGGAACGCTGCTGCCCATTCCTCATCATTGATTTATCCTTAGTCGCCTTGTACGACACCCACGGGACAGATTTAGAGTTGGTACAAGAGGAAAGCTGCTGCCCATTCCTCATCATTGATTTATCTTTAGTCGCCTTGTACGACACCCACGGGAGAGATTTGGGGTGGTGACAATTGTATTCTACTCAGCCGTCACCACACGGCACGGACTGTAGGTACGTATGTAAATTGGCCGATTTTTAATTGGACGCCACGTCTCTCCTTTCCCAGTGGACAGCCTCGCCATCCAGCCGCTCTACTTCCGATGGGACCTGGTGCTGGTGTACGTGCTGTTCAAGTTCCTGCAGGGCGGCGGCACCGGCGGAATGGGCTTCCTGAACAACCTTCGCTCCTTTTTGTGGATCAAAGTGCAGCAGTACACGACTAGGGAATTGCAGGTGAGCCCTACGCTCTTTTTTAATGCTAGACAGGGAAGCTCTTGCCTTCCAGGAGGAACTCAAGATGGTAAATTTTTGGTCACCCATCCAATTATGACCGGCCTAAGTGACCATTGCTTTAGTTTACCCAAGCGCACTATGCCACTGCGCTAGCGAGCTCCTCCATCTCACCTGATGGTGAGTGACGATAAGGGTTGAAGATGGAATCGAGCTTCGCCTGAAACCCTCAACCACAGAGGGACTGGCTATCTTATCACAGTTGTCGGAACACAATAATGCTGTAAACATTATTATTATGACGACAGATTTTGATATGATTGTGGTAGCTAGCCAGGCGGACTTGAAAGAAGTCCTACCACCAACCAATTTCATTTTCAAAAATGGCATTTATTAGTATTGTAATGTTTCCTTTTCTTATTAATTAGGGTGCCACTGCTTAACAATGTCCTGTAAACGTAAGGGCCTTCTAAAGTCCGTCGACGAATATATCGGATACTGATCTTACTTCACTATTGAAAGTAATAATGTATGTAAACTTTTCATTCCAGTTGGAGTTATTTAAACATCTACACGAGCTGCCCCTCCGTTGGCATCTGTCCCGGAAAACTGGCGAGGTCCTCCGCGTCATGGACAGAGGGACCGACTCCATAGACAATCTGCTCTCTTATATACTGTTCTCGATCACGCCTACCTTGGTGGACATATTCATAGCTGTGGTGTTCTTTATACTGCAATTCAACGTCTGGTTCGGGCTGATTGTGTTTTCCACTATGATACTGTATATCAGTGAGTATTTTTAGGTAATTTTGTTGAGTACATACACACACGCACATACACACCCTTGCGTGCGTGTGTGTATGTTTATGTGTGTGTGTGTGTGTGTAATCCGTCTATCTGTCTAATTCATGCCACTGCGTGTTAATATAAGACCGACAAAGACGCAAAGACTCGATCGAACGAAATAAACTAACGCCTCAGGAAGTAGGATTTTAGTTCGCGTAGCAGGTGGAAAAGTCCACTTTATAGTCAAGTGTGACATAAAAAGAATAGAAGAAATAATTATATAGGAGTTGGGGCCATAATCCACCACGCTGGTCCAGTGTGGGTTGGTGGGTATTAACGACTGCAGATGCAGCCGAGACCAACGGCTTAACGTGCCTTCCGAAGCACGGAGGAGCACGAGACAATACATTTTTGGTCACCCATCCAACGACCGGCCTTAGCGACTATTGCTTAACTCTCTATATCTAATGTTCCCTATGTTCTTCCATCATCATCAATCATCATCAATAGCCCTTTCAAGGGGACATTAAAAGGGCTATTGATGATGATGATGAGACATAAAAAAACCTTACTGCGCTGTCTAACGTAGGTATCATATTTGTTTCAGTCGCGACCATAGTAGTGACGGAATGGCGGACCAAGTTCCAACGGCGCATGAACCTCGCCGACAATGAGCAGAAGGCGCGCTCTGTGGACTCTTTGCTCAATTTCGAAACCGTCAAGTACTATGGCGCCGAGTCTTACGAAGTCATGGCATACAAGGAAGCTATTGTCAATTTCCAGGTTAGAGTCCCAAGAGAAATTAACTAACCCGGGGGGTTCGGATATTCTGATTTATTATTATTAACTTATTTTTAGAAAAAAAATCTTTAAAATATCATTAGTGAGTATTTCAGTTTTGGTCAATGCATCTGACCTAGTCTTTTAAACAAAAGTTCATTAGAATAAAAAAAGAAAAAACACGATACCAAAATAAGACCTCTCTAGCCTAGTGCGACCCCAAATTTTCAAAATTGTTTTACTATCTTTTTCAGAAACAAGAATTCAAGTCACTTATCACATTAAATATGCTGAACACAATGCAGAATATTATTATTTGCAGCGGTAAGTATCAATTTCTATATTCTTCCCTGTATATGGAGAACTTAGCCCAGTAGTGGTGACAGGCATATGAAGATAATAATTTATTTATATAAAAAATCATGATGAATGAAAAAAATATGAAGAATGAAATAATGACGATAACTAAACAAGGTTCTGTCTTATTTCCACAATAAATAATAACTTATTAAAGAACGCTTGACTTAATTATTTTATAGACACATCTTTTTTTTCTTAACCCCTCCAGTGATACGCCGCCATTTTTGAATTTCGCGCTTTATGTCACCTGGCGGCCCCCCCACCCCTTGTAAAAACGGCGCGTCTTTTTAAAATGAAAATATCTCTAAAATGTTGTATGAAAGCTATTTTACTAATGTTGTGTTTCTGAAATCGTTATGAAACAAGCTATCGAGTGTATGCACACATTAATACAATTATACTGGAAATATGTTATTAATTCTATGTTGAAATGAATTTTTGAAGTTTTTGACAGTTCTATGAAAACACAAAGGCAGCTCGAGACAACTAGTGACTCATTCAATTCAGTTAAAATGGCGCCGTTTGGTTGTCATGTGTCATTATATGCCGTCCTTGTTCTTTTCTTTACGCGTTGCATAAGTCAGAGCAGTAATAAATAAAATAAATCGCGTGAGTTGTGCTTTAATACAATGTAGGAGCGATCGACCTCCAGGAGGCGGCTTGACAGACGAGGGGTTAAGCTAGATCGCCAATCCATAGTCAATATTCTTTTTTTTATTTTTAAGCAAGCAAAGAGACAATACCACAGGTTCGTATTTAATTCTGTTTCGCAGGTCTTTTGGCCGGTTCGCTACTGTGTGTACACATGGTGGTTAAGACCAACGAACTGACAGTAGGCGACTACGTGCTGTTCGCTTCCTACATAGTGCAACTCTATGTGCCTTTGAACTGGTTCGGTACATACTACAGGTTGGTACAGTGTATCAGCGCCTTTTGGACACACTATTTATTCAAGATTTCTGATGAAGACGGCCGCCTTGGTCGAATGCTCAGATTGCTGGGTATTGGCCAAGAGGTCCCGGGTTCGAATCCTGGCAGGGGCAAACTTTGTGATGACCACAAATGTTTGTTCCCGAGTCATGGTTGTGTATATGTTATTGTAGTATATTTTCAACATTTATATACATAATTATATTAAAAATATGTCCGTCATCTAGTATCCATAACACAAGTGCTTAGGCTACTTACTTTGGGCTAGATGATAGGTGTGAGTGAAAAAATATTTATTTATTTTATTTATTTAAGATAAAATATCTTTTTTGGAATTTACTCCCAAGTTTTCCATGTTTAGATGACGTCTGTTTTTTTACTATTCTCCATATGCAGTAAATAATGCCCATCTCATGTTAGGCATTAACTAGATGACGGACAAATTTTATTATACATAATTTAGGAGGCGGTCTCCGTGGTCTGGTGGTTCCCATTGAAATCCCGAGATACCGGTTGGTTTGCTCCCCAGGGGAATATAAATTTGCTACTAACGTTACTAACTAGTAGCGTCGGTAACCCTCAAGAAACCCGTTAGTCTTCTTCTCCCTGCCCTGTTCCCAGTCTATCTGGGGTCGGCGCAGTATGTTTCCTCTTCCATTCATATCGGTCAGATGTCATCAAGCCATCCACTCCCTTTTGACTCATATCATCCATCACACCGCAAAGGTGCTAGTGATGAATGAATGTATAGAAAAGAGACGGAACGGACCATGATGATCGATGTACGGAGAGAGTGATTGGAATGACAATATTCCAATCCATACTGCTCAAAGTTTTGGCTTAGGTTTTTTTACAGCCGGCCGCCTGCCTGATACCAACCCTCTTTGCGTATGCTGTTGTTGGTGGTTTGCCCTCCACCATTCGGGTGCCCCAAGGTGCTTATTGGTCTACACCGGGCAATCTCCTTAGTCGACTTTTACGACACCCATGGGATGAGTCGGGGCTGGCCTAATCTACGTTATTTTTTCGCTCCCAGACCAGCATAGAAGACCGTTAGTAATTCGAGGTTTTAATCAGTTCCTTTTGAGTATCCCTGGGGCTTACTCTAGAAAAGATATCGGTGTTCATCACCACAAACCCACGTTTTGTTCCGCCAGGGCGATACAAAAGAACTTCGTCGACATGGAGAACATGTTCGACCTGATGCGCGTCGACTCGGACGTGCGTGACACGCCAGGCGCGCCCGACCTGGTGGTGCGGCGCGGCGGCATCGAGTTCAAGCACGTCTCGTTCGGCTACGGGCCCGAGAGGCTCGTCTTGAATAACGTCAGCTTCAAGGTGCCGCCGGGCAGTACCGTTGCGCTGGTAAGTTTGTGGGATGAACCCCCGAAAACAGAAACGCTTATCAAAGTTTGAGACCTGCTTAACATTTAATTATTGTCAAAATTGACGTTTCTCCATATAAATTCTGACAGGTACTGTCCACTTAACTTGATAAGCAGTCCCCAAAATTTGAGTTGCGTTTCTGTATTCGGGGGTAAGTTAGTTTGTGAGTGGTCGGCCAAGAAAGTGGTGTATCACTTTTGATTTGCTTTGCTAGTCATCGAAAAATACAACAAGGTTCATACTAGTTGACAGCTGTGACAATACAATAAGATCAATATCATAAGATAGCATCAATGTTGTCAGATCAAGGTGCAATTAAAACGAATAATTGTTCTATGAACTGCAAGCGGCATTTAGTCTTAGGTTGGCACACCACCGACTGTACCTATGGTCAACGGCACTTTGACTACCCAAAACTGTCCAATTAATTCAATCGATTGTCAACTTAAACATTTTGAAAGTAAAGCACAAAGTCGATTGAGAATGCTATTGGCTGTACGTTATTTCTGGTTCATTTTCAATAAAAAAAAGATTGACACCAATTTTTTTTTCAAAATTCGCTTTTTGTTTTGGTTTTCTAAAATGGTTGATGTATTTCATACATCGTTGTTATTTTTTTATTCATTTCGTCGTTGTTACGTTGCGTAACCAAGAGTGGTCAACACGATAGAACTACATAAAATCAAATTTGACATTTCCCGTGTCAAATTTTTCACGAAAACGCGTAAAAAAATCTAATTTGGTTATTTTTGCAGTTCCGCGGCATTAACCGCTGTAAGGTTACGCGGTTTTTCAGTATCAACAACGATTGTGTCTCTCTCTCATTACAATCTAGTTCTAGCGTATAGATTAGAGGTGTCTTTCAATTTGTAGGTCGGCCCTAGCGGCGCCGGAAAATCGACAATAATGCGGCTGCTGTTCCGGTTCTACGACGTGAACGAAGGCGCCGTGTTGGTCGACGGGCAGGACGTGCGGACGGTGACGCAGGCGTCGTTGCGCGTCAACATAGGCGTCGTGCCGCAGGACACGGTGCTGTTCAACAACACTGTCAGGTGGGTGGGTGACGCAACGACTTCGTATATACCTTTATCCTGAAGTACGCACGAGTGGTCGTTGTACATCGCGCGTTGTCGAGCGGCATTGATATAATAGTACAGCACACTAGCGGCGATGTACCTACATTAAAACGCAGAAAAATTTGCCCATAATCCCGGGCAGGACGTGCGCACCGTGACGTAGGCGTCGGTGCGCGTCAACATAGGCGTCGTGCCGCAGGACACGGTGCTGTTTAACAACACTGTCAGGTTGGGAGACCTCCTCTGGATAGGCTCAAAGGCCAGGCTGTTTTTTTATTTTCAATGAAAACAAACATTGCTTACCCCCGAACACAGAATGCTCAAAATACTCAAATTTTGAGCACTGCTTAAATGTTAAGACTCAAACTTAGAGTAGCGTTTCTGTATTCGGGGGTTATTCTCTCTAATAAAAAATTTATAGAGGAAATAGAGGTTGTGCTAAATTGTACCGTATATTGATAGCATTAAGGCTGAAGCGTGTCCAAGGCCAGCATGAAAGGAGACCCTTATGGTTTCAAATTGATTACACGATGGTCTTCCAAAAAGAAGTGTATTTCGCCACCAGATATAACATTCAGTACGGGCGGCAGACTGCATCCACGGCTGACATCATATCAGCCGCCAAGAATGCCGACATACACGACAGGATTCTTACATTCCCAGATGCGTATGATACTCAGGTAACATAAAAATAATCAATATCATCACATCACATACGCGCATTTGGTATACGCGTATCGTATATCGCCGTAATATAGATAGACTTTTATTGTTCATAAAAGTACTTAAATTAGAACATCGTTGCCAGATTAGCAAATCATTGGCAAAGTCGTCCTAATGTTGCAGGTAATATAGATGTAAAGTTGACAAAACCTATCCCCCTTAATATAAAACATGGACTAAAGTTAGTCCTAGTTTAAAACTGATGCTGTCACTTTTATTTGCTGCAAATGAAAGACAGAGTTAGCATAGATTTTAAACCATGACTAACTTTAGTCCACGTTTTATAATAAGGGGTTTAGGTGTTGTCAACTTTACATCTATATTACCTGCAACATTAGGACGACTTGCCAATGATTTGCTAATCTGGCAACGATGTGCTAATTTTAGAAACGAAGCGTTAAAATAGCAGATTTTGGATAAAAACTCTTTTGAGATGAGAGCCCTTCTAATAAACTAAGGTTCACCAATACGTAAATCAAGCGATTAAAAGATAACCGGTAGTTGTTGACAGATCTTCCATACGATAAACCGATGGTTAAATAATAATCGCCTTTTATGTGTTGGTGAACACCAGCCTTAGTTTGTGTTTTAAATAATGGTCCGTTTGATTATAAAACAAGAAAAAGGAATGGTATGGATCACCTTTGGATTTTTTTTCTATCGAGAAAATAGTTATCATTAATGTTTTGGCTTTTGTAATAGTAGATTTTCCATCAAGTGCACAAAACGAATCATTTTTGTCCGAGACTTTTAGCAGCCCGAGCCGAAGGCGAGGGCTGATAGTAATGTCGAGGATGAAAATGGTTTTGTGAACGAGTTAGAAACTCTGATTTTCACTTCGATTGCGAGGAAATAAAACAGTAGTATAACATAACATTTATTAAACTTCAAACTAAAATATGTACAGTTTTGAATACTGAAGGAAATTGTTTTTCCCATTGATATAAGGCTTGGGCTGCAGACCTATACAGCCAAGTATTAAATTAATTTTGAAATAATAATTTTCTTAAATTAATTTAATAACCTACCGTACCTGCTTGAATTAAAATTTTAATATCTTTCATGTTTTAAAAAACACATTAGGCAAATTAATTTAAGTAAATAATAAAATAACAAATTCTATCTCTGAATTTCTCATTGTGTTTGGCTGCATGGCTCATTTTCTTTGCCTTTATATAGACTCATTTATGAGTAGATACGTTAATGCTCTAGAGCACAAAATTCGATTTTGTGCAGCCTATATCCTGCACAAATAAGCACTTTCGGAGCATGAGAAGTAAAAAATACTTTTCATTTTGTGCTCTAGAGAATTAACGTATCTACTTATAAATGTGTCTATATTAAGGCAAAGAAAATGAGACATGCAGCCAAACACAATAGGAAATTCAGAGATAGAATTTGTTATTTTATAATATTTACTTTAATTTATTTGCCTAATGTGTTTTTTAAGACATAAAGATATTAAAATTTTAATTCAAGTAGGTGCGGTGGGTTATTAAATTAATTTAAAAAATTATTATTTCAAAATTAATTTAATACTTGGCTGTATAGGTCTGCAGCCCAAGTCTAATATCAATGGAAAAACAATTTCCTTCAGTTTTCACAACTATACTAATTTTTTAGTTTGAATTTTAAGAAATGTAATGATAAACTATTTTATTTCCTCGCAATCGAAGTGAAAAGCAGAGTTTCTAACTCGTCCACAAAACCATTTTTATCTTCGACATTACTATCAGCCTAAAAAGTCTCGGACAAAAATGATTCGTTTTGTGCACTTGATGGAAAATCTACTATTATTCATTAGTCGACACTGACATACAGGTGGGGGAAAGAGGACTGAAACTTAGCGGTGGCGAAAAGCAAAGGGTAGCCATTGCCAGAACGATCCTGAAAGATCCAGCTATGGTGTTACTGGACGAAGCTACTTCAGCGTTAGATACGAACACAGAGAGAAATATTCAGGTACCCACTTTGTCTAAATATTATTAAAAATGTCTTTTGATTTTTGTAAAAACAAAAGTTTTGTTGATTATGATTAAATGTGCACATTTCAAGGTGTGAATTAATAATTGAAGTGAGTTAAATTATCATAATGCCTAGTTTAAATTGCATACTTTTAAAAACACGTTCGAGCTTTTTTTGTTTATTTTTTTTCAATTCATTTATAAAATAGCCCACACATGATTATAACATGACGCGACCCGATGTAACGCGACGCGTGTTGAGTCGAATCAAATATATTGTCTTCTATGACCAGAATCACGCTATGAACACGCCGTCGTGACGCCGGATGTCTACACGTCGAGTCGCCGGATGTCTACACGTCGAGTCGCATCTTGATTTACTGCCGCACTCAGAGACGTAAATTAACTTTAATGAGTATTTAATGTCAAAAATTTTCATTCAAATCTAGACCATAGACTCGGCAAGAATAGCGACTAGTTTTGAATTGTCAGTTTTTGACGTTATGTACTCATTAACGTTATTTGACGTCTCTGAGTGCGGCAGTTAATAATGTATTTCCACCATTAATTTAGTCGAAGAATATTTTTTGAGTGCTAATATATTTTTATTCGATTGTTTAACAGGCGGCACTGGCGCGAGTGTGTGCGAACAGGACGACACTGATAATAGCGCACAGATTATCAACCATCATCCACGCCGACGAGATCCTCGTTTTGAAGGATGGTGAAATAATTGAACGAGGAAAGTGAGTATCATAGTATATCTGTATAATTATTATATATTCCCTTTTTCTTCTCCCTGCCCTGTTGGCAGTCTATCTGGTATCGGCGCAGTATGTTTCTCTTCAATTCATATCGGTCAGACGTCATCAAGCCATCCAGTCCCTTTTAATTCTTATCATCCGGTATATATTTCTTTCACCTTCGTGAAGTTAGCGCTTTTACAGTGGAGATAATCGGTCAGATTCATGGGATAAATATTGTTTGAAAAAGGTAGCTAGCTATTCGTACTTTTATTCGAGGATTGTAAAATCGGCTCTTATTGTGGTATTCATTTTTCTATTTCAGCCACGACGCGTTACTCGCGCAAGGAGGTTTCTATTCGTCCATGTGGCAGCAGCAACTCGAGAACAGAAACAGCAATGCACTAGAAAACTCCACCGAGGGCCGGCCCAGGGAGTCGGCCCAGCAAAATGGGACGAGTGCATTCGGGCACGGGCATGGACACTTCTAGACCTCACCACAGACAATATTATTATAATGAATGATACAGAAAATGAGTAAAGGTGCTAGTCGACGAGTAGATCTCGCCACGTGTGGACCTGTCAGTTATGTCAATGTCAATTGCCACTGTCACAATGGACAGCCTAGCCTAGAACGGGACCGGGAGCACTGGAAGTAACTGTGTATTAGTAATTTATCGAATAGTACAATATATATTTGCGTGTGGATAGAGTTCTTACATACTATTAAGCTCAAGTACCTACGCCGAACAAAGGAAACGTGTGTAAGTTGGCGTTGTGATGTGATAGCGTGACTGCTTATGTGTACCTATAGTGAATAATGTAAGGGGGGAAATTTTGTGTTTACCTACTCAGTGTTATTAAAACTGTTTTATATTGAACTCAGTGTTTATTTGCAAAAAGAAGAAAAAAAACTATGGTTTTCTACGATTTCACATAGAGTTTTTTTGTAACAGACGAGAAGTTTTATTGCAATCATGGTGGTTAAAATACATAAAATATAATTATAAAAAATTAAACAATAATAAATTACGGTAAAATTGAATCATACAAAAGATGTTTCTGAATAAGCAGGCGAATCCTCCGGCAGCTGAATGGCTCTTTGATTCGATTCATCTGTGTGAAAAATGAAAACAGAACTAAGTAAAAAATAAAGTTACGAAGTTACAATCAATCAAATCAGAAATTACAATCGATCCAATCAGAAGTTACAATCATTCAAATCGGAAGTTACAATCAATCAAATCGGAAGTTACAATCAATCAAATCGGAAGTTAGAGTCAAGTTTACATCAAAGCTGTGATTGGTTACCGATGCACATTCTATTGTACCTACGACTAAAACCATACCATAGGGAGGCTTCTACATTGTTCTTTATTACTTAAAGCGTGTGGTTCAAAATGGAACGTGTATATTTGAGACGTTGATGGTACTGTTTGCGCTTTTTTGTGTTTAAGTACTTATAATAAGAGGAGCTCGATAGCGCGGTGGCTTACCCCCGAATACAGAAACGCTACTCAAATTTAGGGGACTGCTTAAAAAGTTAAGTGGACACTACCTGTCAGAATTTGTATGGAAAAACGTCAATTTTGACAATACTTAAATGTTAAGCGGGACTCAAACTTTGAATAGCGTTTCTGTATTCGGGGGTTAGCCACCTAGCAATGTACTACGACTTTTCTACCCGATAAAAAGCAATAGACCCCCACCTATTACATGGGACATAAACCAATTGGCGAAACGTGGGTGTTAGTTCACCTCTGCCCACCCCTTCAGCGATATAGGCGTGATTTATGTATGTATGCATGTAAAATAATGCGAGCTCACCGGACTTTCCTCTGTCGAGATTCTCTTTCGCCGCTTCCTCTTTGTCCTTGATTTCCTCTTGATATTTCATATTCTTCAATTGGTACTCCGACACAGTCATCGCGGGTCTAGTTTTTGCGTATTCAATACTCCTTATAGAGACACCGAACTTGTCTCCCCCATCACCCTTCGGCCTTACGTAGTCTGACGAGATTTTTCTAGCCAGTTTCTTACCATGTTGCAAATTTAGAACATTTTCAAGGGAATATTGATCCTTGTTCATCGAATGGCGCAGGAACTTCTCCTTGTTGCTCTCTTCGCTTCTGATTCGGGTGTGCCCCGAAATTGTTAGCAGCATGTGTTTGGGTTGAGATTCTGATTTGGGTCTGAAAAACATGTCAAAGTCAAAGTTAAAATTCGTATCTGATTACAATTCACTTATGAATCGTCAAGACGCTCTGCGCAGCGCGTGTTATCATTAGTCTCCCTGTGGCAGACGGCCGCTGTAAAGTGACGTCAGAAAAATGTTACACCATAAATACGTGCGAGTTGACTGTAGGTTCTAACTTCGTGCGCGACTCTCCAGCGGTATGAGACGGTGGCGGGGACGGGGCACTCTAGATGTTAGCGGGGGTGGGTGATGCGGGGAGGACCGAGTTTTCCGTCCTCCCTGCATCACAGCAGCAAGATAATAGACACACTGCACTAACTTTAAATAATTCGGGATACAAGACCATTACAATTTTAATATAACAATAACTAACGCACATTCTTTTTCGTAATCCGGCTCGTAGGACCGATTTTATGACTTATGAAAAATGCTTTATTCTATTTACTTATTAATAAGAATATTATATGAAAAACAACATATTATTATGTATCCTTACTTATAATCTTTCAAAGTTGGCCCGTTCGTTATGTAAGAAACATCATCGTATAGTCTTTGCATGGCTGAGGGCTTAGCGTTTCTTGCATCCATGTCGATATCAGAAAGGTCAAATTCTCCCGTACGGGCGAAACCTGTCGAGCGACGTATGATGTGCGGCCCGGGGGAATTAGTGAAGGTCGTTGGTGCGATGCGCACCGCCCTGGGGAAATAATTGGCAAAATATAATATCTTTTTTCAACCATGTTTTCACATAAAAATACGTTTTAAATAATAATCTAAAGTCTAAACTTAGGGTGATACCTAAAAATGATATAAGGTTTATGCATACGTAACGAAATAATACCTCTGACGGGACGGGGACGGGATTGCCTCGTTCGAAACGCCCTGTGCAATGATCTTTCTGCAGTCACGTCCGGGGTATTATCTAGTTAGGTATGCAGAGGCCTATAAATAGGCAACGTAACATTAAAAAAATACAATTAAAGGATTATTACTTTGGTATGTCGTCTTCGACATCTTCGTTGTCTGACGACGTCGCCTTTTCAGGTCTGTGAATCTTTTTGAAATCTTCGGGACGAACAAAACCAGTCTGTCGCCTTTTGATCTTAGACGGAACCCCCTTTTCGGTTTCTTGTACACTTATGGAGACTTTTCTGGGGAAAAATACCCTCTATATTAATAAGATACTGTTCTTTGTGAAAATATTTGTGATTTGCAGAATGTGCACCGAGTAAATACTTATTTTGTGCTTCGCGGTGTTCCTCCGCTGTTATTCTGAAAACAAATAAAAATATATAAACTTTCCGAGGAAATAAATTATAAGCTAATGCTTTGAGAGGTTCTCAAAATATTGACTACAATACAATATTGACCTTTTTATTATAAGTAGTCATACGAGAGTCGTGAGCTGATAAATTTTTGTTGTAAATCGAAACGGTAAGACAGGATATTTACCTGCCTCACCTACTTACTGTGTCAATTGTAGTACCTTCCTACTTATTGGGTGGTGCTTGAAAACAGAAGATTGTATGTGCAACCATGTCTAAAAATTCTGTAGATCTTCAGACATAGATTAGTTCTAAAAATCCACTTTAAAAAGAAACCCAGCCAAGAATTGAAGTGGCCATAAGAGTACAAAAAGATCCATCAATGGATGTTTACAATGCGTTTTAGTGTATGTAGCTCTACTTTGTTGGTATACTATCCTATCGAGGAAAATAAATACGTAGATTTACATACCTGATTCTCCTCAATGTTTCATCGTTGATGAGTTGAGACCTGTTCGATAAATGTTAGATTCATTGTTTGGTTATTGATTCTACAGTAGCACATAACTGTTACCTATCAAAAGAAATTTACAAACTAAAAGAGGTTAGATTTTTTATTAAAACTATAACGTTGTTATGAAGTAAAGAAAACTCAACCTTATTTCGTTTTTAGTTAAATTGGAGTTGCCATATCCTCTACCAATACTCTTTACCACATCACCAGCAAAGCTGGTTTGGTCAACGTTCATTCTGAAAACAATGATATAAGTCATAAAAATGTAAGCTGTATTATATTGATACACATCAAACTACTTATATAAACATTGACATACTTATAATACTGCTGAATTTCCCTTTCGTCTTCGGAATCCAGTGATGCATCTGTGAATTATTGTGAAATATAATTTTTATTTTATAGCATGGCATGGCACGGCAACTAAATGCAGCTACTTTCACTTTATAAAATTGTCACAAAGATGACGTTCTTATTTTTTACAAGCAACATAATCCATGCAAGAACACCGTAAATCCAAAATAACGATCTATTAACCGACCTTCATCTACTCGTCTTAATTTTTTTTATGTGCCTGATACTATAATTTCAATAAAAATACGCGACGGGAATTGTAAGATAATTTTTCAAATTATAACCCATTGTTTCCTTGACGACACGCCAGCGAACATTGGATGACCCAATTTGATGTTTTTGCGTATTTTAATAAATAAATAATTTGCCATAGGCACCTATAGGGACAAAAACATTGGACAAATATGTGATAAAACCTCACATGAAACGGATTCCGACTTGTCTTTGTTTATTGAGATGAAATCCATGCAATACGACTTTTCTTTGGCCTTCGACGGATCCTTGGGGGCGTTTGGGTCCAAATCGCTTTCGAGACAGTAGTCTCCTTTCAATAACCTGATGTAAACAGACACATGAGAAGAATTTTTGAAAAACACTCCACGGAAGCGTACTTACTGTCGCACTCAGAGACGTCAAATATCGTTAGTAAGTACTTAATGTCAATAATTGACAATTCAAAACTAGTCGCTATTCTTGCCGGGTCTATGGTCTAGATTTGAATGAAATTTTTTGACATTAAGTACTCATTAAAGTTAATTGACGTCTCTGAGTGCGGCAGTTATAGTCCGAAAACTTCGTGCGTGACCTTCCTGCGGTATGAGACGGTGGCGGGGACTGGGCACTTTAGATGTTAGCGGGGGCGGTTGATGCGAAGAGGAGCCAGTTTTCCCGCCCCCGCCACGCACGGGTCGCAAGGTCAGGCACGACCTTGTCGGACTATGCACATTTCATGAAGATTTAGATACTGACTTCTTCAGATCGTAAGTAGAGTCCACCTCTCCGGGATAAGGCACATCAGTTAATGGTATATAAAAAGGTCTCTGTGTCTTAACAACCAGGCTGTGCGATGCTAGAGATTGATGCTGATACGGTGTCTCTTCTAATTCATACTCTTCGACGTCAAAGTCGTTATTGTCATTTTGCCTTTGGCCATCTCTTGAACTTTGGCTCTTTATTGACTGCCTTGTATTTGTATGGCTTTGAAATTGCTTATCGTTGTCTTCCTTTTTTCGGATAAATCTGAAAAGAAAATGTGATACTTATCCTAAACTTTATTACATAAAAACTGTCTTTGGGTGAATTTTGAAATAAAGGTTCAATTTTATACTGTATTGTTACCGTTAAGTCATGCCTGAAAAGTTTGCTTACAGCGATGTTTCTTTCTTATTTGCTCGCAGTGCATACAACGTTTGACAACGCGCGCTGTTTTTTATTTGTCAGTAGCTAACCACACATCAGTGGCCCCCTTAGTAAAAATAATGCGATATATTAATATTATGCGCAAGCTAACTACGAATTTACTTAATATACCTTTTTGTGGCGTGGATAGCTCCTTCTCCACCTTCAGTCTTGATCTCTTCTTCTTGCAACAACTCTTTTTCTAAGCGTTGTACAAGTTTTAGTTCGATTTCCAGGAATACTCTCACCATAAGGGTCTGAAACATTCAATGTGGTTTCAATCACATTATTTTCGGTTTTAGTTACAGGAACTGAGCCAAAGAGGTATACTACTGAAGTGCATTTGCGTTTCAGTCCTGTATCTTGTACTTTGATGATTGTTTTGTTATCATTAGCAGAATAAGGTCCCAGGTTGAAAACTTTGTCCAATCGAATTTCAACCTGAAGATGTTTGTCTGACTTATTGTTCTGGTGACTAATAAATGTGTAGATATTACCGTTAATAACAACTTGTACCTATAGAGGGTGGAAAGTTGAGATGGGGCAGTAAGGTCAGCTACAAGATCCCTTGCTGCCACGCGAAAATGGTCTTAGGAAGCCTCACCCAACTTTTTTAACGACGACAATTGACATTCACAATGCCTTACCCTATTAAAACGTATGGAAAAAGTTTTCTTTAATTTGTGGGTTTTCTAGTACTCTAACCTCAGTTGATCTCAAAGATTGTTTTAATCCCCCATGGGAATGGGATCGATTAGCATCAAAAAATAAATTTTGGTAATTCTGACGATTTTCTCGCTGACTGTACATTGTATCAAAAATCTGTGAATGTCGATTGTCGTTGCTCAAAAAGTTTGGTGACGTCTCCTGAGACCATTTACGCGATCCCTTGCTGCCAGCAAGGGATCTGGTAGCTGCCCTTACTGCCCCATCTCAACATTCCACCCTGTATATCGAGCTACTGGTAAAATCCCACCTCCATCAATAACTCTCCTAAAGCGTTCAAATCTTCTATATGGCCATGAATGTATTCGTTGGTTCCTTTATTTATCACAATGTCCTGACACTCCATGTTGAAAATTCCTGATTTGTAAATAATGATTTTGGCCTGTGGAGACTCGTACCATGTTGGTACTTTCTCTATTTTATCAAGGGTACCGGCACCTTCAATCAGTTGTCCAAAGGCTACGTATTTCTGCGCCATCCACGGTGCTGGTTGTAGTAATACGAAGAACTGTGTCGAACAATCTATGTGCCTGTAAAATAAAGCCCTTTATTGGAGTTGTAGTCAAAAAAACCTCCGCTGGAGAAACGCACACAGATGTACTAACTCCATGCTGCACGTTCCTGAAGCGATAGCAGAAAGCTTACTGTCTGGTGTTAGCGTCTATAAAAGCGGAATCATGTAACGTGCCCTCAAAGAAAATTCTACTTGCAGTACGTAAGCAAAAGCCCTTACGAAGTACATACAACCTACAACCAAGGCTATATAGTCCACGCAGATGTTATGTTTATGATATCAAAATTGATGGTTGGTATAGAGATGCACCCACCTTCCGTCATTTGCCATGCAAAGTACACCACGTCTGTCGTGAGGTATTATAAAGTTCTCGCAGTCAAGCTCGGAGCTCTTCAAGCCGAACCCACCGCACTGGATCCAACCGTCTTTCACGATGCGATGAACGGGGGTGCCACTATAGCCCCCTTTGGTTTCTTTGCATAGACGTAAGAAGTTCTCACATGTGTTTGGTAATACGTCCGAATACAACTAAAACGAAAATCGACATTATTTATAGAGACTCGTAACGACTCGTATTGGGCAAGTGAAGTTTCTAGGTGGTTTACGGAAGGGTTTACGGTCGCGCGAATGTGTCTTCTTTTTTTTCAATAACTATCGCTCATGGCTCTCATTACCCTGTTCTCTTCTGTCCTTATAGGAAGTGACCCCCATCAGAATATTAGATATAGTACCTACCTATGTCATTATAGAAATTAAACTATTTTGTGCGTTGTAGTACATACGTTACCATAAACATCATTGTGCCGACATGTTCACCGTCTATCGAAATGTGCATGTATGCGCACGGTCTCTGAAATGAAATCAAAAGTAAAAATGAGCATTTGAAATGTAGGTAGATCGATAGAATTTTCTTTATTGTAGGTAATGTGATAATTTTATGATGATGCACGATGTGAGGGTTAGAGCGCATACGCACTACATCCGATCTCTGTCCGAGTTTTCTAGACCAAGAATTTTTCGACGGATTCGAATCGGATGTAGTGTGAAAGCGCTCTTAGAACACACGGAGCCCACAAGACATCGGTAGAACCTATAGCCGCACGCCATACCTACTTATCAGAGCTGTACAATTTAAGAGTGAATCAGCAGATGACAAGATGAATGGAAGTGAAACGGCATAAGGGCAAGAGGATGTTGACTTACCACTGAAAATTAGTTATCTAACGGTCAGTTCACACCGACACGCGACGCGGCGCGTCTTTTAAGATATCGATACAAAATATATCTTTATTTACTTTACTGAAAAGATACACGATTCATTGCAAGAATTCGAAATTGTCCCCGTCGGACGTCGCGCTGCGCAGCGTTAAAGCAACGCGATGCTTGAAAAGGCCGCGGACTTTTCAAGCATCGCGTAATCGCGTTGTGTCTCGGTGTGAACTAACTCTAGGGATAATTGTTACTTACCCCGGAACACCTAACAAAAAGAGCGAACTGCTTGACTGTTTCATTGTAATAGTCCAACTTGAGATGGTAAATGTATTTAGTTTCGACTAATTCCTTCAGCTCTTGTTCCCCGCCGAGGATTTTGTCGTTTACCAGTACAGCCACTGACGACTGAATGCAATAGGCTATACCGCCATGTTGGATTTTTAAAGCACGCAACACTTCGGGCCATTCGACAGTCGTCACACCTGGATAAATTTTTAAAGTTACTTAATACGTCTTTTAATTATAATTATGTGCTTCTTAGGTAGTTGACATAGCCTATGGCGGCCTTGTTTATTCATATCTATTACGGGGGACACATGTTAGGTATACCTACGATTAATTTAGTAGTTTGCCGTGTGGTGACGGCAGAGTAGAATATAATTGTCACCACCCCAAATCTCTCCCGTGGGTGTCGTACAAGACGACTAAGGATAAATCAGTGATGAGGAATGGGCAGCAGCATTCCTCTTATACCATCTAGCTATGTACCTACTGCGACTTTTGTGCCCGATAAATGGCAATAGGCTCGCCACCTATTACATGGGACCTAACATAACTGGCGAAACGTGGGTGCTAGTTCACCTCTGCCTACCCCTTCGGGGATATAGGCGTGATTTATGTATGTATGTAATTTAGTAGGTGAAATCCTAACTACCTAACCTACCTCTGATTACAGGAACACCAAACTTCTTCCATCTATATTTATGCAGTCCATTTACTAAGGTTTTGCAGTAAATGAATGCTTTTGTTAATCGGTCTCCAACTACAGTAAATGTTACACGGTCTTCGTCAGGGACCGCCGCCTTTTTTTCAGGATAACAAGGGTTATTTATAGAATTATGAGCATGTTTTATTTTATTGCAGTTCTCATTTTTTATTGTGTTTTCCCATGGGTGACGAGATGACTGTTTATATTGGATCTGGGGTTTTAAATTAAATAAAGTAGACATTTATGCACTGTATATTTCTTTAAAGACAGTTGACTTTAGACCGTAGTATCAAAGAGTATATAATACACTACGTTTACGTAGTATCCCGTAGTATTATTGTCCTCTACTATTATTGTCCTCTATGATACAAAATTAATCTATTGATTAATGTGATTAAGGAGGTGAGAAAACAGAAAACCCATAGATCTATGTATAAAGTTGAGATAAGATAATTCATTGTTATTAAAATTTTAAAGATAAAGCCAAAAGTGTAATTTATTTTTGTTCCTTCAAATTACACATTATTTTTTTTTCTTTCAAATTATACCTCAATTTAAAATGGATTAGTAAATATAGAAACCCTCTGTCTATATATGTGCTTTTCCTAAAGTATAGGGAAAATTAAAAAAAAGAAGAGCTCATGTCACTTTGGCAGTGACAACTACTGACAGTGAAAATGACAGTTGTCAATATCAGCTAGAAGAAAAAAATAAACTTAAGTCGAAAAGAAAAAAATTGCGGGGTGTTTGGCGCGTTTCGTGGTGTCAGTCAGATTTTTTTTCGATAATTCTAAAATTGGTTCAGAGTGGATTTTGTGCAGTGAAAGTGGTGTTATTTTGATGCATAGGCATCCGCGTTGATGTGCAATTATACAGAATCATTGAAAACAAGTCTTGTGATGTGTTTGATGTTGTGATGAAAACCACTTGAAAAGTGGTTTTGTCCACTTCATCAGGCACCATCATGAACTCTGTTACCATTAAATTCGCTCCAAGCACTCCCTAGATGTGTTAAAATGTGTGACACCCATATTTTAACGTAAAATTCATTTCATTCATAAATTTCACCCACTCATTATTTCATAAGACTACAGATAAAATATACACTAAAGACATGGCTGTATGGGCTAGACCCTTTGCTTTCCCTGAAATATAGGGAGAATTAAAAAACAAACAACAATAAACTTATGTCACTTTGGAGGAGTGTTTGGCGCGTTTCGTGGTGTCAGTCGGATTTATTTTCACTAATTCAAAAATTGTTACAGAGTGGATTTTGTGCAGTGAAAGTGGTGTTATTTTGATGCACAAGCATCCGTGTTGATGTGCAATTATGCAGAATCATCGAAAATAAGTCTCATGATGTGTTTGATGTTGTGGTGAAGATCACTATAAAAAGTGGTTTTATCCATTTCATCAAGCACTATCATTAACTCTGTTACCATTCAATTCGCGCCAAGCACTCCCTAGATGCGTTAAAATATGTGGCACCCATATTTTAACGTAAAATTCATTTCATTCATACTTTTCACCCACTCATTATTTCATAAGACTACAGATAAAATATACACTTAAGACTTGGCTGTATGGGCTAGACCCTTTGCCTTCCCTAAAATATAGGGAGAATTTAAAACTACTACTATTATGTCACTTTGGCAGTGACAATTACTGACAGTGAAAATGACAGTTGTCAATATCAGCTAGAAGAAAAAAATAAACTTTAGTGCAGTCTGTTTCATATTTAATCATAAAATAAGGTTTTCAGATTTAAATTTATAATAACATTATATAAATAAGTTAAAGAATGCCCAGAAAAAAAAATTATAAAACCAATTACAAATATAGGTTATAAATATTGTTTAAGAAAAATGGATCTAAGCCAGTCTCAAAGTTTTTCAATAATTTGTGGTGAACTATGTAACCAATTATATTTAAAACAATACAATAAAACTATAGTAAATTCTCTGATGGATGAACTGAATGCTAAGCCCTTTAAAACTGAGCTATTCGTTCGCAAACATGTAAGTTGTTATAGGTTACCAAATTCTAGTGTTTTGATTTTTATTCACTTCATTAATTAGTTTCTAATAAGTTTAAGTGACATTAGTCCCAATTTATAAAAGTTATAAAACCATTCTGAAAAAAGTATTATTTCTAGGATGCGTCTACATTAGTCACTGCCTTAAGTGTGAGTGTGAAACCTACTAATGAGTTCCTGGCAGCAAAATCATCCCATTTAATATCCAATATTCTAACGAAACAAAATTTGGAATTTGATATCAACTATCTGGAAAAAGTTGTGTCATGGTTTATTCTCTGTTTGAATAAGTGTTCAGATATTGTTATGTCAGATATTCTACATAACTTGCAATGTATTTTGCAATTGAATTCACAATTGGGATACAAGGTAAATATAATAGTCACAATATTTAGTTAAGTTTAGTTTAGCTGGGACTCTCACTTTGCCTCTTGATTGGGACACATGTCATTTACTTAGGGACATTTCCCCCAATCAGGTTATATAAATATTTTACAATAAGTGAATGTGAATGTTAATTTTCATTTAAAATAAGGTTTGAAAACGATTATTGTGTCGTACTTAGATTTAAACAAGTTTTATTGTCATATCCTTATAGTTCATAAATTTTAAATAAAGCAACTTAATAAAGTCAATTAAAATAAAACAATCCATTATGTTGTTTTATTTCAAATATTCAATGTATAGTGCTCATGCAAATATAAGAAACCTAAAATAAGAAATATAAGATGGTGATGGCTCAGAAATTTGAATTTTTTACAGCTAATCTCTGAGCCATTGCCAATTATACAACTATACTACAATACTATCTTTAGTTTTCAGATGATCTTATTGGTGCTAAAGGTATACTAATTAAATTGATCGATTTTGATCAAGACAATATTTCAAATACTCAAAACCAACTGCAGTTGTGCTTAATTGCACTTAAATGTATTAATATAGCCGCCATTCATATAGATGAAAACAAATCTAATGAGCCATGTATTTCAGTAGAAGTTAAAAAAAATATTTCTCTAACAGTCATCAGATTGTTATTGAAAGGGTCTACAAAGTCACAAGATGAATTTTTATACTGCAAGGTAAATTTTATCTTATCTCTCTATATTATAACATGATTTTTTAAAAATTTTAATTGCCAAATTAGGTACGTCAAATTAACCAATTTTTACATTTTTAGCTACTTGTAATTTTGTTCCACAAGCAACTATGCTGAAGGGTAGGAGATTCATTATTATGTCTTCTCAAAATTGTCATGTCATATATTTTGCCATTATCATAAAATATATCTTATCCTTAATGTGGCCAATATACATGGTGAGTTTTTTTTTTGGGTCAGTATGGGGAAATTCTAAACTTTAAGGGATAGAGAAAAACTCTCTGCTGCTGGTAAGCTGGTAGCAAATTTATTACTTGTCTTGATTAATGTAATTGTTATGAGGAAAAAGGGAATTTATTTACATACATACATAAATCATGCCTATATTCCCAAAGGGGTAGGCAGAGGTGAACTAGCACCCACATTTTGCCAGTTATGTTAGGTCCCATGTAACAGGTGGCGAGCCTATTGCCATTTATCGGGCACAAAAGTCGCAGTAGGTACATTGCTGGGTGGTATAAGAGGAATGCTGCTGCCCATTCCTCATCACTGATTTTACTATCTTGATATTGATTACTGAAACAAAACAAAACCAAAAATCTGTCACTTGCCTTAATCCCATGTAACAAACTGGTTACTACTAAACATTTAACTAACTAACGAAACGTGGGTGTTGGTTCACCTCTGCCTACCCTTTCGGGGATATAGGCGTGATTTATGTATGTATACGTATGTATTAACTAATAAAGAAAACTAAAACGTTAATTTCAACAACTTCTAGCAACTTTAGACCTATGGTCTCTATACAATTTTTGGTTTGCATAGTGATATACAATCGATATAATAAAAATATATATCTCCTAATCTTTAAGTTTTTCAAAATTTTTATAATACCATTTTTATTTTATCTAAAATTAAGATTACGGTTCCTAAGAGGGTGTTTCTCTATCTCTTATAGTTTAGAATTTCCCCATACTCACCTAAAAAAAAAAATTAACCGTGTATAGGGTAATAACAAAGGAAATTACATTATGATTTCTTGTTAATTTTATTTGATTAATTTTTTCAGGTTGTTATTGCAGCTTTACGAGTCTTGTCCCATTTATATTTTAATGATTTAAAATGTAATGTGCCTTTGCCAGAAACAATGGGTATTTGTAGACATTTCATTCTCTATGGCCTTGTGAATGTGGGTCTCCAACCTGAGAAACTATTGCCAGCTCAGCAAGCTATTGCTGCTGTACCAGTAAAAATCAATTCCAAAGGAGGAAAGGTATTACATATTTTTAATTTTATTGCAACATTATTCATAGTTCAATTATAAATTAGGCTATGAACTGGAGTGATTGTGACAACATCCCAATTCATACTGCTCAAGGTTTGGCTTATATTTTATAGCTGGCCTAGCTGGCCTAGCTGGCCTGTTGACTTGAACCGTTTTTGACAAAAAATTACACAACACTGCCATCCGTGTTGTGTAATTTTTTCCTCCCATGGTAGTGGGTATCAATACTTATATTTAATTTTTTTCAATGTTTTCTTCATTTTTTTCCAGAAACAAAAAGTCAGAAGGCAAAGGAATAATGTTATTGAAAGCATTAAAAAAGAAATACCTGTGTCAGATCGTAGCTTGATGAAAGACGTTGATAACTTTGAGAACAACTCAGCGTACCAGCCTGCCAACAAAAACTATTTAGAGCCACAGCGAGTTAAAAATTGCTGGGCCCTGACTAGTGACTCTGATGTGTCTGATGTTGAGAACACTAAAGAAGCTAAGCTGGTAGCCCTCAAATCTAGGGTTCGACAGAGTGCTGCAAATTTATTACTTGTCTTGATTAAGGTAATTGTTATGAGGAAAAAGGGAATTTATTCACATACATACATAAATCACGTCTATATCCGCGAAGGGGAAGAAAGAGGTGTCTTAATACCTACGTTTCCCTAATTATGTTAGGTTCCATGTAATAGGTGGCGACCCTATTGCCATTTATCTGGCACGAAAATCGCAGTACATTGCTAGGTGATATAAGAGGAATGCTGCTGCCCATTCCTCATGACTGTTTTAACGTCGCTTAGTCGCCTTCTACGACGCCCACAGGAGATATTGGGGTGGTTATAATTGTATTATGCTTTTCTTGTGGCAGATTTATTTATTATTTTGTTTTAGATATCAGAAAAGAAAGATATTTTTGGCTATTGGTGGGCCCTTCTGCCGGACCATCCAAACGCTGAGACATGGGCTGTTGATGAGAGCGCTAAAAAGACGCTGGCGTACTGTGCTTACATCGACCCTATAGCTAGCAGCAGGGCTAGTGTACTGAGCGTCATTTTAGCTCTACTCTCTGGGTCTAAGATGTACTTATCCCAAGCTGAAAGCAGGTATGATATGTTTTGTATTTATGCCCTTTAGGTAAGCATACATACCAGTTAAGTTAAATTGATCAGCTCAACATGTTTTGTTTGGATACCCAAGAAAGGTTTTGACAACAGGATAGAATAATACATTTACGCCAAAGTCTAAGGCGCTGTCTCCACGAGCGAGAGAATCGGCGATAATATCGTGGTGCCACGTATTTCTATATACTCTCTATGATCTCTATGATGAGATGCTCGCCGCGGAACATTGCGCTCTCGCAGCGAGCTCATCTCTTTCAACAAATAATAGCTCAAGGCTTCGTTACAAAATGCGGACACGCGTGATTCCGTCACGAGTCGTGACGATACGCTGGCGGAATAATCGCTCGTTCGTGGAGATTACTCGACGATAGGAGCGCGGACTCGTCGCGATTCTCTCGCTCGTGGAGACAGCGCCTGACTGCCGCACTCAGACACGTCAATTCTCTCAGACGTCTCTAACAGCCGCACCCAGAGACGTCAATTAACTTTAATGAGTATTTAATGTCAAAAAATTTCATTCAAATCTAGACCATAGATCTTGCAAGAATAGCGACTAGTTTTGAATTGTCATTTTTTGACGTTAAGTACTCATTAATGTTATTTGACGTCTTTGAGTGCGGCAGCAAGTGCGGCACTTAAAGCTGAATTTTTAGTTTATCTTGTTCTAATGCTAATGCTTTTTTTATTAATAAACATTTATGCCGTTCGTTACAGTAAAAAGGACTCCACGTCTTTCATACCCTTTTCCATCTCACTGGGCTACGTCATCACATGTATGCACAAAGCACTCGTCAGCATTCTGGAGAATGAAAGGAGCCACGCTGTCATCATAGTGGCACTCAAATGTTGCGCCGCTCTAGTGCAATCAACTCCTTACCATAAACTTCAAGGAGGACTTATAAATGAAATAGTTAGGTCGACAAGGAAGTTTCTAGTCCATAGAGGTAGGCAGATGTTATTGTTCTATGGCAATTTATTTTTAACCGACGAATAAACGGAGGAGGTTACTCAATTCGTACCCGTAGGTTTTTTTAATTTTTTATGTTAGACCACGCAAAACTCCGTCGTTTATGGACCGATTTAAAGAATTCTTTTTTTGTTGGAAAATAAATACTCCGACGGTGGTACCATAACAGGATCTGATGATATATTTACACTTTAAAGTTTCTCATATAGCACTATGTTAGCACCTGAACTGTCATATCTTATTACATAATCGCAAAAGAACAATTGCATTTCAATCGAGAATTGTTAGCAACAGATTTGTGTCATCAGCCTGCTGGTTATTTTCCATGTTGGTTATTTGAAGTTGATTTGTTATTAAATCAAACCAGCCTTGTATAGTACTGAACATGGTTTCAAGATAAAACCATAGATTTAATTTGGCACTTTTTATATATAATTGTAATTTATCCTTATTTCAGATGTCACGCTTCAAGTGGGTGCCTTAATCACAATGGGGTGTGTTTTATCAATAGACCCAAAAGTCGACGAAGTATTGAAGGCCATAGAAAAAGATGCAGCTCCTCACAGAATAGCTAAGACAGATATCAACCGAAAAGTAGTAGAAGAATGCGACGATTTCGAAGAAGGGTATTCAGACGACGAGCTGTTTTCTGTGGACGATGTCAAAGATACGTTTGAGAAATGTGATTCGGAGAAGTCAGAATTCAAATCTTGGATTCTGGATATCTGCTTTAAAAATTTGGGGTGGATAGTTAAAGGAAATGAAATTACAGTAAGTCGAGTTTTTACTTATTATTTGAACATGATGTAAATTTTATGTATGTGCCGTGTGGTGACGGCAGAGCAGAATACAGGTGTCACCATCCCCATCTCTCCCGCGGGTGTCGTACAAGGCGATTAAGGGTTACTACAACAACTGAACAATATACTCGGAATGATGCGCCCGATTTATTGCAATAGGTTCACCCCTGTTACATGGGACGAAACATAATTCGCGAAATGTGGGTGAAACAAACCTCTGCCTACCCCTACGGGGATAAATAGGCGTAATTTACGTACGTAATTTATAAATGCACGTATTTAACGAATTGTTCCAGAGATGCAAACCGTCACCGATCCCAACCGTTTTGGAATCGCTGCTGGTTCTCTCTGCAATCGCCTTTCACCATTTGCCAGAGCTTCTTCTTGGGCATCTCGCCCTTTTGGCGGACATATTCAACGTAACACTTCAACACGAGCACCAAGACGTGGTTCTGGAGACAGCTAAGACGATAAGCGTCATTGGTGACGCGTTGCAGAAGTTAGGTGAGTTGACGCTACATGATACCTTAAGGCCTGGTACAGTAAGCTTATTTTGGCTTGTGTGCCTCCAAAAAGATGCGGGATACCCAAAGTTATCATTATCACTTGCTTGGGCACAAGTCTTTCTTAAGGTTGGGATAATATAAAGAGAATGGGTCGTAGCTCATCATGCTAGCACAGTGCGGATTTGTGAGTATCAGCAACTGCAGATGCAGCTGAGACCAACGGCTTAATATGCTTTTCGAAGCCCTGAGGAACTTGAGATAATATATGTTTGGTCACCCATCCAATGACCGGCTTAGCAACTGCACGATCAAGCTTCTTACCATACCGTGTATTCGGTTGACCCAAGCTTAGCCGAATGCACGGTATGGTATACCTACTGCTTTAGATTATAGACTTTTTTTTCTGATCTTCTTAAATGAAAAATTTTATGATCTTAGTTTCATTTAATATGCTAGGTTATTTAGGAAAAAATAATGCTTATGAGTAGCCCTTTCAAACGCTATTATAATATACAAGTAATTTTTCTATCACATTTGGCGGGTTCGATTCCCGGTTGAGGTTGGCAATTTTTAAAAAATCGGTGAATGCAGTTCTTCTTATTATTAAAAATAAACCGATGTCTTCTTTTAGTAAAATATCCTACGTTCAATATTTAATATACTTTCCCTCCGTGTGGCGGCATGGCCGTGGGACGCCCTGTATAATTTTTGAAATTATTGTGTTAAATTTTTCTTTGTAACAGTTTTTCTAACAGTTATATTCAAATAAAAATAATGAAACTTACTTTATTAAACAGAACAATCGGTCCAGCTGCCAACACAACAGTGTGTATACATGTGGGAGAAACTCTTGGCTCCACTGTCGGCGGTACTGCAAAGTCATGAGAATGCATCCGCGAAGGCTGTAGTTTGTGATTGCATCGCGAACATTGGTGAGACGTCGTTCAAAGATCTGCCGGTAAGTAATAACACAGATAAAATAAAATTTAATACTGCTTTTTAATATTGTTTTCAATAGCACAAAAAAAAATAGAAACAGGAAAGGTCTTCCGATATCTTGGCGATTGTCTAACTAAACCGTAATTTTTTTTATTGTTTTTCTTTATAATACACCACGGTGCAACCCCTGACCCGCCGAAAATCGGCGGTTTAATTGTAGTTGGAAATGGAACCATAGTAGGAAACACAGCTTGCTTACGTGAGTAGGGTGTCTATGAAGAACGATTTAAACGGACTTTCTTTTCATTATTCAGCGTTCCTAATTCGAGAATTGATAAAATAAAACATCTGTCTTTAATATTTTTACTTCACTTGCAAAATATGTTATATTGTTATGATTTTCCTCACCAAATAAATAATTTACCCTAATAATTATTATTTTATCTTCATCCGGTTTCCATTAAACAAAGCAATCTTTTAAACATATCTGAGGTGCTACCGTCGAATAACTCTAGGTGTATTCTAGTGATGAGGAATGGGCAGCAGTGTTCATCTTATACCACCTAGCAATGTACTGCGACTTTCGTGCCCGATAAATGTCAATAGGCTCGATACCTATTACATGGGACCTGACATGTGCTAGTTCACCTCTGCCTACCCCTTCAAGGATATAGGCGTGATTTATTGTAGTATGTATGTATGTATCCTAGAGATTATCCTGGAATAACTCCAGGCGTCACTTCTGTTGCATATAAGTCTACCACATACCTATTCATTTTGTCATCATAACATCAAGATATACTAGATGTCTATAAATTGTCCTCATTTCATTTCTTAGAGGAGATTACAAGTACTGTGCTGCACACTGCTAGTTGGTTCTTGTGGTGACGAAGAGGCTTCTATACGCGCGGCTGCAGTGCGGGCGCTAGCAATGACAGTCATGTACCGTACGCTCAGAGAAGTAAGTTATTTGTGGATTTTTCGTCCATATATTTATTATTTAGTACCGTATGTTTTAGTAATGGAAAAATTGGAACAATCGCGACTGCGAATATCTGAAACCGCAATAAAGTAGCGTAAAGTATTGAGGAGTAACAGGTTAGCCTGGTACGGGCATGTGATGAGGAGGGGTGAATGTTACGTAACTAGAGGTATGCTTAGTATGGATGCTAAGTATGATGGATGGACCTAGAATGAGAGGAAACCGAAGAAGGATGATGATGAGGAATATGGATGGATTGTGTGAAAGATGATATGAGAAAGAGGGGAGTTCTTGCTGAACTCACGTCTAATAGAGGGGAGTAAAATAAGAAGACATGTTGTGCCGACCCAACTTAGAATAGGATAAGCTCAGGGAGAAGAAGAAGGGACATGTGAATTTATGTTAATTTTCTTGTTTGCAGGATATTTATTTCGTAAGTGACTGTGGAGAGAATATCCTGCGTGCCTTATCAGAGCCCATTCTGGTAGTGCGCACCAAGGCGGCGTGGGCTTTGGGCAACCTTAGCGACGCGCTAGTTTTGAACATGTAAGTTGACATCAATCACTGGTGAAAACGTGATCTGAAATGAGTGGCATTAAAATTGCTTGAATCTATCAGATAACGTTTCTTATTTTATACACTCACGGGCACAATAAAACCATCTTTTGATTTTTATATAGCATGGTCATTTTTATAATAAAAGTTTATAATAAAAAAAAGTATATCTATGTCTATACCATTTCAGCGATGTTGTCATTCACTTGATATTTGCCTTTTACTTAAGCATATTATTCCATAGAATGGGTACCGATTAATATTTCTTTTTCAATTAAAATTTTCACCATGTTTAATCAAACTGCTTAAGTGAAAGACAACCATGCAATGGAATATTGCATGTACTATACATATATGTATATAGGTAATACGAAAACGACTTATAACTCAAAAATGACTTACAACATTAATTTTCTAAATATACGAATGTAAAACTTACATATATATTTTTTTAATTCTGTCGATTTTGATGTTAAGACCCAATATGATATACTTTTTTTACCAGCGACATTCTGAAGTTAGTACAAAAATTAAGCATATGGCGATTATTTACTTAGTAGGTACTTATATAATTTATAGTTCATTGGTCAGTGTAACAAACATCTGATAGTAATAAAACTACGCGTTGTTTATTTGGTTTTCCTGAGGCTACAAACTTGTTGATTCAGGGAGGATCCGGATTCGGACAGTATTGACGATGATCTCTTGCGCCGCTTGTTGGAGGTCAGCATCCATTGCGCCGCAGACAACGATAAGGTGTAGTAACCGGTTTATATCGGTCTTGAAATGTTTTTTCTGTTTATTTTTATGTAGGTCAATGGTTATATTACAAAGGTTGCTTGGTAATTATAAATTATAAAGTTGAATAATAAGGCCGTGTGTGTGAGCCGGTGACGGCAGAACAGAATTCACTTGTCACCACCACATCTCTTTCCCGTGGGTGTCGTACAAACCGACTAAGGGTGAAGATAGCAATGAGTAATGGGGAAGCAGGTTTCCTCTTATACCACCTAGCAATATACTGCGATTTATGTGCCCGATACATGGCAATAGGCTCGCCACCTATTACTTAGGACCTAATATTTGGCGAAACGTGGGTGTTGTTTCACTTCTGCCTACCCCTTCAGGGATTTAGGGGGCGTGATTTATGTATGTATGTATAAAGGTTGACGTGACATGATAATAAAGTAAGGTAGACAAATGTTTACAGTAAACTTTAAATAGTTTATTTATTTCATCATTATCATCAGCCCTTTAATCTTCCTCTATGGATGAAATAATATAGGGAGAATGGGTGACGTGACTGCAGATGGAGCCGGGACCAACAGCTTAACATGCCTTCCGAAGCACGGAGGAACTAGAGTTAGTATATTTTTGGTCATCCATCCAAAAGACCGACCTTAGCTAACATTGCTTGGTTTACGCAATTGTAGCCCGAACGCGCTATGCCATTGCATATCGAGTTCCTCGAACGAAGGTACAAAGGTACGAAGTTACGAAGTTCATAATACCATATGAAATGTATTTGTACATGATGATAGCTTATATTAAACTCAATTACCTGTACTTAAGGTTTATAAGAGAATATTAGTAATATCAAGTGCGACTGTTATCGACATCCGTCATTTCAGGTCAAAATGAGTGCAACACGTGGTCTCGGCAATTTTCTGAGACTGATAAAGAACGACAACCTGGTTCGTGACCCGCGACTTAAGACCTTATGTGAGGCAGCTATAGAGAAGTTAATGCATTGCGCATGCAAGGTCTCCAATATGAAGGTTCGATGGAACGCCTGCTACGCGATGGGGAATGCTATGAAGAACGAATATTTGTTCTCATGTTTCAACGGGTGGCAGGTAATTATTTACTATAGAAATAGAGCTTGAATGAGACGAAATGCCAAAGAGTGCATTATAATTATTAAATCTTTTTCAAGCTGCGATTAATCTAATTTAGTGTCATGTCATCATCCATTACAGCGTCCATATTAATAGGTGTTCGATCATAAAGTATTAAATAAAAATACATTGAAGCATTTACTCATAGACAGCGAAGAAATGTGTCGTCAGGAAATGTGACGGCAGAGCAGAATACAATTTTCACCACCTCCAATCTTTCCCGCGGGTATCGTACGACCGCCGACCGATGAGTTCAAGATACGCCTGTGATACTGAGCATAAAAGACTGTTTAGTTAATATAATCTTACCTGAGACTTAACAGTTTCTACAATGTAACAGGTGGGACATGGATATTTCAATGTTTTTTTATTGCTGATAGTTTTATGATATTTTAATAATAATGATAAATGGGTTGCTCATAATAGTCAATTTTGTAACTTAAATGTATAATTATTATATATATATATGTAGTTTATTTGGGTACGGTGCATACAAAAAATATAAAAAATAAACTTAAGTATAGGATACCCCAAATTATAAATGTACATCTTTTTTTAAAAACGTCCATTTAATACACACCAGATTTTCGAGTTGTTTTCCTGTTCTATTAAGATATCGCGATGGCCAAGTTCATCCTATAGTCTGATAACGACGTGTCACAGATTTAGAATAGGAAAAAATATTAGTGTTTTTATGTGTTACATTTGAACCAACTGAACTCTTTTTAAATAGTGCCACAGATTCCTTATCATATTTATAACCCTTACCGCCGAATACAGAAACGCTAATCAAAGTTTGAGTCCTGCTTAACATTTAAGTTGTACGAAATTGACGTTTTTCCATACAAATTCTGTCGGGTATTGTCCACTTAACTTTATAAGTAGTGTGCTCTAAATTTGAGTAGCGTTTCTGTATTCGGGGGTTAGTCGCCTTGTACGACACCCGCGGGAGAGATAACGGTTGGTGACAATTTTACTCTGCTCTTCTTTACCCCGCAAATTTCTTTTACAACCGCCGGTGACCAGTGTCTTTGAGGGTAGATCAAAAGTTAGTTGTGTGTGTGTTAATTAGGACCACAATGCATGATATATTTTAGTAAAGGAAAAGCACTATCTATCCTGAACTTTACTTCCATTTCAGTATCAAGTATTTTCTAACCTCTGCGCTTTAAGTCAGGAGTGTAAGAATCTCAAAGTACGCATCAACGCCGCTGTAGCGCTGCGAGCTCCTATTGCGCGGGCGCAGTATGGCGACCATTTCGTACTGGTGTGGAGGGGGTTAATGGCCGCCATGGAGAATGCTGCTAACGTTGATGACTTCACAGAGTATAAGCATAAGGATAATTTAATTGAACAAGTGAGTACTGGCCATCTAATATTATGTGGGAACAGAGAAACCAGATTTTCTTCAGCAAGGAGTTCTTTAATAAATTCAGTCCGTCTTCTCACGCCACTATTAACCAACTCCCCATTATAATCAACTCTCTCACTCACCTGTTCATTCGTCCCTATCACTCAGTAGACGTTCCTTTCCACTCATAATCCCACGAATCACTCTCCTCACAAGAATATTTTTATATTGTATTGGATTTTAGATTTCTTCAAATGATTAGTGAACTGATTTAGTGTGTTTCATAGGTACTATACTAACATTACAGATGCCGTTGTCAATGGTCGTATGATTATAATGTACCGAACGAGTTAAATTACAGTGGCACACAGTGGAATTTATTCATAATATAAATACCTACTGCATGTTATATATAATATTACGATGGTTATAGTTTAATAGGAAATGGGTGGTTTTGTCGAAAAGACAGATCGCAGGCTATTGGTTAAGGTTTATAGGTTCGAATCCTGGTAGGGGCAAGCGTTTGTGTGATGATATAATATTTGATCTCTCGTCAATATTTATATAAAATATGTTTAATTATTATGTATCCTTGACACAAGTGTTTATGCTTCTAACATTGATCTAGATGTTAGATTTAAATATGTTTCAATTTATTTCAGTTATGCGTGACTCTTGCGCATATGTGCTGCCTGTTAAGTCCAAGCGACTTAACCGAAATTTTGGACCCACTCGTCTTCCATTATGAGTGTGCTAAGGTTCTATCTACGCAGCTGTGTCACAAGCTGCCCCCAGAAAACTCTTCCTGCCTAAAAATATTGCAAGCAGCAAAACACGTGACGGTCGATCTGATAGCTGCCAACGATAGTCAGTCGCAATCGCTCAGTATGTTACAAGATATTTTCATTTGGGATATGTAAAGGAGTTATATCCCGTAAAGCTTCAAATACAATCCGACGTTACCTATACAACGTTCATTATTATCACTTCGGCTGAAAAACACCCACTTTTAGACATCGGCGTGCCACAAGGAACATACGCATCCAGCGGCTTCCCCCGACCTTTATATAACGTTACCTAACATTGAACTCGTTAGTATCGGTCCTCTAAAAATATGAATACGTGAACATAGATCAATTATAAGGAATACATCTAATATTTTTTATATTGTGTGGCCACTAAAAGTTTAATGAAATATTATTATTTGTTTAAACAAACCGCATGGGTAAAACTTAAAATGTTTTGTTTAAATTTGTAGTCAGTGTGATAAAATATTTTACGACTACCTGTAAATCTAAACCTACACTTGGGTAACAAGGCTCAGGCGCTGCCACGGACACCCCTCTCTGCCACACTATGACATTCGCACGGTGTATCCATGGAATGCTAAGAATTTTCGTCTCATGCAATATTATACTAAAAATTATATACACAATTTGTAATATTGGGCAGATGATACAATAGGCCAGATATTATAATAATGCCATAATTGGCACCCTAAAATTATTAGTAGCACATTTTTTTAATTGTCTAAATAATAAATTCTTATTATTAATCAATGAAATTAATTATTGATATACACATTTGTCTGTGATCACAAAATTGTAACAGCAATAGAGTAATAAAGTATTTATTGGATTGTCCTTACTTATCTTTGTAAGTAAAAGTGATAATAAATATATTAAATATTTTCTTTAGCATGGACAGTTTTATTTCTGATAACTTCCATATTCACCTGGGAGAGAAATAACGTAGAACGTATAAGCAGAATAAAAGAAGAGAAGAGTGAATCAAACGGGAGTAGGTGCCTTGATGACGTTTGACCGATATTAATAGAGGAAACATACTGCGCCGACCCCAGATAAACTTGGAACAAGGCAGAATCAGATGACATAAAGATATAATTAACAACCATAACTCGAGAATTATTTTTACATTGTGACAGCCGCAATTTTTTCAACTTTTCCCAGTGGTGTCGTAAAAGTCTGCTAAGAAAGATCGCTCGGTGTAGAGTGTAGAGTAGACCAATAAGCACCGCAGGGCAGATGGAGGGCAAACCACCAACAACAGTATATGATATGATTTTTCAAAAGATATGATTTTTCTGTTTTAATATTTTCTTACGTTTACATAATCTTTAAATAATATTTAACAAAATTATGTTTGTTAAACATTATTTAGATTTGTCATCTCTCAAGGTGCCCCACAAAGTCAATTTCATCTACCACTTCACTTGTTATTGGTTCACTAATCGCGTTGATTGAGAGGCAATATCGAGTGACCCGCTGAATGCGATGTCCAGACGTAGGTATCAATCTGAGTAAGTACCTAGTTGCAGATTAGCCAAAATGATAAAAAAACAGTTTTATGCTCCACACTTTGACATGACCGATGACCAGTTTAATAGTCAAGTTAAAAATTTCAATGATTGCGAGGGCAGGTAGGATATTTTAATTTAAGGACAACTTTTTGAAGATTCACAAAGAATATGAGGTCAGAAAAAATTTAATTCGTTATATTCTCCCGTTTAAAAGAATATGAATTCTGAAAAAATACGTTTAAATTACATTTTCCTGATTAATTTACAATAATAATTCGGAATGTTTCTGAGGTGTGGTCTCTTTTCCCATTCGCCTTTTGCATAAGGATCAAGTACTGCTTACTGAGAAGTTTCTGTTGAAATCCTAAAATTGTTGTGAACAAAGTGTATCGATTTGAAAACACCGTGTCATTTGAAAATATTATTAATCAATGATTGTGTTGTTCGCATTGTTATGTCAATAACAAAACAATCTATGCACAAATTGCGTGTATCTTTCGAGACTAATAAAAAAGCTCCGCTAAAAGTCAATTGATTCGCGCAGTTGGCCGTTACACTGACGTAAATTAGGTACCTTGACGTTTTATGTTGTGGTGTTATTATATAGGTACATTTATGAAGGTGTCCTTTTAAGGCCTTTTATTGATATATTTTGTCTATCACACCATCGTCAAGATGCAGTAATACTGCCGCACTCAGAGACGTTAATTAACTTTAATGAGTATTTGATGTCAAAAATTTTCATTCAAATCTAGACTATAGACCCGGCAAGAATAGAGACTAGTTTTGAATTGTCATTTTTTGACGTTAAGCACTCTTTAACATAATTTGACGTCTCTGAGTGCGGCAGATAGAGAACCAAGATGAAAAATGTTAAACTCATGAATCGCTAAAAACTAAATATACCAGACTTTTTGGTCACTGCAATTTTTTTTTGGAATTCGTTCAGACCATCAATCTGAACAAATTTCACTATGGGAGCAACTCCAAATTAAAAAATAAATAACAGCTGTTTCATACATTTGGGTCAAGTAGGTATTATCATTTTGTATGAAACAGCTGATATATTTATCGTGAATTTGGAGTTGCTCCCATAGTAAAATTTGTTCAGTATGATGGTCTGAACGAATTCCAAAAATTTTTGCAGTGACCAAAAAGTCTTATGGCATATAGTTAAAGCTACGCCATTCGTTCGGAAACTTCCAGGCCTAGTTCCGAGAAGAAAGGGTAAGAAAGTTAATAAATACCTACCTACTTAGATAGGTAAAGCAAGTTTCGTTCGTCTGTTTACATGAAAATTCTCGACTTATTATTTTTGGACATCTTTGCTGTAGGTGTAGCCACAGGAAAATTCTGTCGCAAGAGGCTCTGAAAAGAACCGTTTGGTTGAATGACAAGTCGCATCGACACATCGATCGCAGCACATCACAAACATAAATGAGTTTGTTATTTCAACATAAATCTTAGAAAAATTCATCACTAGTACTAAAGAGAATAAGTAGAATAAAAATAATCTGATAATTAACGATACCTTTAATAAAATATTTTCAAAATGTTTAATATGTATGAACAATGTTATGTGATGTTATAACTTTGTCCAACATTAATAATTTTATGACACGTTAGGAATAATAAGATAAGAAAATATTACAATTGGTGGTTAGAAAAACAATTTCGAAAAATTATGGTCTTGATGAGAGAATCGAACCCGCGTCCGCTGCTATCCGCGCAGGCGCCTGACCGCTCGGCCAACCAAGACACTCTTTTTCTAACCACCAAAATCTTTGTACTAATTTTTCTAACATTTATATATAAGAAAATACTGTTTACATATCTTGAAATGGACCGTTATGTCTGCTCTGATTAATTACTCATGTGCTCATACTGCTAAAATCCGGCTGAGTACCTATTATGTTCCAGGTTTTTCTGCAGTCAGAGGGCATTGACGCAAATACTGGAGACAGTTTACGTAATTAGATTATCGACCGTGGAGGTGCTTTTACAGTAGGTAAATTATTGTGGAGCTCCCGGATAAACCCCTAATTACGTCTGTTTGGTGTAGATAGTAGACGTATGTTAGGGATGACTCTCAATACACTAATAAAGAGGCAAATGTATAATGGTATAAACCGTGTTATACGTTTCGACTTACGTTTGTAAAATTTATAAAAGCACACGCAGCACGCAAAGGTTATACGATGTTTAAACATTACAAGTCTCTGGTAATCGGGGTACTTACCCACAAACTGGCATTTTCTTGAGTGATTTTGTACGCTATCTACGTAGATATCCGTAATTTCAAGGAAAAATAGTCACAGCGATGTAGGTACTTACAATTCAAATTGAGTTCTCACGTGTACTTACGTTATTAATTTCAATATTGGTCACATTGCCCACACAGACAAGTTGTGACGGCTTTTGTTTAGCATGATGTGAAAAGACTTGACGCAAGACAAGACGATTAAGCATAGCGTAGTCGAACATCATCTTTCTGCTCCCGTTTAATAAGTGTCGGTGTAAATATGTTTCCTCTACCATTCGTCGGTTAGAAGTCATCAAATCATCCATGCAATTTTTTTTCATATCTTCCATCGTAATGGAAAGGCGCCAGTGCTAAATGAATGTACAGAAAAGTATTGGAATGGACCATGTCGAGAGACCGATGAACGGAGAGAGTGATTGGGATGATAACATCTTAATCCATAGTCATCCATAAAGTGCTCAAGTTTTGGCTTAGCTTGGCCACCTGCCTTTCGCCAACCCTTTTTGCGTAAGTTTATTTTGGTGTTTTTCCTCCACCATTCGGGTGCCCCAAGGTTTTTATAATTGGTATACACCTGGCAATCTCCTTAACCTTTTCGTTATGTTAAGCCACCATGTAAGTGTTCTTATATTATAATATAAAACATTCATAAATTATTATAACCAATTGTGTCAACCATATCTAATCAATAAGCAGATTTATTGCAATAATTTGTGCGCAATGCGGTTTACGATGCATTGAACGTTGTGACTACGTGGGTACTAGAGTTCGACACGTGCTGTCTAGATAGACGCTTATATAAAAGTAATCAGAGAATGTAAGGTTTCAGCGCATTCGTATTACCTACATACACGTGATAGCGAGCATGGAAGCTCAATCAGGCGGTTGATACAAGAGCTCTATTGTTGGTGTCGTATAGCAGTGGAACTACTGAGAAAAAAAAGAACACATTCATTAATTCATCACCAGCACTTTTACGGTGTGATGGATGATATGAATCAAAAGGGAGTGGATGGCGTGGCGCCGACCCCAGATAGACAGGAAATAGGGCAGGGAGAAGAAGAAATAAAGCATATTGCTAGGTGGTATAAGAGGAACGCTGCTGCCCATTCGCAATTACTGATTTATCCTTAGTCGCCTTGTACGACATCCACGGGAGAGATTTGGGGTGGTGACAATTGTATTCTACTCTGCCGTCACCACACGGCAATGATTTATGTCTTCGCTATATGGATCTTTACTAAATTGTAATACCAACCTGCATAATAGGGTGTATCTATTCATTAAGTTTCCTAAAAATCAGTCCACATGAAAAAAATATGTGATTCGGGACTCGAAGCCACGTCTTCTGCAATCCAGATCCTAATCCCGATCAAGTAGCCTAAACGTCTTGGTTGGATGTTTTAAACAAATTAATTGGACATAGGTTTTGGTATATTTTCGGAGTGTTTTTATTTTATTTTTCAATTATCAATTCACACAATATTATTGAAGCGCCTTCGTTATTGTCAGAACATTGTGACCTTTGCTTGTTATTAACGCATCTAGCGCCCTGCAGATGGCAAAAATTGTGAAGTACAGATCGAGAATAATAAGGAAAAACTTTCGTTAACATATCGCTTGATTTGCAAGATTTCCTGCCGGCAGAATTATTTGCATTCGAAGCGAGTGTCTTATTCAACTTGCATATTATTACTATGTAGGTCTCTCCGTTACTAACTTGTTTTTCTTAATTATAAAACAAATAAGCTATTAATAAAAAAATAGCTATTTATTGACAAACGTCGATATCCAGTCCTAGTTTGGGCGTTAATTGTTCTTTTGGAAATAACATACATACATACATATATAAATCACACCTATATCCCCGAAGGGGTATAGGCAGAGGTGAACTGGCATCCACGTTTCACCAATTATGTAAGCTCCCATGTAATAGGTGGCGAGCCTATTGCCATTTATCGGGCACAAAAGTCACAGTACATTGCTATTGTTAGGTGGTATAAGAGGAACGCTGTTGCCCATTCCTCATAATGATTTATCCTTAGTCGCCTTGTACGACACCCACGGGAGAGATTTGGGGTGGTGACAATTGTATTCTACTCTGCCGTCACCACACGGCCGTTTTGGAAATAAACTGTATTTTTATACCTGGTTCTGGTAATTTTATACGGGCATTTCAGCAAAGCATTCTAAATGGAAAGTTAAGTTTTATACTGTATTAAATTATAATTTCTTACCTAACAGTTTTCCCTGATTGGTTTATATTATCATCCGGCCACCCGAGCATACATCCGTGGCTTGTTTGTTAAACAAAGACTTCTGAGAATGGTTAGTTGGTGTAAGGTGACGCTACCGTGTCATTTAATGTTTAGTTAACAACTTCTGTTAATTGATGAATTAGGCTTGCTAATCTGTTATAGCCATATGTGGGTAAGCAAAATCGTAGGGCATATTTGTAGGACATCTGTAATTATTCATATTTTATTTTGATTTCAACGCTAAACTAAAAAGCTATACCTACATAATAAAACTTATCAATCAGTCCGGTACCAGACGGTGGCAGCCTTTAAAACCTTTTTTCTCTCTCTCTTTATTTAGGGACTTTTATACGTTATGTACATGACAGTCCTTTATTCAGCTTATCTACTATAACTACACTTTTTAATATTAGAATATTAAAAAAAAAATTATGATTTCTTAAACGCTAGACCTAACTTAATTCTATTTATTACAAAATCCAGTAGAGCCTTGCCAGATTCGGATATTGGTTCCGCCAGAATTTGATTGAATAGGCCGATGTCATATTGATTCAATCCTAGTTTAACCATCAGATCTTGCCTAATTTTCCTGAACCGAACAAATTCCATCAAAAAGTTTTGTACATCTTCTGTACAGTTACATAATTCACAGTTCGGTGCGACTAGCCCGTAAAACCTAAACCTTGCGGAGTCTCGATTGGAATGTTGTTATTTCAATCACTATCTATTCATCGGTTTCTCGAACATGGCATTTTCCATATACATTCATTCATCACTAGCACTTATTTAGTGGGAGTTAGAGCGAGAGGAAAATATTTTCTGTCCCCCGAAGGAAATGTGTCCACGGCCTGTGCTACGGAGGCTGGTGTGATGGATCGGGGAGTGGATAGCTTGACGAGTTTGACCGATGTGAATAGAAAAGGAAACATACTATGCCCACTACTGCCCACTCCAGATGAACTGGGAACAGGGCACGAAAATTATGTATTGAAACAAAGGTAACATTAGAGGGAGCTTTGAAGGTTTTAAAAATTGGCGTAGAAATACTGCATTTTTATTTAATTGTAGTAACTTAAAGTTTGGTGAAAACAATCATAAAAATATAAGCATTGAAAGTTTGTAACGTTAACAAGGTTATAAAATACACACTGTTTTGCTGATGTTGTGTAGATCATAAAGTAGTTTGATGTTAAAGTATACAATAATAGCAATAATACATACATATATACATAAATCACAATTTTTCACTTGCTGCGATCCTTTACAACGCATCTTTTGCTTGATCCAATCTCATTAGTCCTCCTCATGTATGTCCGACCGATTCGGCCCTTTAATATTAATATTTATCTTGCCGAAACTTAAAATTTTGGTCGAGTGTTTCTTTTTATATTTATTCGCAAAATTATTGATAACCCAAGAAACTAGATATTTTTACCAAATCGTATTTTTACACAAAATTACTAAAAAATTAATGAATTCATGAAGGAATTAATGAAGGCTAGTTAATGAGTAAAGAGTGAATGTAGAAGTTGTTGTTCCAAATCACTGACTTCCAAATAATGTTTTAGTGCTGGATGATTTTTTACACTGGTCTTAAATTCGGATAGGTTTTGAAGCGCTGCTGTCGGGGGTTTACCTACTCGCCACTGCCCAGGTAACCCTGAGCACATATTAGTTAGTAGTTCCTGTGTGTGGTGCATGTCCAGAAAACTCCCTTAGCGGCTCTTACGACACCCGCGGCATGTGAAAGGGGATTTGACATGTAGGCCTACAACCACCAACAACAAATAGATAGACATAAAAATATAATTTGAAATAAAATATTAGAAAACAAAAATGCTACTGCACATACAGTATACAAAAATGTTTAGAAACCTACACACAATATAGGTTATCTATTAGTCCACGAGTGGAAATTCAATAATAATCTTTGTATGATTTATCAATGATGGAGAAACATACGTCTTTATATTTATCTTTTGTCGTAATAGATAAATTTTGTTTATTTTGCTGATAATATGTCTCACGCCCGTCTGTGTATGTTTCGAGATGTATCTAATAAGGAAGAAGAAAGGTAGGTAAGATTTGGTGAGCTGCAAAATTTTGGAAACGATAAAATAACACAGAATAATTTATTATCACGCACCACTAGTATGGTCGTTGTGGCAATAACAAACTGATGGAACTGGCTTGTTATTGGTTTTCCGATCACTGATGCATTCTAAAAGGTCGGTGGCTTTAAAAACTATTTCCAAACATACAACATCGCAATGTATAATGAGTAATGACAAATATTTTTGAAAACTGTTTTTAAGAAAGGGTTATAATACCTACCTTATTTTGGAGTAAGTACATACCTAGGTAGATTAGGGACTTACACGTTCATGACACAACGAAAATAAAGAAAAATAATAGCACCCTTAGAAATTGTATCATTGGCCCTTAGTGATAGTGACAAATTCAGTACGTTGGTTAAAATCTGAACTTTGGCAATCGCCACGAAATAGATATAACTTCTGGCAATGTAGGTATTGTATTCTAGATCAATCTACAATTCAGTGTCAATGCAATGCTTACAAAAGCCGGTCATCGAAGGACCAAAAATCGGAGAAAGTGATTAACTAATTATTCTAGATTTATTACAGCATTCTCCAGTTTAATTCTAAAGACAGTGATTCATCTTTCGTTTGGCATTTGCATTGGGATTAGCGGTTCAAAAGTTATTTTTGGATGAGCGTGAGATGGTTTAGAGAAGCTTATAAGCAGCGTAGGAAATCGCAATGATTCAATGTTCGTATCAGTTTTATCTGGTATAAGAATCTTTCAACTTTATTATTAACGTATTGGAGAGTTTTATTCTTGTGAATATTCTAGAAATATTTCAATATGAGCTGCTTAAATAAAATAATTTAATTATAGGAATGACAAATAGAAAATATTTATAAATTATATCACTCTTCCTGTCTCTCCTATTAATTGTTTTGTGCCCGACATTCTTGTCCATAATTGCTTCAAATTTTAATTAGATTACCAACTAACTGTACATTACGAAATGTAATTAAGTATTGAGTATTCAAGTTCTGGTTGGGACTATATTAAGATTTATAACAATGAAAAAATGTAAACCTAAATCACTAATTAAATTTAATTTATTATGAATTATCATTACTGCCTTCTTCATTCTTGTCAATTTAAAATCAATAGTTCGTAACTTCTTGCTAATTATAACTTTAAATGGCTTTCTATATCTGGCTTACCGTTTAATATAGAATATTCTAGAAGAACTTCTAGAACGATTGGTAGTAAGCGGTGACTAGGTCGCTTCATGTCAAGGTTTCATAATGTTTGGTTGGAATCAATTGTTTCTTTAAGCTCAAATTGTTTCAATTAGAATATTAATTTGCTGCTTTAAGATAATTAAGCCGGCGGAGGTTTATTTCATTATTATTTCAGTTTTATTCCATGGGTAAGTGATAAAAAAGTATGTTTGTAACTATTTTAAATAAGGAGAGATTTAACTCTAGGTTGAAAATATGAATTAATATACATTTCTTTATAACATTCCATGCATTTTTATTTAAAAATGTATGTATCCTTTCTTTGATTTAATTATACAAATCTGGTGATTTATATGATAATTCCATGACACTTAATAACTTTATTTTTTTCAGAATATTAAAAATTATAATTTAATGATTACATAAAATGATTTAAATACACTTAAGTATATAAGGGCATCTATTATATAACTACTGTGGTATAAACCTGTCTTGTTACGAAGACACACGCTACTATCCAAAGTTATAGAACAAAACTTCCCCTAATAAGGGCGTAGCACTCTCTTTGAACTTTGATCGGGAAACAGGCCAGTGACGTCCTCGCCGTACTCAGACGTATCAATAGCCTCGAACGCATGCGTAACATTTGTCGAGGTGTGCGTTAACGTCTGGTGAAGCACGCGATCGGTGCGTGCCCATATCACTATCTCACTCTCATTTCATATCGTCCTCCTCTTCCTGTGCCAGAGAGTGGCGCTTGGGGACCGCCCGGTGATTCAAGTTTAAAATACCACCGTGGTTGCAATAACCCTCAGTCGTCTTGGAGTCGCCTCTCTGTACGCTTGTCAGTCTGAGTTCGAGAACGTTCGCTGCAATCACTGTGCATTTAATTGTCTTGTAGATTTTGTGGAAGCAACTTATTTGAAAGCTGATATCCTGGTAGCTGGTACCTACTCTCGCTTATTTTATTCCGTATTAGGTAAGTTGACTAAACTCCTCTGGCATGGATGAAATTGTAGTCTACACTTTTCTTTACCGTGCGGTTAACGGTGAAATACGGAACGCAAGCCGTTGGAATGTGGTTAATGCAATTATTGCATTATAAACCTAAATAATTTAAACAGTCGATTAGACACGTAGGTTAGTTGTATATATTTTTTAACAAATGAAAATACAAATGGTAACGTAGATAATAACCAAAAAATAATGGTATAGGTAATCTTACAAAAGGTAACCATTGAAAGAAACATTTTTCGAAATAAATTAATAATGGAAAATAAAAGAAATTAAAACTGCTTGGTCGGAGCGAGCGTAGCAAATGGCCGACATTTTCCTCAATCAGCCGGTTAGGCGACTGCTTTCTCTATGCGTCAACATCACTAATGCTATACTCGTTAGGACATCACTTTCGATTCGATTATTCAAACATTTTTTTTATACTAGCCGTAGCAACAACTATTTGTTTGTAAATAACACATCTGCCTTTTGTAATTAGGACATTGAATAAAGTTTAATAAACATTTAACAAGAACTCAACTATGTATTTAATAATTCGTAATACTTAGATATTTGTATAGCGGTAATCTCTGAAGTTTCACAAACTACCGTTTCTTATCTCCACTGCTCTAAATAAAAGTTTCGTAACTTATTTTTGGCATCGTGTGAAGTGTACCATAAATACTTTTCATCAATGACTGATACATTAGTTCGTATTTAATTATTCATAAGGCCCTGTTGACGAACAATTAACTTTTGAGGAGTGTCAATAAAAATAATATTTGTAAATTAACTATATTGGTAGTATTTTATTTGTCTGTCTGTAATACAATTGATCGAAATAAAAATATTTCCGCTGAATGCTGATTGCTGACTGACGGGCCAGAATCCAGAATTAGTTGAACTATTTGGAAACAGCACTGGGAAGCGTTCACGCACATTCTATAAATATTGTGCCTAAAGAATTTGGCCGTATGTTTGTGTTAGATATCAACAAAAAAGAGAGATTCTTACCTGCTCCAGTTGAAAAAGTGCCGTCCTTTTGTAAAATCAAGAATCGTGTAGGATTTGTTTGCAGGTTTTTCTTCAATATAAATTGAAAGCCCGTAAGTTGAAGCTTATGTTTTAGAATAGCTCAGTCCTCTGGTGAGGACAGAGGGGTACATCCGGTACATAATGTACATACATACATTAAATCACACCTGTTTATCCCCAATGGGGTAGGCAGATTGTGTATTTGACAAATTTTTTTTTAAAGTTGTATAGTCCTTTAATCTTATCTAATGAATCTCGTTAAATTTTGACGAGCTTGAGTGATTCCTATCGAGAATTCGAAAGCCAATAAACTTAAAGTACCTAATGATAAAAAAAACTTACTGCTGTTCTGTTATGATGTGTTTTTGAAACGAACTTTTTGTAACGTTCTATAAATACATTGACTTAAGTTTATTCTGAGCTTTAAGTTCAATGTCACTTCCGAAGTAAAGAAAGAAATTCTTGCTACTAGAACTGTATTGAAAATATTATAGTAAAAAATAGATGATAGTAAAAAATAAAAGCTGTTATACACCCGGTTTTCCATTAAAACTATAATTATATTTATAACAGTAATATGCCAACGTAATACCTTAGTTGGACTTTGTACTGACCTTGTTTGGTGTAAGTAGTTTTAGTTTGTTTTATATAAATGCAGCTATTACGGTTGATTGGTATTTTAACTGTTCACAATTGATTGATTGATAAGTACAGTCAACAGCAAATCATTTTATACAATGTGGTCAATTTTCTTGACTGGCTCACGTATGTAAATAGAGAACAAACTGGATTGAGATTCTGATGATCTGGAAGTGTTGTATTCCCACAAATTCTGTATAAGTATGTAAATGGCATAATCATTGAGTAAAATTATTTCACGTATTATTGCAAATTAGAATTTCTTAAATAATCAAAACCTAATATAATAAAACGTAAGCCCTTTACTACATTATTAATAAAGTCGATTGTAATTTCGATTAATGCACCAGATTTTTAAATTCTTTGCTAGGTGGTTACTATTTAGATAATAAGTGTGTGATTCCCACTGACGTCTTTCATTGACACAGGTGGAATCGCGGGTTTAACGCCACCTCCATAAATTTTCCATTTCTCAAGTGCCTACTGTAATTTTTTATTACGATTCTGATTAATTTTATAAGTGTCACTGACGTTCGATCTAAAAAGGAAATTGAATTTGACGGTAATATTTATCTGTAACATTTTCACTGATTAGTTTGGAACGAGATCCGCAATCAAGATGCTCGCAAGCCCAGCAATGGAACTGCAATCTGAAGAAACTCCATTGGCCCTACAGCGGCTGTGGAACCTGACCCGTGCTCGTTTGGCCGGTACATCTACTGCTTTAGACGAGGAGCCTGCCTTAGTGGAATCGTTACCTATTGCTCAGGTACGTGTGATAGAAATTGTATCTTAATCTTGTAGGTTGTTAACTGTTTTCACCCAGAAGACTGATGTAAGAAAATTGCATACTGAAGAGATGGGAATGTTGAGATGGATGTACGGCGTGACAAGAATAGATTAAGATAGAAATAAGTATTGAAAATGAACTTTTAAGTAGCACCATTGACAGAGAAGATTTAAGGGAATCGTTTGGCTTGGTATGGAAATGTTTTGAGAAAAAAAGAAAAAGCATGTGATGTGACTAAAAGAGTGACAAACATGAAATGCGCAGAAGAGAGAGAAGGATTGCGTAGGAAATGACATGTAAATTAATGGAATGAATGAGGAATAAAAAAAAATCACTGCCCGGCCCTAAATGAAATAGGATAAGGGTAATAAGATGATGAATTGTTTCCACCCATTAAAAATTGGGTCAGTTTGGCGCGGGCTATGTTGAACTTTGGATTCAGATCACACTCTCGACGAGGATGTTAAACGTAATTTTTTAAATATGACATTTTAATTATCATGAAACTTTCCATGATGACGACGAATAAGATCCACCAAGGTTATAGAATCAAATATTATGGAATAAAAAATGACATTGAATCAATAAGTAGGTACGCTACTTAAATTTGTATAGCGGAAGTTGAAGTTAACAGCTGGTGTTTCTCAAATTATCGATATTGGAAAAAAACTGCCTTGACAACAGCGAGCGAGACATGGTTTAATAAAATAATACAATATCTCGGGCAAGTCAAGGATTCGTCACAATCAATGTTTGTCCCAGTTTTCGTCGTAATAACGATAGCGTGTTGACTGACTTCCATTCAGTTATTTGTTGATGGAACTTTTTTGAAACTGTAATAATAAACAACATTGCATATCTTTTTTCAGTATTATCGGCATATGAATGTTATGGTTGTAGATATATCACTGTAAGTGCCTAAGACGATGTCGCAAACCTCCACTCAGATTGCATAAAAGCTTAGCATTCGCCTAAACATGTGCGTCTTTTTAAGCATTTTCTAGTAGATAAAAAAATATAATACATTTTTAAAATTGTCTTCAGGAACCCGAAGGAACGCCGAAAACATTCCCAATTCCTAGTGACTATGAAAGCGATGCCGAGGAAGCTTTCCCTGAGCTGGAAATACACGTAAGTACTTCATTATTAGTACCTACAAGATTATAGTTGATTATGCGTGACAACAATTGTTTCTATTTTCGTCGGATGTTTGATCAACAAAGAATCTGTTATTGAAACCGCCATGCAATCATGACGTTATTTACGTCTGTTTACAGTTCACTAACTGCAAACTTATCACTATAGGATAGGGGATCAATACTATACTTATTATATATTTTCTTAACGGTACAACCTACAAGAGAAATTTTTATTACGATCCCCATTTTCTGATTGAGCATTTCTTTTGCTTCACTTCGTTCACATGTACTGCATATGCATATACCAGAAGTCGACGACTTCTGACATAATTCGATGTGTTGCTACTCCTATGGTTTCTTCTATCATTTATATTGTGGTTTTTCATTTATATTCAATTAAGGTAGGACTGGCATTAAATTTATTTGTATCTAAAGTTTATATTATATATACCAATTTACCTAATCTATCAATCGATTATTATATAATAAGGAAAATATGGAATTAATTAAACTACTAAATACCTACACTCTTATAAGTATATACATAGTTATTGACAATAGATATGACATCGTTATTAACATTATAAAAGAGCAATAATATCTGCCTCTTGTATATGCCATTCAACCAACACTTCTTAGAAATGTAATTCTCAATTTACTGAGATAACTATCGCATCTTCGGGTGGACCGACACTGCGTCGTAGTATCATAGTTAAATAATCTTAATTGACCACTTTATACACATTAGCAGCAATAGAACAGAACAGAACAACAGAACTTCACAATGTCTGCAATTGATATTTATTATTTATATTTTTGCTTTTCTCAATTTAATCATTGCCAGATAGTTTTGAGTTTCTGGTTTAATTGTGATTTTGTTCTTCATTTTCATTTTCCGATTAATTATTTAAGATTTAATTGTAATCACTTTTTAACTACCCATATAGTACACTAAATTAGTCTTCAATATTTTTCCCATATGATTTGTGCATAGCTTTTACTTGGCAAGGCATAGGAAAACAGTGTGACGTTTTTGCTATGCATTTGCCAACTTGAATTTAGAATGAATTACCCGTGCTTCTTTTATTCCACTTAAGAGCGACCAGGCGGTTGGTCATTGCACTCTAAAGACATTGGAATAGTAAAAAATGCTTCCCCAATGCGAACTTTGCGAGTTCTGCGAAGATTCCGACAGTATTTGCGTAACATTATTTGAAGTGGGGCTTTTATATTTTTTGTTGAGACGTTTCTATGAAGAAGTCATCCAAGAAGAACGTTTTTCAGGACCAAGCCGAGGTACCAACTAAAAGTTTCTGGACTGACAGTTCTTACAAGAAGGAAGTTCTTCTGGATGCTAGTGTGCTTGGAGATGTGCCGGCAGTGTATCGAGTACCGCAGCCTGGCCCCCACCAGATGCCTGTCATTGGGGTGTACATCGACCCTCGAGTCAGAACCGGTTTCAGATACAAAGTTAGACCTATGCAGGTGAGACGAGTAATATAACGTTATTTTAACGCTATCGTATCATACACAATGCAGGGTCGTGATGGATTGTCGTAATTTTCTATTTTAGTTCTAAGAAGTGTTGACGATTGCAACGTGGTAGTAACAACAAGTAACAAAGTACACGCAATCCTCCACATTTCGAAACGTTTGTTTGATTACAATAATAATGAAGAAACAACGACAGTTCATCGCAAATTTTATATTGATGTCGCTTGTCCATCGATGATATTGCAATGTATCACAAAGTGCTTCTGTACCATGATGTGAAGCTTCCTTATGGAACATATTGGGAAAACTACGAAGATCCATATAAAATTCGGGCAAAATTCTAAAACTGAACTGTGAAAGAAACGGCTAAGCAATAAAAAGCGGTGTTTGAATTGAGAAATGAATTCGGACATTTGTAGAAAAATTACAATTAATTGTAGCGAGTAGTGAAATACTTTCGCCTATGACTGACTATTTAATTTTTATAGTTACAAATATTGGTTACTATTTCGAGTTTTGTTATTAATCTGTATTAATTTTACCACAGATAATAAAACTTATTTTAATTCACAAATTATTAACTTATGTAAACATCGATTATGGTTACTGCTCGAATATTGATGCAAGATACAATTTTCAGAATCAAAAGGATGGTGAGTCTCTTCAGATCTTGCAAATATATTCAAAAACTGAGCGAAAATTCTTGTTGTAAACAGTGTAGAAAAATCTAAATAGAAATTAAATATTCAATTTCTGGTGACGTCGAAAGAATCTTCGTGAAGTTTTATGTAATGTAACCACAACCGATTTAGTTTCGAAATGCATGTTAATATTATTTTATATCACGATATTTATTTCATAAATTCGATTCAATCGTAAGGTTGTCATGTGGCACAGTAAAATTCTATATTCTAATTCCATTTAGTCCATAAACAAGCTGTTCAGTATAACATTCATTTCGTTCAGACTGTCTAAACAACTTCATACTGTTCATAAAAGTATCCTAAAATAAGGCGTTAGCTCTCGAGTAACTTGAAAATGGAGCTTTTATTCAAGTAAATTTAATGTCAACCTTACGTACTGTCTACCTGGGGTCCTACATTGACTCTTTTTATATTTAAAAACGCTATTTATGCAAGAAGTCCAAATTCATTTCTATTGCATTTGCTAGCCGATTTCAGCTGTTCAGAGCAATTTGGTCAGATAGTATTTGGGTTAGTGAAGTGACGGTGTCTGTTGATGAAATTTCCACTGTGAAAATATCATCAACGACGAACACTGCTTGCTTACTTTTCGCATCACTAGTTGTTGCTCTTGTCGTGTAGGCGATGGTATGTGGATCGTCCAGTTTTTCAGAACCTCGCCCAGAGCGGCGTTTGAAAACAATCCGCGAAGCTTGCAGACAGCAGGTCGAATGAGACACGGAGGCAGCATGTTCTGTCCAAAATAGGTAAACCATAAGTATCATACATACGGGCGTCATGCCGCACATTGTGTTTGAAATGCCATTCGGTGGTCATGTTATGATTGTTTCTTCAAATCATCTGCATTATGAGCTTAATTGTCATGAATTATCAAATCATTTCATTACTCATATGTCTTGTTACTTTACACTATGTTAGAAAAAATGATCATCACATTGATCACAGTTTAAAGGGCTTAATGTAATTAAATTAATATAAATAATTAATAAGAAACTGTAATTTACTAAATCTTATTTATATTTTAAACAAATCAATGAAAATGAATATTTTTTGGATGAAACAAATTTATTTTTACTTTTTGTTAAAAATTATTTTGATTAAAAATTATTCATATAAGAAACTTAATTTAACTATGATTTTAATAAATAAATATCAATCTTAATTATTTAATGATAGTGGAACAAGTGTTTGAACATGTATGATGTTTTCAGAGTTTGGATGCACCACTTCTATCAGTGAAGCCAAGATACTTATTCGGAGGAAAAGCTCTTACCCTGCAATCTATTGGGCGTGGTTTCGCTAGGCGTCTCACGTTTGAACCCCTGAACTCAAGCCTTAACGACAATGACAATTACTTTTGGACCGATTCAAGACCCGAAGGATTTGTTTTTGAAATCGAGGCTGTGTCAGTGGGAGACAAATTCACAATCTATGACGCCAACCATGAACCGCAGGGTATTCTTGAAGTAGTACAACAGCAGGTAATTGCGGATGATCATTAATGTATATGAAGTAATTTATATTAATATTTTACCAAATTTATAAAACTTTCTCATGATTTCACAGAAAAGCCAGCTGGAGTTAGAGCAAAAAATATTCGATGATGCATCTATTGAAAAGCGGGTGAAGATAAGCACTTTATGCAAAGTAGAATGGTATGAAAATGACGGTGCTACAAAACTGGTACCAGTAACTGGATTGGCTTTAGTGAAAAAGGGGAAAGGCAACGCTGTTGTCACGAGAGTGATCAATGTGGCTATTGGCATAAAGCAGTTGAGGAAGGGCTACGAACTGAAGCCTGGCATTGAGTCATCCTCCAGGAGGATCACTGTGAATGGTGGAGACATCAAAGACATTCCTTGTCAGTATTGTTTAGTTGGACTAGAGAAATATGAACTTCCTGTGATTGGTAAATATTTCTTTTACTGTTACTTAAATCGCTAAGTTGTTTAGAGAAAGAATTTCAAGTCCTATGTAATAGGGAGAATATAACTATATTCTCCCTATTACATAGGACTTGAAATGAGCTGGCGAAACGGTGTTAATAAATACGTCTCTGCCCTACCTTTTAGGGGAAAAGGCCTCATAGGTGTATGTTTAGATAAACCCGCTCTAACGCAGTATAATTTGTTAATTACAGGAACATTCGTGGATCAGCGTATAATTCCCGGTTTCCATTACCGTGTGCGTCCAGCTGGAAGCAGACGGCACTTGTTCGAGGGCCGTAGTCTCTTGTTGCAGTCTGTGGGCATGGGTTACGGAAAGCGCATCACGTTCAAACCAGATACATTGAATGCGCCAGAGAACTATTTCTGGTCAGATTCTCACCCAGAAGGAATTGGAATGGAGACTCGCGCTATACATCCCGGCATGAAATTCACTATCACCGGAAATGGGGTTGGTTTCAGTTTCTTTGTCATACCGTATTTGTAGTATTCGTAGCTATACTTAAATTTGTCACGCTTATCTATTATAATTTAATTACTTTTGAAATCGAACTTTGGCATATGCACAATTTCTAAATGCATTTCACGCTGGCTAAAAGCCAATTTTATTCAGTGCCTTGAATCTACATTTGGAATATCGCGTGATCTTTTCACTTATGGCGTTTTATCTTTTGCACAGGGTCTTCTGGGTGACGCAACCGTCTTCAGAGCTGACTTACCACAAGTTGAGGAGAGGACTGAATACGTAGATGTGCCAGGGAAGCGAGGAAAGGCAGTCGAGAAATATGTTCACGTCGACGTCACATGCCACGTAACACTTGCCACCACTGGAGGTGGCTCTGTAGATTCCGAAGTACATCTCATGAAAGTCTCCGGTGTAGCTCTATTGAGGAAGGACCCTGGTCAGTCCTCAGCGAAACTAGTAAAAGTATTCAATGTTGGGTTGGACTCCCAACTGAACTTGCTGTTCGCGCGCACACAGACCGAGCTCACATTCCATCCCATACCATAAACAGTCCTCGAAGTCCGAATGGTATTGCAGCACTGGTATTGAAACAAACTTACCACACGTGCTACACAGTATAAAAAAAAATTACCTGGCGCGACAGTGGCTCCGGTTAATTCCAACCTGTTAGGACACGAGTTTGCAACTGAAGAGAGGTCGTCACAATTTGCACCTTATGCAGTTGGCATATAGTTGTAAACTCTTATCGGCACGCTGAATGGTATTTTATCAAGCGTGTTCCCATCATTACTACGAGGCTTACTTATTCCTAAGGAATCGATAGTACCTCATAGATTTTTAACTTCCTTATATTATGATAACAAGGTGTACTGATCAGTATTTTTACTAATTATTTACTATTTTCGTTAATTTAGTAATATTGTAGAAGAGAAATATCGAACGAATTCTTATTATTTGATTTTTAGTTAAACATTATATAAATGTTAGAAATATTCTTCATGACTAGGTATATTATTAAAACATGACACGATGTATTGGAGAGAATGTTTGAAAGACTAGTATATTTAAAGTAAATCATTTTTAATATTTAGTTTTTCCTTATCGCCTATAATGTAATTTTGATGTTAACTATTTTGTAAATAATTGTATGCAGAGGTTAAATTTAATAAATGATTTTGCTGAAAAACAATGACATTTGATTATTGAAATCAGCTTTGTTTGTAATTTTCCTGACTCCTAACGCTTTTAATAATAGGTATGAGTGACGTAGAACATTAAGAGAGATGTTAATATTCTGTACCAATAAATTCTACGAAATTATAACAAAACAACAAAAAAATATTGTAACTGTTTCCAAATCTTACCGTCTATTTTGGACCTACTTGAACCTAAATCTGTAGGTGCATATACACCATGGATGAAAATCCGAGTAAGCCTAACCTTTAACCTTAGCCTGGGACTCACGCACTTATATTCAGTCACACACTCTTCCATTCTATTGGAAAGTAGGACACCAACGCCCTATTTGCCTTTGCTGGATCCGGGAACTCCAGACCAGTACACAGTATAAGGGCTAATGTTTGGTGGTGTCAATACTTATCCTTTTCGTCTCATTCAAACACAAAACATCAATATGCTTTTTATCCATTAATTTCGCATACTTCATCCATCTTACCTTTTATTCCTCCTCTAACATTCACCGTAGCAAAGCGGCTCTCTGTGAGCCACTTTCCGCCCCCTTGAGATACGTGACGTGACTGGTGGCGAACCATATCGCTGCCACATTTATGGATAATTTTATTTGTGTCCATTACGTTCCCACAATAAGCTAGGGAAACGGTTGTCGACCCTGGCAGAGCCCGCATGCCAGAGTAAGGCTAGCCTGTTTCTAGTTTCGCCTGCTCCCAGGGCTTTAGCACGCTTGAGACTAGGCTCGCCCCTAGCCACGCATACACAGGAATGGCAGACCCTGGATTTGCGGAATGGAAGGGAAAAGAGGAGACAGGGTAGGATAAGGTATTAATATGAATAGGACGTGAAATTTGGGAATAAAACAATTAGGATACTACTGACTCGGAGAGGATCTTTGGAAAAAGTCGTAGCAGCTCGGGAATCCGGGGTCGTATACCCGTATGGACTTGGCGAAGTGCACCCGCAATATTGCTGAATGCTGAATATACTTAAGGGCTTGTAAACTGTTAAGCGGTTAAAACAATTAATTTTTAAACAAATCAACAGACATAAAAAAGATCTATTTGACCTAGCAACAGAATAAAACACTTATTAACGAGCTTGACGCGAAGCCGCTTGACCGTCTCGGAACCCCATTAGTATTAAAAACGCCATGTAAAAATGTCCTCTAAATTAACAACGCCATCTATGAAAACTAATACACATTCAATAATAAACGTAAAGATAATGAAACAGTAAGGATCTATAAACATAGATGGCAGTATTGTGCAATAAGTTTCCCAGAGCGCTGCATAGATGTCGCCCGCCACCACGAGCGAACTTTGTAAGTTTTATGAGTTCACTCGCCTCTACGGTCGGTGTACGTGTGTGCATTGGCTTAGTTTAGCGGTCTACGCGGGAGTAAATAAGGGAATACTCGACCGGTAAGCGGCGAGTGCGTCGGAGGTCTATTGCTACTCGCCGTTCCGACAACTACAAACTCGCGATGTGTCAAGTTATAACTGGACGACGGTGAATTATTATTAGTGTTTTATTCCGAATTGTTTTCCGAGGATCAGCGAACTTTGTTGAAGCGAAAATGGCCCCTAGAGTTGTGTGCGGTGGTGTTCTGTTTTTGGTTGTTTTGCATAGTGCCGCCAATTTTAATCTTGAGCCGAGGATTCCTGTCATAAAGTTTGGAGAGTCCGGCTCGTACTTTGGATTTTCCGTCGCAGAACATCTCACCATTGACGATGGAGGCAAAACTACTAGCTGGTGAGTAGTTAATGAAACTAATCTCGTGGTAATACGAGGGAATGATGTCATATGTGAAGGCCGCCTTCCATATGTTTTATATAGTACGTAGCTCTATGTTGCATGTTGCAAGAATATTGTATTGAATTGAAGTGTGTTATGATATCACGTTTATCGGAAATTATCTTATCAGTAAAAGAAGTCATTGTTTTACTTGACTGAACTTATATAACCATGTTTTCGTTAAGCTATCAGTAAAGTGATTGTAAAAATTAGTTGTAAGTAGTATTAAAAATAAATGCCTTCGGTTGTTAAGTTATTTTTTTATAACTAATAGTGTCTTATTTGTCGTATCAAGCTAAACAATCGAGGTAGAGCACTTAATAATAGTCAAACAAATATAAATAAACAAATTTAATAGGTATCGAAATTTAATTGTAGTCATAAAAATGAATATATATTTTTTATAGTCCAATGAAACGACTTCTGACGGTATAGTGTTTTGAATTTAACTACGTCCTTAATAGTATAATAGTAAGGTGTTTTTACAACATAATTATTGTGAATAATAAAAAAAAGGGTACAAAGTACGTAGGTACGTAAATGATTGTAATTTTTCTGTGTAATTTGATAACAACATTCCTACCTACCTTGCCTACTTGCCAAATTAAAGTAACTCTGGAAAACAAAAAAGCTCAAGACTACACACTGACCAAAAGCTTGATTGTAATAGTCCGGATACAAGCCTTACCTTACCTGTTCATTTCGTATGCGCTCGCACACTGACGAAACAAAAAATACCTGTTCAGCTGGAGATTTGAAAACAATCATTATTGGGTGCTGCATATTTTGGGGGCGGATTTCAAGCGACTCGATGAATGGTGTTTATTTATAACGGATATTATTTAATGAACAGTCAGTCATATTAGGAACTTAAAAGCTATCGTGAGTTTACAACTTTTTAGGACAGTACATGCAACTTTAAAGCAACTTTAAAATACTTAAAAACGTAAAGGAACCTACGTTATTAAAAAAAAAGGTGTTTAAGACGTGTTTTGTTTAAGAAGTGTTAACTTATCAGGTTTTGTCCCTTTTTTGCAATAGTCTGTGATAAAGCAGCATGCTTTTGTACTTAAACATGTGTTGGTATTTGGTAAATTTGTAACATTAAAATTTACTGTTACTTCAGAAATGCTACGATTTAAATTCATTTATAATTAGTACAAAGATTTTGGTGGTTAGAGAATTCTCGCATCAAGACCATAATTTTTCGAAATTCTTTTTCTAACGATCAAAATCTTTGTACTAATTTTTCTAACATTTATATAATGTTAAAATTAAAATGGAATAGTCATTTATAATTAATTTTATACCGAGATTAAAAAAAGGTTTATATAGCGCGATGTGCTTAACTGTAAGATTTAGCGTTCGAGTAATTTTGGCATAGCGATCTCAGGTATTAAATTGTTATTTATGGCCTATTGAGATCATTGGCACTTGAAGGCTGTTTCGATGAATATTTATCAAAACGCCCACTTATTTGAAAAGTGTTAGTTGTTAATTATAGTATTGTGTTCAGTTATCTAATTCGAATCTGACATTTCGTGTTTCAATATGTTTTTTGTCTTCGAAACCCATAAATACTTACCTAAAATTATTCATAAATATTACTTTCACTTACACCTTGATCTAGCCAATAGTCAGTAGCATAAGTACCTACTTGTGTTTTTTTGGATACTAGCAGATGACGTACAAATGTTAATATACATAATATTATTCATATGAATATTATGAATATTTATAAAACATAACATACTCGTAAACATGTCAATAACCATGATTCGAGAACAAAATATGTCTGTGACCATCACAAAAATTTGTCCCTACCAAGATTTGAAACCGGGACTCTTGGCCGATAGTCAGGATTTGACCATTTGACTAAAGTTAAATATGTTTTTAATAAGTAGAGCCCTTTGTGTTCTAGTAACTAAGTCTAAGTAGTCTACATGGTTTCCTTCAGCTAAGAACTAAATGAACAAATAAAAGTTTCACTTTTAAAAATTCAAAATAAAAATACACCGACTTAAAACAATTCTATCTGTAAAGAATCTTAAGAACATTTATGAATGATTGTGTTACGGCAACAATGGCAAATAATAGGGTTAAGAAAACTAAAATGCGTTATTCAGTTTTGCTTTATGAAAGTTGATATATTTGTTCTGTTATTTCTATTTTAAGTTTTGTTCTAATAAAATTATGATAACTTAACGTATTATTCGTTGTAAAATGTAAATTAACTTTAGTGGGCATTAACATGCGCCAGTGGGATAAGCTATACATCCCTGAAGGCGCCACTCAGTTCTGACCTACTCGCATCAGGGCAATGCACTACAACCTACCCATTTACTATCAACCTTGAGTACAATACGTTAAAGCTCAAATTCCACTGTTGTCAGAAACAGTATGAAAACTATGTTGTTCACGGCAGCGTGCATAACCTACTGCAATGAATTATCAGGAGGGTTCGAATTTCGCCAAAAATAGGATACAAATAGGTGCTATTTTAAGCGTAAACGTGGCGATAGATAAACATTGTGGAAGATAAACACAATAAGGGTGGAAGTAAAATAATTAGAAGTGTTCGAGTATCTTTAAGTGGCACCCATACTCTCAACAAAGAGGATTGTTAAACGCGGGTGCCTTTTTTATGTATTTTTTGCACTTAGGGTTCTTTTTTATGTTGTTTGAGGCAAAGGGGTCGTGCTGACTGTAATCCGAAGGTTTGTAAGAAGTGTAATGTAATGGTCACATAATTTTAAAAAATTCAGTCTTAACATAGGTACTTAGTCTTTCCCTAAATATGATATTTGAAATTATGGTACCTACATAGTAAAACAAGTCCTTACTACCTAATATTTTTCTTTTTTAAAATTACATTTATTGTAACAGAAAAATTTACCTTATTATTTGAAACAAGAAATTCTTACAGTACGTACGTAGATCCTGTATTTGGTCTTTGTTATTTTACGGTTAGCATAGATTACAATTTATTAGTGGAAAATATTGACAAATGTAAATAGTTAGATTTATGTAAAAAATTATGTTTAGTTAATAAAAACTATTAATCAGTCAGTGAATGTGCCTATTCCACTATCGAGGAGGATCGTATAAATTATTCGGACAAAAACAGATTCAAACTTTATGTTTCATAATAGACTGTTATGCTGTCGTTCGTAAAGATGTTATACACTATTGTCATTCAAAAGTAGTACAATGTCCTCTAGTAGTGAGTAACGTTACACATTCTGAAAATGGACCATCGGATAAACAAATTTGGACAGTATCCAAATTATTCCGGGGAGGATTCTCACACACACTCTTTTTGTGTTACTAGTGGTCGCCCGCGGCTTCGCTCGCGTTAATGTCGGTTATTTAATAGCCTATATATTCAACACAAAAAGAATTTTTCAATTTGAGTCAGTACCTAGTTCCTGAGATTAGCGCCTTCAACCAACTAAACATACAAACAAAATTTTCAGCTTTCTAATATTAGTAGGTATAGATGAGACGAAAACTTTAGCATTCTACGGATTCACCGTCCGGGTGCGGGGTTCATAGTGTAGCAGAGACGGAATTCAGTGACAGCAGTGCTTGGGGCTTGTGACCCAAGTGTGTCATTGATTACATTATCAACACTCACCTAGACGACGGAGAAATATACGTTATAATTATGTACAAATATTTTCACAATTTCGGGAGGAGCATGTGTGCCATGCTCCTTAGCGCGCTCGGCGATTGCGTAAACTAAGCAATTTTGCTTTAAGCCGGTCATTGGATGGGTGACCAAAATATATGATCCCGAGTTCCTCCGGGTTTCGGAAGGCACGTTATGCTATTGGTCCCAGTTACATCTGCCTGCAGTTGGTAATACCTACCAATCATTGGCTATTACTGGGCCTGTGTAGTGGTGTATGGCTTATTCTCCCTATATTCTTCCAATCATAGGGAAGGTGTATGCTCCAGCAGTGGCAAACTTAAAGGGCTTGGAATGGTTGCAAAAGTTACTTAATGGTGTAACAATGGTTTCCTATAAATTGTTCTATAGTAATGGTTTGTTATACATACTTATAACAAACCATGACTTTAGGACCATTTATAAGACACCAATTGGACCATAACAGAATTCAAATATCATCCACAATACCAAAAAAAAACAATGTAGATGACATTATATTTTTAATTTAATCATACTGGTGTATAATACGATATCAGGCGATCAAAATGCGAGTACACATCGATAAGATTAGCCCTTAATATAATTAATATTACAAAGATAAAGAAGTCAGAAAAAAAAAAATTGTCATGATGCAGGACAATATGTTCAAATAAAAATAAAATAATATTTTGGTAATTAATATTATCAAGATATATGTACATACATACATACATAAATCACGCCCACATCCCCGAAGGTTTAGGCAGAGGTGAACTAGCACCCACATTTCGCCAATTATGTTAGGTCCCATGTAATAGGTGGCGAGCCTAATGCCATTTATCGGGCACAAAAGTCGCAGTACATTGCTATTGCTAGGTGGTACAAGAGGAACGCTGCTGCCCATTCCTCATCATTGATTTATCCTTAGTCGCCTTGTACGACACCCACGGGAGAGATTTGGGGTGGTGAGGTGGTGACAATTAATATTAACTCTAAAAATATTCTATAATAAAATATTCTACTCTGCCGCGTCTGCCACACGGCATATATGTAATAATATATATTTCTCGACAATACACTACAATACAAGCGACAAAATTGTAAAGAATCTGTTCTCGTTGTCATTCGTCTTGCACTTGTTTCTGCTGAAGCGCGAGCGATTTTTTTTTTTATTGCCGCCGCGAACAGTGACCTAATTTTACATAATTACGCAGTTGACGTAGTTTTATAGCGCATTTGGCCTACATTTGCACCTTGACGCTTTGGATTAAAACACAAAACTCTTAATACCGCGCCGTTGCTGTAAAATATTATCAAATTATAATAGGTATTATTATCAAAATTGATGTGGCTTGCTAATAACACTAATTGGCCATTGTCATATTAATTTATTAATAGTAATAAATAACAGATCTTAAAGATTTATCCTGTAATTTATTAATATTTGTTGTCTATAGAATAAATTGTGGTGTGATTTTGTATTCGGTGTGATTATCCCGTTCAAATATTTGTGACATAGAAATGCCATGTTGCATAAATTTGCACGAGCACATATTTTAAATACAAGTTCCACGGATTTAACTTGTAAAAGTGCTGAACAGGCGAGGAGAATCCGTAAAAGTTATAGTTTAAATAATGGCTGCTATGAGATGAGACGATAACTTTTAGCATTCCCTGGATTAGCGAGCGTGATTATTCATTATTTTCTTCCACCGAAATTATTTTCGGGAAGGTGCAGTATGTCTGTCATGTAGCTCTACCATGCTGCTCTGTTTTCATGCCTGCCTGCCTGACGCTGACACTAATCCTCCTATGGAATGCTGTTGTCGATGGTTTACTTACCATTGGTCCGGAAAACTCCTTTGGTCACCCACGGAATTAGAAAACTTATTTATAAATGTAACAACTTACAAATATTAATATTGATACCTCATTCTTTTTCTCCTTAGTTTTTGAGCAATATGATTGAATGAATTCAGCTTAAGATTCATATCACCCTAACTAAGGTGCTCTTTGTCTAGTATTTTACTGGCGTAGTTATATACAATTATTGACGATATTAAGTTGTAAAATAGTAAAAAATATTTGTTTAAAAGTCGAACAAAAAATCACGATACTTGAAACGTGGAGTATTTAATTTTGTACTCAATACGATCCACATCCACTAGACAACGCTAAGTGCCCATTAGGTGGTAGATGCCTTTGTTCAGTTCGATACCGGTAAATCCACTCGAGTCAGTGTAATTTTGTCCATAGACAGTTATAATGATCTCTGTGGATTATGCCTCGACTTGATACGTGGGGAGCATGCGGGTACGAATGTGTGCAGCCATTTCTCTAGCTAGTTCCTACAGGCAAAACAGCACGTCAGGTTATTGCAACATTTTGAAAATTTCATTTGAACATTATGAATATTATAATATGTATACTTATTTATAAATTAAAAAATGTTAGAAAAATTATTACAAAGAAATTGAGGTCAGAAAAAGTTCAGACTAATGGAACAAATTCTTCTGAGGAGTATTTGCATTAGTCTGAACAGTCCCCTATTCACAGAGTTTTAAAATAATGTTGAAATTTTAGAGTTACTTAACAATTAAACAAACTATCCGCCGCAAAAACAAACGTTATTTCTGTAATACCTTAGGCGTAAAATCCTTTTATCTGATAAAATGCATTAAGACACGTGTCTGTGCTTTGAGGCATAAGTAAATGTATGCGCGTATGCGTAAAAGCACACGCTTTTACCATAGGGGTGATTTGTCAATCGGCGCGTTTCCCCCCACTTTTTCTAAATCACTGAACTTAGTGCCTATTATTAGTCACCAATATTGAAGTGTGTCTGTTGAGTCAATCCGGCAAAAAGACTATCTAAAACAGATGTTCCATGTGTTCATTTTACGCGGAACAAAGCCCGCTGTATCTTTATTTATGAGTCTCAAAATTACACGCATACTTTTGTCGGATTGCATCACGTTTTAAAATATCACCGCCTTGTACGGTCTATATTGTTGGAATAAGTCGTAACTTACCCATGTTTCAGTTAAGAAACCTATACAAATATATCTGCGTGGGCGCAATGCGTAACTTTAGCAGTTTGGCCACATATAGAGACGTTTTCTCACACTCTGACACGATTTCGTAACTTGTTTGTTTACTTAAAAAGCTGTAATGTCGTTCTCTGGTCGGCAGATGCACGTTCGGTGTTAAAATTCTTCGTGGCCAAAAAATATAATAAAAGCCGTGACCGGCAGAGCAGAATGCAATTGTCACCACCCCCCATCTATCCCGCGAGTTCCGTACAAATCGACTAAGGGTAAAGATAGTGATGAGTAATGAAGAGCAGCAGCAGTACCTATGTACTAAATTACTACGATTTACGTGCCCGATAGATGGCAAAAGGCTAGCCCCTATTACATGGGATCTGACTTAATTAGCGAAACGTGGCTTATTTCATTTTTGGCTACCACTTCGGGGATAAATTATGTATATGTAAAAAATGTAATGATCAATGGTTTTTATCTTGGTCAAGGTTCTTTTCGAAGATGCTGCGTTGTCGTTTTAATAATTCTATTTCGTGTTAGTAGGGAACTCCCCTATGGAGTTTTGTGTCCAATTTAAATGTTCACACATTACTAGTAGCGGTATGGGGTATGGAATGCGTGCGAGAGAAATATCCATCGTTAGGGTTTGAATGTATTCGTTGTGTGTGTGAATCTGTGGAGAAAATATGCAGGTACTCTTTGGGGTGAGGATATTGATATAAATAAATCTTATCTATTTTAGATTGAAATAAATTGATATCGATTTGGAATTGCTTATTGAAGGATGAATGCTAATTTAATATAATAATTTATTCGCAGGGTCGTCGATCGTTGATGGTTTCGTTAAATTTACAAATTAGTAATTTTTATTTATGGCTGGCCATTAATTTTGCCGAGTCTGTCCCCGTATCAGGCTTAAATGAATCGTTTTTTTTAGATTTTTTTTTTCTTACATTTATCACATTTTCAAATTATCAAATTAATTAATATCAGCCAAATAATACCTACCTTTAATATAATATTTTATACACTATTTTAGTTAACTAATAATACTGTACAAAATAAATCATTACAAACACCCTGATCACGGAGTGATCTCGAAATGTAATATAGGTAGGTCTGATTCCGTGTTATGTAAGTATCCATATTTGGTCGTCCATTCACGCAGTTACTAGTGACAAATGGGTTCCATTAGCTGCTGGGTAGCTTGATTTATTAATCCATTGAGCTAAGGGTGATGTTTGTATATGGTGTCTAGCTATCAGCACTGACACTTCCATATCTTGGTCAGTATCTAACTTCCCCATGGAATGACTTAGTCCAATTATTGAACAGTAGCTGGGTCGACTTATTATTATATTATGTACTTATGGCCTGAATTTATTTATAAGGTGTTGAAAGGAAGGCGTTTGGCTTGGTATGGACATAGGTATTATGAGTCGGGATGTCTTGAATAGAGGAGCTCGTTAGCGCAGTAGCATAGCGCGCTTGGCCTGCGATTGCGAAAACTAAGCAATGTTCGCTAAGGCCGGTCATTGGATGGGTGACCAAAAATTTATTATCTCGAGTTCCTCCGTGCTTCAGAAGGCACGTTAAGCTGGTGGTCCCGGCTGCATCTGCAGTCGTTAATACCCACTAACCCGCACTGGGCCAGCGTGGTGGGTTATGGCCCAATCTCCCTGTATTCTTCCATCCACAGGGAAGGCCCGTGCCCCAGCAGTGGGGACATTAAAGGGCTGCTGATGATGATGATGATGATGATGATGTCTTGAATGTGGCTTAAAAAGATATGGACACATGAATGTTAGTTGTCCACGTACTTGTCGTCGCGTCATTTACTTGTATCTTCATACATTCAAATTTCAATCACGAAATTTGAATGAAACAGTTTTTGTTCCGCCAGTGAGGTCCCATAATACGATAAGCCTTAGCAAGAAGCAAAGTCAAAGGGAAATAAAACATGTCATCTTACTTTTTGAATAGTTATAATATTCCTATCTGACTTATCGTCTGGCCCTTCCCAAAGTAAGGGCAAAAATTTTAGCCCCATGGAAGCAATAGAACATAATTTTGGAAACAACAGTACCCATCTCTACATACATACATACATACATAAATCGCGCCCATATCCCCGAAGGGGTAGGCAGACGTGAATTCTCACCCGCGTTTCGCCAATTATGTTTAGTCCCATGTAATAGGTGGCGAGCCTATTGCCATTTATCGGGCACAAAAGTCGCAGTACATTGTCAGAACGGTAGTATAAGAGGAACGCTGCTGCCCATTCCTCATCACTGATTTATCCTTAGTCGCCTTGTACGACACCCACGGGAGAGATTTGGGATGGTGACAATTGTATTCTACTCTGCCGTCACCACACGGCTAATCTATCTCTAACCCATCTCTATCTTCTACTTATTCTCCCTGCCCTTATCTCACTCTTTGAGTAGCTGGCGTTTTGTCTTCCTTTTTCATTTTCTTCCATCAGACGTAAGCTCAGCATGAACTCTTTCCTTCCTCATATCATCTTTCACATAATCCATCGTTTCTTCAGTCTTCCTCTCATTGCTGGGCCGTTTGGGTCTACGTCTCTATCGCTATATTTTATATAATAAAAACACAAAGGCTTTTAACACAAACCTTTTAAAGAGACCACAGCGAGCTCTACCCAACAAATATAGCGGTTTCTACAATTAAGAAATGACTCGCTTTGTAATGCAAGCGCATTTTCGCTCGGGGCGTTTATGGGCAGCAATTATTAGATTCAGTATGGCACCGATTATTATCTGTTTGACATATCAAATTTATTATTACAGCTGCAATAGAGCCGGCTATTGACCAACAAAGCGCTAAGCAGGCCCCAGCATTTTGTGAGCAGCATCGCCCACTATCAGACGCGAAATCTAATAGTCGAACAATGACGGAGACTGCTAAAGATTGTTAGCGATCTTGCGTGTCTCAGATTATGTTTGTGATAACTTCTACAAACTACGTTCAGTGTTACTTGACCTTATTGGATGTGGTCAAGGGCGTGACGTCCTACTTTGGACTACGATGGTGTATAAGCCGAATAATTTTCGCTTCCCGCTTACCCACAATATACCTAATCTTGAGTGCCTCTAAGCTTCGGAAGACACCATAGGCCGTTGGTCGGGGCTGCATCTGCTGTTGTTAATGTCCAGTAACATAAAATAGGTCCGTGTGGTCTGTTATGTCTAGTTTTAACCATATTCTTCCATGTCTAGAGAAGTCTTGTCCGGATTGGGGGTGGTAACAATTGTATTCTGCTCTGCCGTCACCACACTGCTGACTATATTATGTGAAAATAAGCAATATGTTAATAACATTTAGGAATGAAAATTGGATCTTCATTTCGCGCACAACTTTCTGCCCGTAAGTAGCCTTAGAAAGATTCAAAAGGATACAGGCATGCAACGGGGTCAAGAAATATCATCCATCTTTATCTTCATTATGAGCAAAATGCTGGTGGTGGTTTGATCCGCGAATTTCTGACAGGTGGAGCTTAGTCATATCATAATTCATATGCACGTTAGATAATATAAAATATTGTGACCTATTTTGTTGCAACCCTTTTGATAGGGTTGACATTGGTTCGGATCAACATCTCAATACTTTTGGAAATATACTTCGCCGTTAAACATGGCAACGAATATTTCTGGATAGTGTCTCTTACACTATGACGATTGTGTCTCTTACACTATGACAGGTTTTTGATGCATGACTTGGTGATGAGAAGCTGTTGTTATTTGATACGTTTTAGTTGTAATTAGATGATTATAATGTCACTCGATGTTAACGTCAAGATCTTAAGTATGATGCATGCAGAGATAAGATTTCCAGTTTGGATTGCATCAAACTTTTGTATTAACGTTGCATTCGTCTATAAATAACACTTATCATTGCTATAAAATCTATCATAATTTCATAGCTTAACGCAGTTATAGGTTAATTTTGTAATTTGTATTCTTTCTCGATCAATAATTTTCAATGGCTTTATTTATAGTTATTGTGTCGGTTTGTGAATAAATTCAATTATATATAAACTACTACAAAACTAGTTTTAGGTGGGGTTAAGAATTTAATCAAATAAAGGTTCAATTTGTTATAGATATTACGGACCTACTATGCCTAGCTTGTTAGAAAGCACGGCCAATGGCATGTCAGACTCTGTATACAAAACTCACAACTATCCAAGTTATTTTAAAACTTAACACATTTAACATTAACTTAAAATTTGATACTATGCTATAATTATTTTACATAATAAACAACTAATATAATATAATAATATTTACATAAAAAACTAAGGATAAATCAATGATGAGGAATGGGCAGCAGCATTCCTCTTGTACCACCTAGCAATAGCAATGTACAGCGACTTTTGTGCCCGATAAATGGCAATAGGTGAATATGCTCGCCACCTATTACATGGGACCTAACATAATTGTCGAAACGTGGGTGCTAGTTCACCTCTGCCTACCCCTTCGGGGATATAGGCGTGATTTATGTATGTATGTATGTAATAAACATAATTAACGCCGTGTACCGGATAATACAATAAAATTGTCACCACCCCCAATCTTTCATATGGGTGTCGTACAAGGCGACTAAGGGTATAGCGATGAGTAATTTATGATTGTGCATTGTAGACGAAGTGATTGCGATGATTTATGTATGTACAATGTAGACGAAGTGCCACCGGCTTTAACAATAAACAAATACCCTCAAAGAGATGCCCGTTCCTTGTCAGATAGTTGTCTTGGACCAGTTCGAGCTTATTAAGCGTGGGATTAAATAAACACGCGGCAACAATATCCCCGTTGATCCCCGTTCGTGTCTCGTGGTGGAATATCAGTCAGGCAACATAACGGCGCAGTAAACCTCTGAGAGGACGGTTCAAGATCACGCTTCACCCACGCGTGCGTAGGCGCAACCATACCAGACGCTAAGGGTTGGTGGCAGTTGGTTATTTATTTATCCTATACTAATATTATAAATCTGAAAAGTTTGTTTGTTTGTTTGGTTGAACGCGCTGATCTCAGAAACTACTGACTCAAATTGAAAAATTATTTTTGTGTTGGATAGTCCATTTATCGAGGAATGCTATAGGGTATATAGTAACCGACATAAACGCGAGCGAAGCCGCGGGTGATTAGTATTGTAAAATATTTTTTTTTATGAAATAAAAATTGCACAAAAAAATTACTTTTGTATCGGAACGTTTCAATATTTGTAGATTGATTATGACTTGCGGGAATTAAGCACAGTTGCGGGCATTGCATAATCAAGACGATGAGAGATAAAGTAAAAGGAAGTCACTGTACTAATTAGAAAAATTCACATATTGTATTTTTAGGGCCTGTTTCACAATCGACAAATAAGTTCGAAGTAGCTTACTTTGCAGTTCAATTGACATATATTTCATATTACAACTGTCAAATGATCTGCGAAGTAAGCTACTTAGAACTTACTTGTCGATTGTGAAACAGGCCCTTAGTCACTTAAATTGATGTCCATACGTATGTCTGTCTTTAAGAAACATTCGTTATTGTTAAACAATTCAATTTTCGTATAAGTTGGGTATAGTAAGTTAGTTCTTTGATAGCCCTACCTTTGACTAGAAGCAGTATACAGCCTTTAATATGTCCGTTTGTACAGCTATCCCGGATTAAGTACAGATAGTGGCAATAATGACACAGATACAGAATACAGCAGTCCAACAAAAGTTGGTCCGAGCCACCTTCTAATTATTTCCGAAGTTATAGTGCTAACCCTATTCAGTTGAACCTACGATTCTGCTCGTTTAAGCAATTCATGCTTGGTTCCGTATATGTTAATAGGGAATATTGCAGAGTTGGCAAAATAATGGGTTAATAACTGAGATTTGAGAAAATTTGCTTTTTATTATTACGTCTGTGCTTAATTGTTATTGGCGGCTGTCGTTTAAATTGCACTAATAAATATTTTGGGATAATTCAACAGATGCTTGGTTCATTTGTCGGTACTTGACTGTAACTTTTTCGTGAAAATATTCATTACTAGTTTTCATCTCTAGTAATAATATTCTCTTGATGTTAGAGACCTATGTACATTTTAAACACTTTAAAGTTGACTATTGATCAAACAAAACGCCTTAAGTATGCAGTCAGTTAGGACTGCAAACAAAATTCGCACAGCACAGTAACGTGTCACGAAAACGGATACAGTAATATTATCGCATCCTGATAATCTTTAAGCGTCCACCTACCCCTTTACCGATGGAAATAACCTGAATAATTTAAATAATTTGTGACGCACCACGACTAAATTTAAAATCACTCTCTATAAATAGTTATGGCTAGGCAGAGTTGTATTAACACTAAGATTTCGCTAACCATGCTAGCTGCCGCAGTCAGAGACGTTAAATAACGTTAATGAGTACTTAACGTCAAAAAATTACAATTCAAAACTAGTGGCTATTCTTGCCGGGTCTATGACCTATATTTGAATGAAAATTTTTATACTCATTAAATACTCATTAAAGTTAATTGACGTCTCTGAGTGCGGCAGTAAGTCCCATGAAATAGGGGGCGAGCTTATTACTATCTGTCGGACAGGTGTCCTCAAGATAGTTATAGTATAGGTACTAATACACCTAGTATACTAGTATATAGTAGACACATCGTATACAGCCAGTGTTAAGAACTCTTCGGTGTTTGTAATAGACAATATGCTTTGATTTGAGTTGTCAGAGTTTTTTAATTGTTTCTTGTTCTGTCTGAAAAATACTACGAAATAAATGAAAGTCTTTTCTTAAGATCAAGCTCGAATATTTTATTTAAATAGTAAAGTCTATGCAATATTATCCATATATTTCTCCATCCATTCTCAACATTGTGGCGACCGTGATTAGGAAATAAAAAATGGAGTTGGAGAAGAAGAAAAAAGAAAGGAAAATTTTGCGATCCGTCTTTACAAAAAATGTCAAAGAATTCGAGACTTCGAAGGAAGATTTACAGGCAGCTACAGGCAAATATAAGGTGATCCAAGGTATTTATACAAACATGCAAACCTTAGACAAAGATATATGTCAGCTAATGCTAGATGTAGATTGTGCTGATGATATTTTAGAAAAAGAAATTAATGACGCCATCAAATATAAAGAAAACTGGCTACAAATCGAAACAAAATTTAATTCGCCTGTAGATATAAAACCGCATATTCAAAACTACGATGGTAGAGTACAGCGCAATTTTAGACTGCCGGCTATCGAGCTTAAAAAGTTTGACGGGGACATTAAAAACTGGTTGTCGTTCTGGGGCCAATTTCAAAAAATTGACGCTGATCCAAATTTAGATGATACGGACAAATTTCAATATTTGATACAGGCCATGACCCCAGATACAGAGGTGAAGTCCTTTGTTGATAGTTTCCCGCCATCAGGGCAGTGCTACGCGCAATGTATTACCGAGTTGAAATCCCGATATGCGAGAGATGAGCTACTTAAGCAATTGTATGTTCGTGAACTGCTTGCTTTGATTCTACATAAAGAAAAAGTCGGAAACATGGAGTTAGCGAGCTTATACGACAAATTAAATGCGCATTTACGCTCTTTGGAATCATTAGGTGTGATGAAGGACAAATATTCAGCTTTCCTACTTCCAATGGTAGAATCCGCCTTACCGCTTGACATACTACGAACGTGGGAAAGAGCGAAACCACTTCAAATGGAAGACGAACTAGGTTCTTTGTTATTATTCTTAAAACGAGAGGTGGAGAGCGAGCAGCGTATCACAATGGCAACAAAATCTTTTGGCTTGGCCGAAGTGAAGGCGACATTACCGTCCGATACGATTGATAGTGGTAACAGAGAGCCGACTGCGGGATGTCTTTTAACTAACGTCAAAGATAAACCTCGTTGTGTATGGTGTGAAAGAGATACACACAACAGCTTGGAGTGTTTCAAGGTACAGAAGATGTCCATAGATGAACGTCGAGAACACCTAAGAAAACAAAAGGCGTGTACCATTTGTTTGAAGAAAGGCCACCATGCGAAGGTGTGTAGAGCCTTTGTTAAGTGTTTGGTTTGCGGAAGACGTCATACCATAATATTGTGTACTGGAAAGAGTCAAGATGATACAGCGAAGCCCAAACCAGCGCTTGCGACCAACTTATCTGCTATGCCCAAATATCATTCCGAGGTAACATTTCTTCAAACAGTTGTGGTAAGAATAATCCGTGATGACAAACAAATGTTGGTGCGAGCTATGTTTGACAGCGGGTCCCAACGTTCATATATTCGAGAAGACATTGCGTCTAAACTTGACATTCCTGTGGTTGGTAAGCAAATCTTAACCCATAATTTATTCGGCGGTGTTGAATTAAATAGTAAAGAATATAATGTATATAATTTTGATATAGAAAGTTTTGATAAAACATTTTATTTTGACATGTCAGCCATAGGTCAGCAATGCATTTGTAAACATATCCCGAAATATAATATATGTAACAATTACCTTACAAATATACTCACCAAACACAACATTACACTTTCCGACAGTAAGCAGCTTTGTGATGATAATATAGGTTTGCTGATTGGGGTAGATTTTTCAGGTGTAGTTTTGACAGGTAACGTTATAAAATTACAGGGGTCTTTAGTTGCGATTGATACCAAATTGGGGTGGGCGTTGCAAGGAGTAGTGCCTATTACAAGCACCTCGACAAATACAGCAACTAATATTAATATGTTTTGCAGCTTCGATGTCACTGATTTTTGGTCTCTGGAGACAATAGGTATAAAAGACCCAATCGAGAACAAAACGAGACTGCAGACTGAAGAAGATGCGATTGTCAACTTCGAGCAAACCGTGACGGTCAATCGGGAGAATCGTTATGAAGTTTATCTTCCCTGGAAGGTAGGTCATGATGATCTTTCCAATAATTATGAAGTAGCCGTCAAACGCTTGGAGTCCGCTACAAAGAAATTAAACGCAACAGGTGTCTATAATGACTACGACAATGTATTTGCGGAATGGGTGAAACTGGGAATTATCGAACAGGTGACGGTACCAGAATTGGGTCATGAGCGGTCACATTATTTGCCACATAGGCCGGTCATAAAGGAGTCTAGTCTTACTACTCGCATAAGGCCTGTGTTCGACGCATCGGCCAAAGGCGCTCATGGCAAGTCATTAAATTTGTGTCTTGAAAAGGGTGCCAACTTGTTAGATAAGATTCCTACACTTTTAAATGGTTTTCGCAAATATGCCATAGGTATCACGTCCGACATTTGCAAAGCGTTTTTACAAATATCAATTACTCCAGCTGATAGAGATATGTTAAGGTTTCTATGGTGGAATAATAAGGGCGAAATTATTATCTTTAGACACTGTAGAGTGGTTTTTGGGTTGACGTGCAGTCCATTTTTGTTGTCTGCCACTATACAGCATCACCTTAACACTATAACGGGAGGTATGAGCTCTTCAGCCCGGCTATTATCTCAATCTTTTTACGTTGACAACTGCATCACTAGCTTAGACACCGAACAGGAAGCTATATCGTTCGAGTCCGAGGCGAGGCAGGTTATGGCGCAGAAAAACTTCGATCTAAGACAGTGGGTGATAGCTCCACTTCCTGACCAAAAGCTTGATGTCAATATTTCGGTACTAGGTTTGCAGTGGTCTACGTTAGATGATAGTTTGAGGTGTAATTTGAGTGCAATACCGCCACCCGACGAGCTCACTACAGTAACAAAACGGAGTTTGTTATCGATTGCCCAGCGAATTTTCGATCCCATCGGTTTTACGTGCCCCGTTGCACTAGTGCCGCGCTTAATTTTACAGGAGGCTTGGCGACAGTCACTACCGTGGGATAAACAACTGCCAGTAGAATTGCACAACAGATTTTTAAGTTGGTTTCGGACACTAAAATTTTTAAACGATTGCAAAATTCCACGGAGATTGACTATTTCTTCTATAAATAGTTGTAAATTAGAGCTGCATATGTTTTGCGACGCGAGCAAGTACGGTTATGCGGCATGTGTTTTTCTTAGGTCTGAGGCGGACGCTAAAGTCGCATTACGGTTGATATCGGCAAAATCACGAATAGCACCTATTGGTAATATAAGCATTCCCAGGCTCGAGCTGTTGGCAGCGTTAATTGGTTCTAGGCTATTAGAAGGAGCTAGGAAGGATCTAGGAATGCCTTGTATTGAACGTTGTTGGACTGACTCCAGTGTTGTGCTATGTTGGATCAAGAGACAGTTGCCATGGAATACGTACGTAGGCAATCGAGTAAAAGAAATACGAGTCAACACGGATATTAACGATTGGTGGCATATTCCAGGGACACAGAATTGGGCAGACTTAGCTTCCAGAGGCTGCGACGCGAAACAGCTCTATCTATCGCGGTGGGTAGAAGGCCCAACATGGTTGCTTATGAAGCAGGAGCAGTGGCCGAACTCCAACTATGATGTTGACATAGACGAGGTAAATCGTGAACTCAAAATTTCAACTGCTAATAATAATGTCAATTTGACATCTAGTATCCTATCGCGCTTTACATATTTTTCAAAATACTCAAAAATAGTAAGGTCGGTGGCGTGGATATTTAGATTTATCAATAATTCACGGCGTAGTAGTAAGAGTATGAGAGGCGAATTAAGTTGTGAAGAATACGAAAGTGCTGAACGAATATTATTAAAATGTGTACAGCGCGAGCACGTCGATTATATGAGTCAGAGAATTAAAGGTTTGAAACACTTTTACGATGAAGAGGGCACATTGCGATTACAAACAAAACTCCTATTAAGTGATATACCCGAGACTACTAAATTTCCAGTTGTGTTACCTGCTATTTCTGTTATTGTTCAAAGATTAGTGGAACAGAGGCACGGGCAACTACAACATGCGGGGTACAATATCATGGCTGCTGATTTACGCGGTAGTTTTTGGATCATAGGTGCACGCAAGTTAGTAAAGTCTGTTATATCTCATTGTGTTGTTTGCAAACGATATAAAAGCAAGCCAATTCAACCACCGACGGCTCCCTTACCTCAAGAACGTACTCAGAGTTCAGCTCCCTTCGAGAATACAGGTATCGATTTAGCTGGTCCTCTTCAGTTACGAGATGGGACGAAATGCTGGATCGTTCTTTTTACCTGTGCCGTGTATAGGGCGGTACATTTGGAGCTCACGAGCTCGCTATCTACGGATGCATTCTTGATGACTCTACGGCGATTCATCGCACGAAGAGGACGAATGAGTGTTATTATTTCTGATAATGGCACGAATTTTATCGGCTCGAGGAATATGTTTAAAGATATTGATTGGGATGAGATACAAAAAGAGTCTACTATTCGTCGGATTAGATGGAAACTAAACGCTCCGGCTGCGGCGTGGTGGGGTGGTTTTTATGAACGGTTGATTAGGATGTTAAAGGATCTATTGAAGCGGGTGTTAGGTCGCTCTTCTGTGTCATATGAGGAACTCCAGACTATTCTATGCGATTGCGAGGCTACTCTTAACAACCGACCACTAACATATATAGAAGACGGCAAATGTGACTCATTGGAACCATTAAAACCATCATGTTTTATACAGCCAATATCAGAATCCGGTGTGACGGATATAGAGGTTTTAGATACAAGAAGTATGAATAAACGTTTGCGTTATATGCAGAAGTTGAGAACAGATTTTAGAGAGAGGTTTAAAAATGAATATTTAACTTTATTACTTCAAAGGTCAAGTAAAGTTAGTGGAACTCTAAGCATTGGAGATGTAGTTTTAATTGAAACCGACGAGAAAAGAGTAAAATGGCCTCTGGGTGTAATCGTGGAGATCTATGTAGGGAAGGATGGAGTTAACAGAACGGCAAAGGTAAGAACGTCGACTGGTTATAAAGTACGTCCTTTTCAGCGTCTTTACCCCATGGAAGTGGCTTGCCCTGAGAAGGACATCCCTGTCCAACAGAAGGTAACACGTTGTGGTCGAGTTTGTAAGTTATCTAGTCGATACAATCTGTAAATAGTTGATTTATTAGGGCCCTTATACACTACATGAATTTAAGACACCTACACACATTAATTTTACACACTTTATTTATTTATTTTGGTTTTTTACCTATGCATTGTTGAAATGATTCGGATATATTTTATTCATTTGTTTAAGTAACTGTGTTTAAGTTTGTTAGTGTGTACGTGGTAGGTGAAATATTATTATTGTTTTTATTTACATAAAATAAGATATTTTCTGTTTTTTTTTTGTGTGGTGTGGAGGATGTTAAGAACTCTTCGGTGTTTGTAATAGACAATATGCTTTGATTTGAGTTGTCAGAGTTTTTTAATTGTTTCTTGTTCTGTCTGAAAAATACTTCGAAATAAATGAAAGTCTTTTCTTAATATCAAGCTCGAATATTTTATTTAAATAGTAAAGTCTATGCAATATTATCCATATATTTCTCCATCCATTCTCAACAGCCAGTTAGGTAACTGTTAGTATACTTGGTGGTATACTTAAGAAGAACGCTGCTAAGAAGAACAATTCGTCATCACTGTAAGTTTTAATCCTTACTGTACGTACATTTTAGCAATTTACATTCCATTTTACGACCACTGCCAGGATAAAGATACAACGTTGATCGCGTTAGTAGAATTCACCGAAATAGAACCTTATTACAAAGGGCTAGGGCACACTTTCTGTAGGTACTGAATAAGAATGACATACTAGGTGCAACCGCCAGATATATTGTGGTTCAACTATCGTCAGCGCGATTGAAATGCATTGCGTGGTAGCAATAGTGTTGGGCAGCGATATATTTTTATTGCTGACTTTATCGAATTTGAATCTAATCTAATACATCTTAAGATATTTGGATTGTCATTGGAATATTTTAATAAACGAATCAATTTACTATAGATTTAAATAAAAGTGTACCTGTTTATTACATTGAAGATCAGTATTTTATTTTTATCCTTCTAAGCTATTTTTAAAAAACAACAATAAAAGTAGTTTTAATATGAAAGTAAAAGGTGCTGTTTTGGTACAATTGCCTACAATAATAAAACCAACAAATAAACTCCGAAACAAACCGTTTACCGTACGAAATTAAAAAAAAAACCTTAACAATACATTACACCCATCACTAGGAAACCAGTCCGACATCTTATTGAATAAATCAATCACTGTATGGTAATTACACTGTTTGCATAATGATGTTTTGTCACGCTGGGACAATATAATCAATTATGTAGTGGTCCCATTCAATCGTCTTATAATTCATTAAGACAGATGCCTACTCGATATTCTCTTGCAAAAAAAACTTTATCTCTTTCAGATAACCTGAACCCCTATAATACTAATATGGGTCAGGTCCGTTGGTTGCCGTGTGGTGACGGCAGAGTAGAATACAATTGTCACCACCCCAAATCTCTCCCATGGGTGTCGTACAAGGCGACTAAGGATAAATCAGTGATGGGGAATGGGCAGCAGCGTTCCTCTTATACCACCTAGCAATGTACCTACTGCGACTTTTGTGCCCGATAAATGGCAATAGGCTCGCCACCTATTTCATGGGACCTAACATAACTGGCGATACGTGGGTGCTAGTTCACCTCTGCCTACCCCTTCGGGGATATAGGCGTGATTTATGTATGTATGTATGTCAGGTCCGTTAGCTGTGTGTGTGTTAAACTGATACTCCTCTGTCATCTAAGTCTACTCCTTAGGGAAATACGGTGACATTTTATATGAATAATATTGATGCATTAATTAATATGTATAAGACTGCAAGTTGTGTGATTACCTATAATTAATAATTATTTTGGTATGCGTGGCTGATGTTGGTCATCCAACAAATAAAATAAAGAATTACCATGTCCAATACATATACGAAGGCGGATGTATACATTTTTGTTTTTCCTGTTAGTGTGGAGGAGCAAATCGTCACAGAGTGATTCATTTTATTTTCTTGTGCTTATTCAGTATAAACGGAACTGTAGTTATTTATTTACCTTTCAGAATTCTATCTTGAGCTTCTTATCGCGGGTGTGACTAATACATATTAATGCCTACAGTAGGTACAGTCATCAGCAAACTGACTAAAACTGACTGTATAAAAAAGTACAAATTCAAGACTTAAGATTTAAGACTTCAGTACATATTGCTATAATGTTGCTGTTAAAACTCTTAACCGGTAAAAGTTCTTTTTACTGAAAAAATAGGCAAAAGCAGCTTAAGTGTGCAGGGCAAACCACCACCAACAGCATACTCAAAGATAGTAAAACCTAAGCTCAAATCTTGACCTTTTCATCACTCTTCTAAACATTCATTCAACATTGATTCATGTGCAAGGATACTAAGGGTAAACACAGCGATGAGTAATGGGCAGCAGCTTCCTAGCAATATATTGCGCTTCATGTGTCCGATAGATGGCAATAGGCTCGCCACCTATTACATGGGACCTAACGTAACTGGCGAAAAATGGGTGTTCCATTCACCTCTGCCTACCCCTTCCGCGATCCCATATCCCCGTGATTTATATATGTACCTATGTACATTTTCAAAATTTGTCACTGTTACGAATCTGTTTACTTCGCAGCCTAGTGTACACTGGTGTTGATACGTGCACTTGGATTGATCCCTAATAAAGATAGTAGCCAGCGTATTTATTTGATCTGTGACCTACGATGCCTGTTCAGAAACGATTAGTCTACATTATTGTCTATTTTATAGCGAGTAATGCCAATATTAATAAACAGTTTTAAATTATTGCCCAATTGAACTGTGGTTTAAACTTTGTGATCGTTCTCTTTGTTCGATCAACTGTAACGACAGTATTTATGACTACTTGTACATACATAAATTACGCCTATGCATCCCCGAATAGTGAATTAACACTGTCTTAACTTAAGTGTGATTTAACACTGTACTGTAACTCTTAAACGTTTTGTACGACACCCGGGGGGGAGATTTAAAACATCATATAACTTCGTTACACTGATAAAAATTGACTTTAGGTGTACCTGCTTACTTAGTCAAATGAAATTCATGACACGTAAAATCTGTAAATATCAGCTGTATTCAATTCGATGATGGTAAATCTCAAAGTAACCGTGTCAAACAGATTGTTGAGCAGTCGATAGTGTTATCATTGTAACCCCATTCCCGAGTACATCTGCTCTATGCCAACGGATAGTTATGAAATGTGTTGGAGTTACAATAAAAATAATGTTGCGAAATACTGCGTTGAAATCTATATATATATATATGTAGGAAATCTATGAATCTATGATATATATGTAGGAGCTGACTGGGCAAACGTTGTTTAGCCCTTATCATCTGAGGGTATAAAAAATATACTACGATCTATTCTCAGATTTACCAAATATACCACAAAAAACATTTATAAAAATCGGTGACTCTGTTCCGGAGGAGTTTTAAAAAGAAACACGGGCTATGTATGTACCTATTAGAAGATCTGAAATGAATATCAGTTTCTCTTGATCACACTATAACTTCAGAACTATTTTTTCGTTGGATCTCATCTCTTTTTTAGTTTTCTTAAAAATAATAAGAAATTATGCAGGATTTTATTCAAACGCAATAAAAATCTGCCAATATGTCGCCTGTTCCCGTGTCGGAAAACCGTCAACAATGTTTATTTACGCGCAAGAAAAGACATAATTAGCCGTGTCGTGATGGCAGAGCAGAATACAATTGTCACCACCCCTATCTCTCCCGTGGGTGTAGTACAAGGCGACTAAGGGTAAAGACAGCAATGAGTAATGGGCAGCAGCATTTCTCTCATACCACCTAGCAATAGCAATATACTGCGATTTATGTGCCCGATAAATGGCAATAGGCTCGCCACCTATTTACATGGGACCTAACATAATTGGCGTAACGTGGGTGCTAGTTCACCTCTGCCCACCCCTTCGGGGATATAGGCGTGATTTATGTATGTACGTATTTATTTATTAAATTATCTAATAAAGAGTTGGAACCACGACATACAAAATCTTTACAATCTTCGGTGGCAAATATTTTAATTTCTTAATTCAACTAGCGGGTTAGTATACCACATTGGTGTACCAACTCGCTAGGTATTATTATTATCTAATTACAAACAAATTATTGTGAAACAACTGTAATCGACTCCAGCCGCAGCCTTAGCGTCTCTAAGACATCGCGTCGCGTCGATCGCGTTTCGTTTATTTTTTGTGGCAGGTCTTTATACTCGTTTTATTCTCGAGCAGCCGCGTGCGCAGGCTTCGTCGGCAAGGTCATTGGTTTGCTCTCTATTTAAAACTTGGAATGTCTTTGAAAAACCACGCATTTCGTGTTTATTGTACTCCAGAGACAAGTTTAAGGGCTTACCTAGTTCTAACTTCACATTCCGATGTTCTTACTGACGTTTTTAAAATTAATTTCTGGAATGGTTTTTTAATGATCTGTGCAGTAAGATTTGAATATAATATTAATATATACCTATTAGAAATAAAATGAAACCACAATGCCAAAGCAAAGTTATAATTTTGTCTGTAGATTTTAATATTATAAAAAACCCACATAATATTATAGGCTTTAACATTGAAACAAAAATAAATATTAACAAATAGTGTGTGGTAACTAAATGATTACGTAATTGTATATTGTATGTGGTATATCATAGAATTAGCCAATACATTGTAGCGCATAAAACTGCATTAACGCATACTTTGTGACGCATCAATAAACTATTCGCTGTGTTTGTGTCTGCATTTAAGAAACAAATAATATACGGTTAAATTGAGATCTTATATTATAAAATATAGTAGTCAAATTATAATCATGAGTGTCATCGCCCCTATCTCAGTCATAGTTAAAGGACTAACCTAAAAAAGTAGCTAAAATGTAATATGTGTATTCACCTCTTCGGGGACAATTCAGACGTTTTATATACATGTAAGTAGTTTATTACACCAGAGTCTAGACACCATGTCTGAGAACAAACGTGGACTTGACTATGAGTAATGCATGAGTAGTATGTATTTACTTGTCAATTTGCCACACCTATCCTGATATCTGCTGCAGCTGTCAATCCTGAAATTAGATAAGACATTGTTAAATTGTCCCCATTGACAATGAAAAATAGAAAATGTATGTCCTGAATCGGGAAATCTATTTTTAAGTCAATTAATTCGTCAATTATGTATGTAGTTTTTCAGCACACCTAGAAGTGTATTTTTAAAGTTTTAAATATTAATAAGGCGTTGAGGTCCCAGAAAGAGGTGGAGAGACGATCTGGAGGCATACTGCGGGACATGGACGGTATTGGCTCGGGATCGCTCGAGATGTAAGGTTGGGATGCCTTTGCCCAGCTGTGGGATCTTACAGGCAAGCAAAAAAAAGATAAATATCTCACCCTTTGTATATCTAAGTGTGGGCTTACATTCTGTGTATAATAGTTATGCGGTTAGAAAGGTACTACGTATGTAGTTTTGTAAAAAGGTTTTGGAGTATACCTAAGTATGTAAAGACCAATACTTGTTACCTATCAGAACCCTTTTGCCCTGTTAGCCAATAAATACTGCAGATAAAAATAAATGACAGCCAAAGCCTGTAAATAAAGCCATGTCGAAATGAACTCTTTTTCAGAGCGGCTATGATTTATTTCAGAATGCACGCTTGACATTCCGTACGTGTCCGATGAAGCCGAGCCAGATATAGATATCACGGCGCCGGCGCAAATTGCCCGCTATCGCTATCGCCTAAAGATAAACACAGATAAGAGATAAATCCAGAGAGCGATTATTGAACCGATACGGCGAAGTACCTACCAGAAAAAAAGTGTTTGCATTTGAAACTACATAGGTATTTTCTTGGTAAACATCAATATTATTACAAGTGGAACCGCTGAGACTTAATCTTTTAAAGCTGCCACTTATAGGTATTACATATTTAGTTAAATTTTAATTGCATAATAATAAGGAATGGGCAGCAGCTTTCCTGGAGCTATTATTCCTATTATATAAGACCTGAATTAACTGCAGAAACGCGAATGTTGAAACACCTCTGCCTACCCCTTAGGGGAGAAAGGGGTGATTAATATATGTATGTTTATATTTTAATAATAATGAAGACTTCACGTTGTAAGCCAACAATTTTTACAAATAGGTAGAGTGAAAAAAAATTATTACAAAGAAAAACGAAACGGAGATTGAGAAAACTTTTGAATTTTTTATGAGTTTATTATTAATTAAATGCTTATTAAGATGTCATTAATTAGTTTAGATTTTAGCGTAAAAAGAAGTATGAGTTCGTGGAAGCATGCAATCGTTTTTGGTGATTAATTATTAATTACACTCAGCCAATTTATGGGTGCGTGAATTGATAACCGCTGCGGTGTTTGCTACACCCAAGGTGATTCGATGACGTAAGTTATGTGACAATGAAAGCGTTGTCAAAATATTGCTTCAGGTAATTTTATTTTAAGTATGTCATTTAAAAAACGGTAAATGGAAATTTAGCGACAGATTTCACATAGGTATAGTTTAAATGTGCATTGGTACATAACTACGACACAATTCGAAAATACTTAAAACATTATGCTATGTCCAGTTTTAAGGAGGTATATTGGCAATACATTTTTGAAATTATACGATGCGATTAGTCGCATCATAGGCGCAAGCGCAATTTTTGCTAAGGAAACCTTAACATCGTTTGTTGAAAATAGTCAAGAGTTTTAATCTCAAGTCAATTAAAATACAAGCAGTATTTCACCCATAAACCACTCCAGTTAATTGCCGACGACATACGGCGGCGTTGACGTCATTGCATCAGAGCATCCTTGAAATGTGTTGCATGTCGACATGCTTCAATATATCCACTGCCTTATCGGAAAGAATGCAAGCCGTGGTGCTTCGCGTAAATTATGTATTACGTATTTCATATTCCATAATAAGTAACGTCCGTGGTGTTCGGTTGTTATGCCTCGTATTTAATGCGTGGTTTGGTTACACTTTGTATTTGTCTTGTCTTACCTAAGGGCGGTGTTCACTGTATGAAAACTTTTGGGTTATAATTGAAAAAAAATATTTTGATATCTTTGCTTAGACTTTTCATTAGTACGTAATGTAAACTGAAAATAGCCTCTGCAAAACCTTACTATTACATTTTTTATGACACTTTCGTTAAGATCTCATTATATAGATAACCAAACCCGAGTCATATAAATGTTGACAAAATTTAACTCAGCCTTCGGAGTCTTGTCTTCTTCTATGGCTTAATTGGTCTGTGTGGTGATATTATTTTATAGTTCGTTCTAATGTAATTTACCCGATAGATACACAATGTTTGAAAGACTTTTCAATGTAAAATAACCAAATCAAATTGGGCGTGACATGAATAAATTAAGTGAGGAATGAGTATAAAAGAGTAATTTTGAAAGTGCTATCTAGGGAAATATATAGGGAAGATAAAAGTAGGAATCGTTTGGCCTGGTATGGACATACTTTGCCGTCTCCACATAAATATTTTTTTATTGAAAGTAATACCGGCCTAACTTATTAAAAATTACCACTCTTGCACTCATTAATAAAATACCGTTACCCTACCGGACGTGACGTCAACTTATCCAGATCAAAGCGACACTGATAACGCACTGACATGAGCTCGGTCTCGGTAAATATGAAACTTGTTTCGATCGTATGCAAATAACTGTCTAAGAACTGGTGTAAGCGCCCGCTTTTTGCCGGATACGTGTTTTTATCCGCAATTCTTTTTTTCGAGTACATTACTGGCAGAACGCTACACAATTGGATGGATCACGAAACGCGTCACCTACGCGAACTTCTGGACACGGTCTTGCTGTGTTGTGTTTATGTTAAGAGACATGGGTCTGGTGAAAAACTGTCTGTGTCTGAGGATGATCATCATCGTCAGCTTTTTAATTTCCCGAACACTGGGGCACATCTGGACTTTCCTAGGGATAGATGGATATAGGGAAAAATGGTCTTTCACGGTTGACTCATTTGGATGCTTTCCGAAGCACGGTAGAAATCGCGATAATATACGATAAACCTTACCCTAGACCTATGCGCAATATGACTGTTTCAGGTATTAATTGAGGTTCTGCAAGAGGCGCGACGTCTGTCTGTAACCATAGCAACGTAGGGATACGCACTTATGCGGGTTCAATGTTTAGTTTAGACATTTTTCCTTCAAATAGACCTGCGCAGACGACCGTCATTTTGGTTCAACTTAAGTGCCGGGAACTATACCTTGGTCACCAATCTAATAACAGGCCGACTATTTTTTAATTTACAGTATATTAGGCCAAACGCGTTAGCGCACCGCCACTACACGGCACGCCTGGGCCGAGATCCGCGCCTTTAGAGGCACCCTCAGGCCTGCCGCTCCAAGCTCCGACTCGGGCGCCCTGTGAGGCTCTCCGCGGCAGTATATCTCACACGGGAGATGCCGTCCCCCCATGGGGGACGCATGCTGTGGAGGTACCCTCACAGGGAGTGCTCGACTGCAAGGCTTCAGGACAAGGTCTTCGTCTTCCACAAAAAAACTGGTATATGCTGTAAAGGCCTCTCGGTTAACATTAGCTTAGGTCATTAAAAAAAGCGTTAGCGCTGGTCACCTCAGTGGGGACACGTCTTTAAAAAGCGATTTGGCGGGCCTGGAACGACACGACATTAATATTTTCCCCTCAAATGAGCTGGGTTCCCATGCCATTGTCGACGGCTACCTTTTAAGGCGCGCGCGCATACGGGCGGATCTCAAACCAGATTCTTTTGATCCTACCTCCTATGTGTTAGGTAAAGCATCCGTAATTACTGTATTATTTTGTGTGCCTCAAATACTTAGCGTACCCACAGCTTTAAGTGTAGGTTGTAAAGAGAATTGGAATTGTTGGTCAAATTTTTATATGCTTTTTAATCTTAAATAAATATTTGTAACACATTACACAAACATATAAAAAACCATGACCCGAGCCTGTGACACCCTGCCAAGATTCGAATCCGAGACCTCGATCTGACCATTTATCCAAACCGGCCTTCTGCTAGAACGAATCGTTTATTTCCGTTTCATAAACTTATTTCTTCGAAGAAAAAAAGATACGAAGTTACTAAGTATGGAATGTATAAATACATCACGGAGCCTTCGTTGGCTAATAATTTATATAGCTTGTAGCAATAAAGCAGCGATCTCTCAGTATAAATTGCTACTCCCTGTGAAGGGTGCGTCCTCTAATTGGAGGCATGCGACCGCTTTAGTGCGGTCGAGACCAAGGAGTTTTCCTTAATTTCTGACTATATTGTTTTTTTAAATCTGGACTTTTTGCATTCACTTTATGTCCAAATAGGATAACATCATTATAGTGCCACCAACTTATCTGCGGGCCTACCGCCTAACTCTATTGCTAAAGAAAAAGCTATAGTTTATGATGTCATGCTGTCACTATCAGCTATAGCTTTTGAACTTGTCACTATCAGCAATTGCTTTTGATTTTGTAAGAATTTGGCAGAAAATCCGTACCGCCTAAAAATTCAAGATGAGTGCTAGCTAAATTGATAGCTGTCAATACTGCAGCCCCGTAGGACGAGGACACATCTCTTTCGGGGGAAAGAAAATCTTTCCCTCTCGCTTTAACTCCCACTAAATCCTGAGGGAAAACACTGTCATTTTTTCCACGTCCCGTGCTAGGCCTACTGCTCGGTGCGTCCGTCAACTGTCAATACTCTGCCTCGCACTTTCCTTTGTACCGCGAGCAGCTACGTATATTAATAATGTTTCGCTGTTCTAATTAGGTATTATATTAGTGAAAATTTTAATCCCATTGAAAATATATGGACAATGATTGTGGCCATGCAGTAAAAGAAGAAAAAGCATTTGATGGTCGTGACGCCACTATTGATGGTTTTACGGAGCGCTACATCATCTGTGCGATGATGTGTCATCAGCTGATAGTGAAGATGAAGATAGTAAAGATTCAATGACCGATGTAGAAGAGTTAGAATATTTTTTTAATAAGTTATGGGCATAAATAGTGTTTTACCAGACTGGCGGAGAAGCCGGAGGATGGTTAAGTGTTCGATTTGTGTGTATGTCAGTTCCTATATACGTTCGTAACTACTCAATAACTTGCTTTCTAATAAAAAATATACATATTTTTTTTTAAATATTGAATTATATTATTTTTTTCACTCACCTTACTTTTGCGATCACTCACACAAATGTAAAGCTCATCTTATGCCAAAAGAACTATATCGTTCGTTCACGTTAGCAGTTGTTGTTGTAGTCTGTGCTTATTGCTGATACAATTTTAGGCAGTCGCTCGGATAAACAGTGCATTGCTATAGAGCTATCATCAGCAATTGAGTTAGGCGGTAGGCCCACTGGTTAGTTGGCGGTGTCGCTAATGGTGAACAAAGAGTGTCATAGAAATATTAAGATCTATGGGTTAAAATCATTGCAGTTTTGTAAATAACCTTTTTTGAGATCGAAGTGCAGTCGAAGTTTTTAAGCTTTGAAAATGTTCCCCTAGGCTTCTAATAGCTTTTTGATGTCTTTGAAAATATCAGCTAACCCAGAAAGTTGAGGTTATTGAGTTAATTATAAATTTATTTACATTCATAGTTATTAAAAATATTTTTCTTTATCTACTCTAAAAATTTTTCACATTAAATTATAATAGACTTCAAATATAACAATAAGCTCTTTTTATTTATTACTATTTAAAAAAAAATTATATGAAATAATTAATTTGTAACAAAAATTTAGTAAAAGTTTGTGATTAGAAAGAATTCCCGCATTGCCGTATCAAGACAAGAATTTTTCGAACTTCATATCTAATTTTATTTCAGCGGAACGCAGTACAAAAAGGCGTAATACTCATTTATGCCTTTTTTGCTAGCAAACTCGAACGTAAAAGCTTGAAAATCCTATGTTAATTAGGCGTAATAAGCACAAGTCGCGCATTACTCCTGCGCAGTCGGCGGGGGTGCATTCCCTCTAATTGGACGCCCGCGCCTATTATGGTATGGTGAGTGGAACGAAGCGACCAGTCCACTTTCACTTGGAGCGAAAATTGAAGGATGGTTTTTACCAACAATACTCTTTGTTGGCAAGGTGTTTTATAATCGCTCGAATGCCGCACAGTTTATTGGTAAAAGCAATAATTAAACCATTACACTTTTAATCAATATTAAACCGAAGAAATCCCGCGTCAAGATTATAATTTTTAATAATGTTCAAATTAAAATCAAAATAATAGTTTTAAACCATTACATTTAGTATTAAAGATTTAATCAATTTAAAATCCATACAAGGACACGTATAGTTAAAAATAAAATATACAGTTTCGAGCTATATTTTTATAGTTGATTCAAATTATGAAATTTTCATCGACTAATGAGTTTCTATGAATTCGTTTTTTTCTTATAGTTAAGTGGTAGGCAGAGGTGGATTGACACCCACGTTTCGCCAATAACGTCAGGTCCTATGTAATTAGGGCGAGCCTATTGCCATTTAACGGGCACGTAAATCCCAGCATAATGCTAGGTGGTATAAGAGAAGCGCTGCTGCCCATTACTCATCGAAGTGGTGTACGTGTAAAAGCTACGAATAATAAGCAATAGATTAATGCCGATAACAAAGTTGTTAGAATAGTGTTATCATATCTCGGTCTGGACGATAATACCTATGATTTGAATGTGAGATCCATAATTTGAGGCGTTGTATAACCATCTGGTTAATAGCATGTTGTTTTATGTTGCGCATACAAAGAAGATAAATAAAAAAGATAATACGAATACGAATTTTTGGAACCGAATCACTAATAAGGTCATAATTACAGCGAATTGTAAAAGTAATAACACTTGCCGACGAATTTTACTGTAAAATATAAACGTTAAAATAATTTCGGAAAGCTTATATTTTGTGTTCTTGGAAGAAGGCTCTGAAATCTCTCGCTTTACATTTTATATGCGCTCGTAATAATATAACCGACCGATATTTCAACGTTGAGATCTTTAATGGTAGCATTAATGGTCTTTCAATTAAAGACTTGGCACATTATGCGTTTACTGATCTACTCTTACAAAATATTTTATAACTGTATTTATTTTATTGTCTTGCGTAAAAGTCTACCTACGTCAAGAAATAGTATCTTTAAATAAGAATCCAGAGCGATAGCGAGGGAATCAAAAGAGAACAAGGTGAAAAATTTTTGCAACACGTAACTTTTCATCCCCCCCAACGAGGAAATTGCAAAATACAAAAAAAAAATACAATCACAACAGTTTCTGTTTTCACCCAGAAACTTCCACAACACCCTCCCATTTTTAATCCTCGTCGCCACTGAGAAATACCCGGCCTGGTATTCCTTAATACTACATCGGAAATAATTTACAACGTCTTGTCGATAGAAGGTATATTTCTAGACTGACATAAGTATTTTTGAAATGCATATGACACAAAACAATATTAGCAAAGAGTTAAAGATTCTAGCTGGCCAATCATACATTACACCCAAATACACTCTCAACACCCACCCAGAAACACAAAGAAAATGGCGCGCGCAAAGCAAATTACAAAAAAAGTACACCAAGAAGGTTCCGAGTCTGAGTTTTTAACAAATTAAAATAGGTTGCATGATAATTTCGGCACCATGGAGGTAAAAATAAATAGGTAAAATGATGTTTTGAATTCACAAACTCATTGCACACGATGTTCTAAATTCAAATTTACTTTATCCTCTAGAGGATAAAAACGGCTTTTGCACTCAGATATCGAAGAGCAAAAACGCTTTTTCCGAGATGGTGGGATGAAAACGTAATTTTCCAACACGCTTTCTTGCTCGGTGTAAGAATATCATAACAGGTAATTTTGTGATGATTGTGATCCGCAGAATATCTTTATTTTCATTCTACCCTATCGCGGTTCGTCTCTACTGAGTCCTTTCACTCCTTTCTTACCAATCATCTTTTACACAATAGATTCTTTTTTAAATGTTTAATAGGCGGAGATTTTGACCACAATCTCGCCTGACGGGAAACCTGTATCACTTTTTCTGCCTCATCACATTCATCTGTCATCATACTGCAATGAATTACTAGTAGGTATTCTTTGTCTTATTACGGTAAAGGGCTCCCTTTTTTGGATCATTGGCAAAGCCATAATTCTAGATATGTAATAAGCCACTGACCGTGTGGATAGCTTTACCCTTTGTTAGGTAGAAACGACCGGTTTTATTGAGAAGGGCAACCCTTATTATGGCAAATAGTTGCCTTGGAGAAGTTAGGATCAAAATATTTTTATTGTGTTTTTTTTCCAATGTTATCAATAGGGTCATGACTGTATAAGATGGGTTCACGGTTGCGAGAAGAGAAGAGGCCTGTGTTCAAGATTGGGTCACGGAGTGGTTCTAAGATGATTATTATTGTCAATGCTTCTTGATTCGTTTTTTTTTTTCATATATTCTTTATCCTTTATCTAAAGTGTCATAGTTTTTTTTACGGAAAAATAAGTAGTCAATAATAAGTCGGAAAAATAATTAGGCTTTACTTTACGACATTATATCACATACTCTAAAATCGGAATTCCTACAAAAATCCTAAATTATTTTTTGTATTAATATAGATGTATAATATTTTAGTGTCATTGAATGTTGCATAGGTTTTTGTCCATCCATAGAAATAAATATTTTAAGTATAAATATCTCCTACTACATACTTATTTTTAAAATGGAGGCGTTATCGATATTTAAAATTTATATTTTGTACATACATTATCTTACAAATTATATCGAGGGTCATAATAATTATGATTAATATGCAAATATATACCTATCTTTTAATTTCTGATTAAAAGATTGAAATTGAAGTTACGTTGTATATTTTTAGTTATTCATTCAATAATCGGCCTTGTGCGTATTGTTTTTTTTATTCGTTATAAATATTTTGAAATTGCCACTTTGTGTGAAAAATGTGCACTGTGTAGTATGTAGCAACCACGTGCCCTATACGGGTATATGGATATCGCTAAAGGATTATGGGGCTCGTTAGGACAACTTATGCGTTAGTATCCGATAAAGCGGGGAGTGCATGTGTAATGTAATGTGAAATGTATGTCACCGATGCTGATACATTTCCTATTCTAACGTTTCAACGTTCAGTGAATTTAGGACAATGGTACGGTTTGCAGTAAGGCTTGCTTGAGATCGAATAAAAGTTTATACTAAAGTTTAATAAAATCACGCTAACTTAAGCTAGCGCTGTGTGGGCATGTGATGAGGAGGGATGAACATCGTAGCCAGAGATGTGTTTAGTGTGAGTGAACCCAGCTTGAGAGGAAGACCGAAGAAGTGCGGATAGATTGTGTGAAAGATACGAGGATGAAAGGAGTTCATTTTGAGCTTAAGTCTGAAGAGAAGAGAATGGAAGCGGAAGATATGTTACCCCCATTAGAGTGGCATAAGGCCTGGGAGAAGAAGAGCTTAATTTAGGTCGCTTAAATTCAGTAAAATATACGCGTATTTAAGAAATTCTTCTGACATTTTTTTAATGTAATGTGTATTTAATTTAATACAACTTTTTACCACACTTTTGATACTTTTCATAAGGTTGTTATAGATTTGCACATCATGCGTGCCGTACGTGTCATTGTACAGTTAACGTCAGGTTGTCAATATCTCAAATTTACACAATCGGCTTTGTGCTTAACTCGAAGCAAGTTAAGGTTGACAATCCTAAGCAGATGTTTGACAACTTTGTATAGACAGAAGAACCTTTGACTGTACTTAGCTAAATTTAGTTGGTAACGATGCAGTAGCAGCGGGTATCCAACAATACGCGTACCAAGGTGCAAACGAAACGCGGACGTGCCTTCTCGGAATTCTTTGAACGTTAACAAAAGTTAACACTAAGTGGAGCAGGTACCCTATTAGTTTTTGAAGTGCCCGTGTATTGTATTCGAGCCCTTTCTTACGTTTCGAACAAAGGAGTTGACTTTAAAGAGAAGTTTCTTGATGGAAAAGAAAAAAAATCCATAAAGAATCCATGGGCACAGGAAACAAAATACAACTCCTTGTCAAATCACGTTTTGCCTTATTCCATTAACCTATGGTTCTTTAAAGCAAACGTAAAGAATCGCCGGGGTTGATAAAGTTAAAAACTTTACAGAAAACACCACAAATCAACAGCTATCAAACAATTTTGCAACGTTATTTGACAACGTTTCAATTTTATTGTGACTCCAACGCCCAAACATGGCTGCATTGGTTGCCTTAAAAGTACTACGTATTGACTTAGATGATTTGTTCAGTGTCATCATCATTATCTTCCTGATCCTAGGTTATCTGGGGTTGGCGCGGTCTGTTTTCCCTTCCATTCATATCGGTCAGACGTCGTCTAGCTATCCAATCCCCCTTAATTCATATCATCCATCACAAATGGTGAAAACCACTATGTCGATAGACCGATGCACTGAGAGAGTGATCGGGCTGACGTCATTCCAATCCATACTCCTCAAGATTTTTGACTTAGGTTTTACATGATTTGTTCAATATATCATCGCTATAAATAATCACTTGTAAACGTATGTATGTTTTTTATATTAAAAACAGACAAACCGATATTAATTGAATCAAAACACTATAAAGTTTTAAATTGTTTAACGTATTTTAACATTTGCGTGTTGTTTCAAACAATCTAAACACAAACGCAATTCGAACTCAAATAGCACTCCATTACAATCACGTTTTCGAATAACAATAACAGTTTATCGTGATGAACGTAAGGCTATCGGTCTGCTAAATCTCCTTGCGGCTATAAAAGGTCACGGAGACAGATAGGCCACAGTGCAGATGGACACTTTGCCTCCAATTACTATAATGATCACTCGCCAACAAGATATGTCGACAACCTGTCAGCTGTCTTTAGCATAACGAACCTCTTCTCTGAACTTAAGTTACAACGGCTTTGAGGAGAATACGCGTGTGCCATACTTGCGTAGAGCATGCCACTGAGAAATTTTCCTCTTTTTTTCCGAAGTAAATAAGAAAGAAATGTTATTCTAATGTTATTATATTACGATTACATGTTTTAAAAATTTACAATACGTAGTTTATTAAAAAAGTATAACAAGTCGTCTTGTTTATACTTTAGAGCAAATGTGAAAAATAGGGAAAACTTTCGAACAGTTATGTCCTGCCTGATGCAGGAACCGAACCCGCGTCCTCCTTTCTTGTAATACGTTTTCTAACATTTATAAAATGTTCAAACAATCAAATAATATTTGTTTTTTTTTATATGGAATGTGTTCGTTCCAATCCTTTCTTTTTTCTCTCAATTTCCAAGTTCATTGTCCCAGTTAAAAACTCACTGTATGTCTATCTGTGACGTTTGGAAGAAAGAATTAATAAGTGCATCAACACTCAACAGATAACCTCCTAGTGAATATAATATGATAGCTTGGCTATAAGGAAGAGCTTACTAGCTTGCGTCATGGCGGACTCAGCAAACATCAAGAGTAAATATGGAGGGAGATATCAAGGTCTTGCCTGATATCACTGCACACATGTGTGGGGAAGTACTAAAAACAGAGTCTTCAGGATATTCAAGATAATCAATTTTCTTTATTTGAATTTAGGATTTTCGTTGAAAACATACAATGGTCACAACTTTTTTCATGTTTTGCTGCAACTAAATACCATTGACAATTCTACAAATTTAATACTTTTTATCCTCTTTTTTAACTGCCAAAAGGTAAAAAAACGTCCTATGACTATTGACTTTCATAATATTATATTAATTTTGTTATTGTTTATGCTACGTGGTATTTTATATTAGACCAGTCGCTATAGCAGTCATATATTCGAGTTTTCATTATTCTGTGAAAGCCTAAAACAGTCAACTTATCTCTTTTTTGACGATTTTTCAAAATAATAAACTAAATTTTATTGAAAAATTGGTATTTTATTGTAAAAAAAGTTAATGTTCCTGACTGTATTCTAACTTGACCCGAAGCTATCTTGTCGATGTTAATAAAGTCGTTTTTATGAAATATTAATGGTACGATCCGACAAATCGACAATTTCGACTTTGCGCTTTCGGAGAACACCGTTCCGCTAAGCCGTTGGCCAGACATTCCATTCACCGGTATACTGTGGTTTTATTGTTTTATTTGTGTATTGCCGACTGCATATTATTTTTGCGTTTGTTTCTAACGCTTCTTTATTATTTTACAGGTACGTACTCAATCTTATATCAATGAAAACTTCGTGTCTCATAGGCAGTAAAGTAAGTAATTTTAGATATCTTTAATAAGGTATAAATAAAATCTTTGCGTGTCTACTGTTCTTGAAACATTGCGTAAACAATAGACGGATACTGTTTCTTATTGAAGCCTTTCTCTAAAATTTAATGTAGGTAATAGCGTCAGGTAAGGGTAAATGTGACGAAAAGTTATGCACATGAAAGTTCATGGATGTCGAAGTAAAAGAACATCCCTGAAAACACGGATGGATTGTGAGATATGAAGGTGATGGATGTGGCTGAAAAGATGACGAGTGTCGGAAGAGATTGGAGAAAGAGTACATACTGTGCCGACCCCAAATAGAATGGGAAAGGGCTGGGTGATAATGATCATGAATATCTGTTAATATTATAGCTTTGAAAACAACGGAAGACTACCCCATTGCAAGCGATGCTTATTTCTCGAAACCACTTCGCGTTTAATCCACAGCGCTATTGAAGTCCTCAATTTATATGACAAATCACGCTACATGTAAGATATTGCCTGGGGGGCCAATTCCTCTGGGTTAAATCGAAGTGCGAATCAATTTATATTCATCGAGTGAACCAGTCTGATGGGCTCCGTCGAAGAATAACTATAGCAATAATAGTGGGGTGTGTTGATTTATGAAACTGCAGACCACTACTTTTCTAGCTTAACTTGATAATAATAAAATCTCATCCCGTAAATACTGCTTAATAGGACAATATTGGTAAAAATCTTAATTTTATGCTTATTTAAAGTTTAAATAGCCTAATGAATAATTTCCTTGATTTTATGGATTACTTTTATTCCTAAAGGTAGTCAATAAAACTTGAAATAACGTAACATACATACATAAATCAAGCCTATATCCCCGATGGGGTAGGCAGAGGTGAACTAGCACCCACATAACGTAACGAAAGTGCCCTATTTCAGTGCAGGATAGATAGCAATAGGATCGCCCCTATTACATGGGACCTTACATAATTAGCGAAACTTGGTGTCGATTCACCTCAGTCTACCCCTTTGGTTATGAATAGGCGTGAGTTCATGAAATTCCGATTTTCAGAATAGCACTGTGTTAAGTCGACTTTAACTTAGAAGAATCTCTGTATTGAAAATCGATAATTGGCTCGTGGTTCTTGAAGCTACCATTACGCGTTGATTTCACCGTACCGTGATCGAGAGGTGGTATCTGGTGGCACTGTAGATCTCATTATGTACAGTTACGTGATGGTAACGGTCGACGCGGACACACAGCGAATCGCGTTCTGTACAGGGATTAAGTTACTGTGAAATAGTTTTTGTTATACCATTTTTAGTTAAGCAATATTCACAGGAACCGGTCTTTGGGTGGGTGATCAAAGACACTATCCTGAGTTACTTTCTTTCTATTAAAATTTGTTTAAGTTACGATGAAATAGCGTTAAAGACTGATTTAGTTGATATGTGTAAGGTGGTTAAATCGTACTTAAGCAAAACAGTAAAATTAGATTGAAAAAATTTCTATCGGTTTATCTATTTGGTACTGTTTCAATCTTATTATATAATTTGATTTACAGTATTGAAGAACAAGTTGTAGGTTTTTTACAGACATTCCTAGGTCATTTGGCGCAGTCTAGACTAGTTTTTGAAACCCATTGACCTGTCCGTTACGCGTCGCAGAAAACATCTACGATAAGGTAGCAAATGTGGTGAGGAAAATCTACGATTTTGTACATGTAAAATGTTTACGATTCCATTGTCTGATAGTAAGAAACGGACCATTGAATAATAACACCTGCAGTCTATTTTGTAAACCACTGTTCGAGGTATTTCATTACTTAAGTAATGAGTTATTTCTTTTTTACTATTCGATTTATAAGTTGTGTGTAAGTTTCTTAATCACCAATTGTAAACGTAATCTGGAAGTGGTAGGAATTGGTCTATTTCGCACCTCTGCTTTTTTTAAGTTTCACAATATTACGCCGTCACCATACATTGCTTTTAACCATGTGATTTACGCCTATTTCACAACAGTAGGCCGAGCTATTTCAGTAGGCCTATTCCCTAACTTTTTTTGACAGTTGAAAGTGATGATCACCGAACTATTTACTTATCCATTACTACTTTACTATAATGCTATTGTGACACTTGTCCTGTGATAACAGCAATGTATTAGTAAATAGTTCGGTGATCATCACTTTCAACTGTCAAAAAAAGTTAGGGAATAGGCCTACAGATGTCCCTTGCAATCATAATAAGGAATAGTCTCTGCTATCATCCTATTTATAGAATAATGTTATTGTAATTAAGGGAAAATCATAGTTTAATTGTTCAGTGAATCACGATCATCACGTAAATTTTCCTCGAAATGGCTTGTAAATTAAAAAAGTACTTTATAGTGACAAATATGCATAAATAAGACTTGGGTATATAAATAAACTAATAAATATTCCACGTGAACTCATTGATGATTCACTCCACATGTTTTTGCGTAATATGTATAACCACAGGTGATATGACGTTCAAAACAACACGCGCCACCGTATCGTAGACTGTCCTGCCAGTTCTTGTAACGCTCATGTTCTACTCGTTTTACGTAACTGTGCTTCTAATAGAGGTTAGTTTTTCCTAGTACTAAGGCACATCTATAATTAATGCTGGGTGCTCGTATAAAGCCGGCAGACCGTTACTAGTGGGGCAATTTCATTCAGATTGTCGCATTAGCTTTTAAAATGTCACAGCTGTACGCGACAGAGTTTTTCCACGGAATCCAATCAGCTTGTGTCTTCTTCGTGTGCTTTTATGTGCACTAGAAATGTTGATGCATATCAGAACGTTGCGTGTTCAAATCACGTCGGGGTCACCAATTTGCCAGGGGCAAGAAGTGTAATGAGACTTGATGTGGTAATTAAGTTTGTTTATTAAAGAATCAAATATGGGCTTAAATAGTATTATGGTGCGTGTCTAAAGTTAACTTAAAAATGTGATGAATCTCACTACGTGTGTTAATGTAGGACGTGCTGTGATGTCGCTACAGACTACCTATGGCTTACTGAAATTTAGGTGTTTATGTTTTTCCTGAAAAATCTCAGTTGTTCACTCATTCTCATTCTCATTCTCAAATATATCAGTTATGAAAACAAAAAATACATATAAATACAAATTCCAAGGAACCTTTATAATATTCAAATAGACATACATACTAATTCACGCCTATATCCCCGAAGGGGTAGGCAGAGGTGAACTAGCACCCACGCTTCCCCAATTATGCTAGATCCCATGTAATAGGTGGCGAGCCTATTGCCATTTATCGGGCACAAAAGTCGCAGTACTTTGCTAGGTGGATATATGAGGAACGCTGCTGCCCATTCCTCATCACTGATTTATCCTTAGTCGCCTTGTACGACACCCACGGGAGAGATTTGGGTTGGTGACAATTGCATTCTACTCTGCCGTCACCACACGGCGAAACTATAATAATAAATAATCAAAACTATAATAATCGAATATTCAAATATAAGAAACAATAATAATTAAAAAGCAAAACCAAGCTTAATGCACGGTCTGTGAAAAAGAAAGTAGATTTAAAAATAATGTTTATCGAAATCGAAATTCAGCAATTTCATGACGTTGAAAGATTTGAGAAGATTGATTTGAGATTGAGAAAGATTTGATTTGAGAAAATGTGGCAAGTCCAACATACCTACTGTTGGCGGAGAGGTTTAGACAGACGCCCGGAAAACGCAGGTTCGAGTCGCGTATCAGAAAATATTTTTTTAAATTTTTCTGCTCACTTGTTCTTTGTGAAAAAAAAAAAATTAAAATAAAGTACTATCATGTATGCTTTTCCGTCGCCGTGCCAGCACTACCTAATTATTGCGTGTGTGCCTAACGTAATAATAAAATATTATCATTGACTTTACCTCTGTTCTACTTCCCGGAAAATGGACCTGGTGAATGTTAATTGCGTTCGTCATGATTACGTTATGGTCAAGGTTATCAAGTTTACGTGCTTATGGGGTAGGTGCTGTATTGGTACAGTCAGCATTCTATTTTGATCAACACTTTAGAACCTAGTCACAACAATAATTAATATGATGTGATGGCTCACTTATACTTTACGATCGATCGAGCTCCGAGCATCAAGCTCCTCCATATATTTATGTCGACAAAGTTTAAATATGTCTTTAAAGTGACACATGATTAGCGTTAATAACAATAAAAGAAAACACACCGGCATCTATTTTTAAAATTAATGTCACACTAATAAAATTGACGAAACATCAATATATTATTCACACTTAAAGTTATTCATGATGCTATTCTCAAATCGAATTGCCCTATTAAAGGTGATGTGACCACAATAATATTTATATTGTCTTGTTGTATTTCGGTAATTAAATGCGAAACCATTTAATTTCCGAAATACATGGAACAAGGAAAATGAGAAAAATATTTAAACACAGTTTCACGACAGATAGCCACTATATTCATAGACAGAGAGCTTACTATATTAACAATAAAACAAACACAAATAAAACTGGTTGGAACCCAAAACATGCGCATACTAGCTAAACAATATTAATATGCTAAAGAAATGGAAAAAAATTAAAACTGAATTTACTGTATAACAACTTTGAATATTATTACAGGCTTCAGGCTGTTTAATTATTTACGCTGATAAATTTGCAGGATTATCACCGTAAAGATGATGAATCAACCAGGTCGTTGACGCTGGCTGAATCATGTTTAAGTTCCGTGCATATATGAATTTGAATCGTACATTTAATTAAGCTGCTGGGAGTCTAAAAAGGTCATTTTAAGCAATATCGCCAAAGCAATTCATTTTCCGAATCTAAAGGTTATTTTTTACGTATATCCAAATAATCTAAGTAGAACCATTTTAAATTTTCTTGTACTCTCAATCTGGTGAATTTCTACATTATTCACCTAACATACACAGTGACTATTGTATGATTTGTGATCAATTTCATAATAGGATCACTAAAGAAATTGTGGATGTTGCCTTTTTAGACCCGCTGTGCATATATGAATTAGAATCGCACATTTAATTAATCAAGCTGCTGATGTGAACTTCATTTAAATAGCATGCATACTCATGACGAAGTCGTAGATTGTTATTTTAATTAGAGTTATGTGACTCGGCTTTGCGAAGTGATTAATGATGGGTTCTCGTTTCGGGAAGTTGCATTAGTCTTTCAGCGGCCATGTCATGAAAACATTATGAATCATCCAAAGTTGTTTTGCTGTTTACATTGTGTTGTAAAGTAGCAAAAAAGCCTAAGTCACATCTAACAATTTTTAAGAAGGGTCGATGATGCAGAGACCTAGCCAGGGAACTAAGCAATAACTAAGGAATACTTAATACATCTATTTTACTTACTTTCAATTTAAGCACTTATGTCTTACCGAAACTAGGTGACGTCGAATTATAATACCAGTCTTATTATAACATTTAACCGACCATGACTCGAGAACAAATGTCTGTGTTCATCACACGAACATTTGCCCCTACCAGGATTTGAACCCGGGACCTCGGGGCCAAAAAGCCATCGATCTGGCTATTAGACCACACCGACCGTCAAATAACATGGCATTGCAACATTGTGTCGTAAAGATTTAGAAATAATAGTATATATTTTGTCGTACCCATTCGTATACATAAAGGTATGCAGCAATATATATAGCAGACGGACAAACACAGCAATTATAGATCGTAAATCGGAACAAGCGGTATTTGTCAACGTTGGTATTAAGTCACAATTTGACGAGCTCGGTGGGGCAACGGTAAGTGTCTTTGTGCGTAATTAGGGACGTCAAGAGTCTGTATCAAACTCTGTTTAACAGATGGGTGACCAACACTTACGGTTATTGAGTTGTCTACGTCTTGCCGTGTGTTGACGGCAGAGAAGAATACTTGCCTGTCCCCGTTTCTGTCTTTCTCATGGGTGTCGTACAAGGCAACTAAGGGCCTGTTTCACAATCGACGCGTAAGTTCTGAATAGCTTACTTGGCAGTTTAATTGACATATGTGTCGTATGTGCCAAGTAAGTTACTCAGAACTTACCCGTTAAAGGAACTTTTCTAAATACGATTTGCTCGGAGTAATTTGCTCGTTACGTTATGACACTAGGGCCTGTTTTACAATCGACAAGTAAGTTTGAAGTAGCTTACTTTGCAGATTATTTGACAGTTGTAATAAGAAATATATATCGATTGAACTGCAAAGTAAGCTACTTCGAACTTACTTGTCGATTGTGCCACAGGCCCTTAGTGTTATAATGTAACGAGCAAATTACTGCGAGCAAATTAATAAACTATGTATTTAGAAAAGTTCCGGTGTAAGGCAATATTAGATAAAACTTACATGTATATTCGCAATTAAATCTACTGTAACAGGAGAAGTCCTACTGTGCCTATATATTAAGTGCGCAAATCCTGTGATTTAAACCATTATCCGCATCAACACGCCTCGAACACCATAACTGGGACTAGTTGCGTCAAATTATCTATGGAGCTAGCAATCCATCGAATGATGATAGCGAAATGGTGGGAAATTTGCGATGTCGATGGTCGGGACCAATTTATACAGGCCCAAATTAGTACGTGATAAAACACTTACAGGAAATCGTTCTACGAAAAAGTAGTGATACTTAGTTTGTAAAGCAGGGCTAAGCAGTCTGTCGTGGTGATCATACGACCTTCCACATTAATTTGTGGTCATTGTTATCTCCTCCTTCAGTCCTTTTCATGTATAGCATTTAAGGATCTATTTTATTGTAAAACACCCACGGGTCCTGCCCATTCTCCCTATATGTTTAAATGTCTCAGCAGTATGTTGTAATAATCTACCTTCTTTCAACTTCTCCATCCATTTACATTCACCTCCGTTGCTATTGCAAAGAAATACTAACAAAACGACCCTTAAATCTTAAAGATTAAGGACAAATTTTCTACACGGTGACGTTCAAATAAACATAAATCTTTATGAATACTTATGGCTGCGAACAAATAACTCTTTAATGGTATAATAACAGACTGCAATATTCGCGATGCAGCCGTGACTCGCAGTAATGGTGGGTGTTGGACGAGAATTTATAATGAATTTACTCATTTTTCAGAACGTAATCACCTTTATGGAGTTACGACGCTTCTTGGCGTGACTACTTGACTGATACGCCCTCGAATTCGTTATCGTTTAATTCATCATTACCTTTTACAGCCCAAGTATGAAATCAATGGAAGCAGGGAGCTGAAGATGGTATCCGTTATGGTGTTTCATAAAACAAACGGCACCTTTCACTTTAAGCCAAAACGTTTCGGCATATTGTGCTGGTAATGATACCAAACCTCATTCACTCGGAGTTGCATTGCATCAATAAAGGAGTATTGTAATCGAAAGGGCTTTTAAGATTATAGCATGCTATAAGCGAGAAGATGGTTAGTGAAATTTGCAGCCTCATTCGCTGTAAAATACTACAACAATCAGAATACATTAATTTCATAATGAAACGTTTACTTCACTGATGATTGCCTAAAAACCCCAGTAGTTTTGTAAAATTTAACTTTACAGGCCAATGAGCAGCTTGGAGCACCCGAATTCCGAAGAGCAAACTACCAAAACATACCCAAAGATATGTCAGGCAGGCGGGTCACTTATAAATTCGAAGCCAAACCCTTCAGCAGTAGGGATTGGAATGTTGGTTATTTCAATTATTCTTTCCGTTTAGCGGTCTCTCGTTATAGTCCTTATGCATCTTATTTCCATACATTCATTCTTAAGTAACACCTTTTCGGTGTGATGGATGATATAATTTAAAAAGGCAATGAGTGAATCAAAGTTTTCTGAAACATAACTCCGCGGATCTCACAAAACTTGGGAATAGGGTGGAAAGATGATAATCGTAATTTATGCCCAAATAAACCTTTTTAAATTCGATTTTTTACATTTGATCACACAACAACCAAGTAGTTGAGAAACATGCAAGATTTTATTTCCGCTCCATGTTACCAATGATTTCATAGGATTTAAATTTATTTTAGTTCCAGCAGACGAAGTCGCATGCTGGTCCTAGTGTAAACAAGGGCGTAATGGATCCGGATTGTAACGCGGGCGGTCGTAACGTAACTGGTTTGATGGCAACGAGTAAAATACAAAACTTCATTAACTGCTCAATGCTTATTTTGCATTCGTTCGGAATTTAAAAAAACGTGACATAAAGCGAAGTCGCATTTTTTCAAAAGAACTGGCTTTACTTATACTAACAGAACTTGTTCAGAAATTGGTTAAAACTTGAAGGATCCAAAAGAAGATATTTGTTATGGGATAATTTAATTTAGGTTGCCAAATATTGATTAGAAATAAATGACGACAGTTTTGTGTAGTTTGACGTGATATTGGTAGTGATATTACAAATGCACCACGAACTTTCATTCATTTACTATGATTATTTTATATCGCATAAACACACTTGTTCCTCTCCTCCTCCTCCCTGTGTTGCAGTTATAAAATATGCTTTATTACGTATTTTTATTAATAGAGAGGCCAGTTTTATTGCAACTTTCACACACGCAGCCAAGAATCACTGCGGGATCAAAATTGCCGAGTACAGTACGTTTTACTGCTAGCTTTTATGACAGTCCTAAATACAAATAGTATTTAGGCACGTCTCGTGGTTCATAAAATATTCGATTAATATTATGACTGCATAACTCTATGGGTTTTTAATAACAACGCGTAGATTGATTTGAAAATTATCAATGTCGTTCTATCTAAAGATAATCTTCTTATGAATTTATTGTAATGTATTGAATATCCTAGGATGTCAACTTTCGGGCACGTCAGGATAACACACCTCGTCCAATTTAGAATTTGTCAATCGATTTTCAACCTAAACCTGTTTGACGTTAAGTGTCAATATATTAGGAAAATATTACAGTTTGTGGTACTGACGTAACTGTCTCTTGCACATTAATTGATTATAACGAAGGATTTCCAAAAATTTCTCCACTGTGCGAAAGTGTTCAGGTATTTCATGATTGATCGTTTATTTTCCAAAATTAACACCACAGGCTGTTGGAAACGATGACGACTGTAATTCAATGCATCTTTAAAAGGAAGTGCTTCGCGATAAGGCAGGCACCTCCGACGTGACCTATAGTAAGTGTCTTCATACGAGCATCGGGGTACGCCAACAAAGAATTCCGGGTACAAAATAATTTCACTGCTTAACCGAGGACTTAAGCCTCTCACAGACAGACCCGGTCAGCGGTGGCGGTAGCGGAGGCGGGCAGTTGAAACGTAGGTAACATAAGGACATTATTCAAACCAGCGCGGTCAACGTTTGTTCGGGTTCGCTACCGCCACCGTCCCGCCACCGCTGCTGTTTGAGTGAGGCTCAATTATGTTACCTACGTTACAACTGCCCGCCACCGCTACCGCGACCGCTGACCGCGTCTGTCAGTGAGAGGCTTTAATCCTTTTGAGGGAAACGTAACGAGTCGCATACGCATTCCCGCTACAGAGAAGTCTTTGTTTTTTCCGGCTGTCTGTCTGTTCAAGTTATTTTCGATTTTACTTCGTGTCGGACATGACTTCATTGTAAACGTGAACTCCCCACTAAATCACATTCACGACTTAACTATTTCTGGTTTAGGAGCTGATTATCTACGAACAAAATATATTGACCGGTAAGCTTGTTAATTAGATGGGAACTTTTAATACAGCAATTTGAATCCTACTAATTGGTGTTTAGGCAATCTTTATTGATATTGTTTCATTTTGTTAGAGGTATTTTGGAGATGTCAATGGCTAACTGGTTCAACTATCTATTGAATTCGTAATATTGGAATTTCTTTATTAGGCTGTATGTATAGTAGGTACAGTTACAAATCATAAATAAAAACATCTACAGTCGAAATAACGCTACAGAATTCTATAAGTTTTATAGGCTTCAATTTTGTAGTGTGAAAGTCACACGATCCAATTTAAATAAAAATAAAAATATATATATAAAATAAAGATTATTAAATAATGTAGGTTAATTGTGAACACGTAAAGGTGCTTATTTGTAAGCCTGAAGAGTTGCAAGAGAGTCTAAAATAAAAATTGTTTCGATTACGTAGAGTTAACATAGTGCTATTGAACCAACCATGATTTATAAGAAAGAAAGAGAACAAAGAATCTATTAATGGTACCGACAATGGTGAATGGATTTCAGAGTACATTCCCCCAGTCATGTCCGTGGAAGTGACTGGCCTGGAGTTGGGACACAATAGCTTCGATGGGGTGGCCTCAACCATAAATTGTTCACAAGAGTGACAGCTAGTAAATGAATACGATTTTAATTACGAAATATCACCCTCTTTTACAAAAATAAGGGAAGCAATTCAAATGTCAAGGGACGATGAGGTGACATTTGGCGGGAGGTTATGGTTATGTTTAATGTCACTTGAAGGTTTCACAGTCCTCGTGGCATAAATTTTAACCTGCAAAATTTATTATAAAATTATCATCATCATCAGCCCTTCAATAGCGGTTCCTTAATTAAATATTGGCACTTAGCTGTGTTAAGCATCGGAAGATTGGTGACCGAAATTCAGTCTGATGTCTTAATTTTAAGAGTCATAATATACAACGTCAAACTGAATTTAAAGGAAACCCAAAACAAGTATTGAATCCTAAAACAGTGAATCTCGCAAATATAATCAATTTATATACTTTACTTATATAAGTCACGTCATTAACATAATACCCCTAAATACACACATACAAATTGAAAGAAGTTCTACAAATTTAATAAGCGCAATACTTAATATTTTCATTTCAGCATTTATGGTAAATTACAGTTTATAAAAAAGGCAAAAGGCGAAGGTCTTGGATTAATATCCTAGTAGGGGCAAATTTATTTTGTGATATAAAACGATTATTTTATATAGTTATGTGTAGTAGTTTGTTTATATAGCATGTTTTCACTAAGTTTATTTTCCATACACAGCGAATACATACAAGAGCTTCAGCTGTACTGGACCTACGTTTTTTAACCTTCAGAATAACGACGTAAAGCAGAAAGCAATAACTATAAGTGAAATAGAACAATCCAGGTTCAGGCACAACAATCCTTTGTTCGTGTTTATAGGGGAACCTAACACCTGGCCCGAGAGGTCAAAATACAGGCGAAGGACTTGTAAAGCCTCATCCAGACGAGTGTAAAGTGTAATGTAATCTAACGTATAATGTAACACGAATTCTACGTGTAATGTAATACGAATTCTACGTCCAGACTCCTCGTAGTGCCGTCCTAACGTAGAATTCGTGTTACATTACACGTTATACTCGTCTGGATCGGGCTTAAATTGGACATAGTAAGAAGACGGTTATTTTGAAATAATCTCAGACCGTGTGGTGACCGCAGAGCAGAATACAAATGTCACCATCAGCTAAGGGTTTAGACACTTATGAGCAACGGGTTGCAACCTTTCTCTAGCTATCATTTATGTGTCATACATGTGCTGTCATTTATGTGCCCGCGAGATGGCACTATTGCCATTTGTACAAAGCTCGCTCCCTATTACATGGAGCGAATATAATTATCGAAACGTGGGCGTTCAATCTCCTCTCTTTGGTGATAAATAAGCGTGATTGTATGTATATGTATGTATTTGTATGTATATTATCATCAAGAATACGTTCGGTAGCAAAAAACGAATGAACATCCATTTATTATCAAGATTGTCAACCATAATGATGTAAAGCACAAAGTTTATTGTTATTATTGATATAACCTGCGGTGCTTTTGACTCTACAATAATAACCATTTGCTTGCAAGTGAACGAATAAGATCAAGATACAAACCACGTTCAATATCTTAGTTAAGAAATCACTGTCGAGATTATGAGAATTGAATTGTTCACATATCCCACCGAACAGTTTTAGTCAAACAAACATACTAACCTTTATCTATTACCAGCACACGCGCGATAACTGTTGAAATATGAGATCCCAGAGATACAAAGTGATTTCACTAATTCACATTTCTCTCCTCAACATAAACAGTATTGTGTGGTAATATCAGATTGCTGGGAGTACCGTAATGCTCCACAGAGATTGAGCCGCTGGATTTTATCTCGTTGTGCTAAGTACCAAAGTTGCTTACACCGCCATACTCACAAACAGCGATCGCTCATGGAAACGTAATATTTCCGATCTGCATCGGAATAAAGGGACACAAAAGATTCGCCCATACAGCGTGAAACGTATTTCTACAGAAATCCTTGATCATTGTTAATTCTTAGTTTGTAATGAATATTGGGTGTGCGAGTGTTTGAATATTATGTGGTATCTTACAATAGAGAAGAGGCTAGGCTTAGAGAAGGGTACAATAGGTACGTCGAGCTTACTTTTAAAAGTGATTCTTCTTTCAAGGTAATAACCAGGGGTCTAAAAAGGTTATTACAAGTAATATCCCCAAAGCAATAATACATTTTTCTGAATTTATGGGTTATTTTACGTATTTTCGTAATTATAACTAAACTTACAATTTAGTAAATTTCTATAGAGCGGTTGTTAACTAAACATTTTACAGAATACAAGTGATGTAGAATGTGTGATATTCTTTTGTGGTCATAATACGATCATAAAAGAAATCGCACATGTCGTCTTTTTAGACCCCCAGATATATTCTGCCATTCATAGGTCTGTAGGGATGTAAGAAGCCTTATGAAAGTGATGAAACATACTGCACCGACCCCAGATAAACTGGGAACAGGGCTGGAAGAAGAAGAAATAGATGTAATTTTTTTTTATATAATTCAAGTATATCATACTTTGTAGGTATGACTATGAAATCGTTAACAGGTTTACCTACTTTATATCGGCTTAACAGTTACAGTAGATACTTAATTTTTTTTAAACATGTATTTAGGTAGGTATATTTTGAGAGCCATTGCTGTAAGCCAAAATTGTAGGGGTTATGTGCGCATATTTTAGCTTCTTCGATTCTTTGTGATTCGAAATTATCTGTGACCTCGTTTCGGCTACTTAAAATTCGATGTAAATTCACCATCTCTGTACAAATACCTACTTAATAAATGTTATTAACCAGAATATACACACCTCCACGACATTCATATTATTATCACATTCTACATATATTTGCAAAGCACTACAACAGCTTGTCGCTTCAATATGGTGTTCTGTTATTTAACAATTTTTTTTCTATTAATTTACAAAGATCGTTCGGGGAAAATTACAATTCTTTCATTCATTTCTATACAAACAGGTCTTATGAGGAATATAATTGATTGGCAGACAAATATTTACACAGCGTATATAAATATGATTGCTATGAAATATTTTATTACCTGGTATTTTGTAGAATTATAAGCTTATCAAACATTTTTTGCTTAATTTTGTTTTCGCGTTGGCAAAATAAAATATGACGTAATGACTATTTCTCAAATGACCGTTTCTAAAATGATGATTATTTTTGCGTATTATGATATTTTTCACTGACATCTTAATACTTTATAACACGATCTGATTAAAATGGCATATTTTTGTGGCATATTAATAGTAGAGTATCTTACAATACACTAGTAAAATTTTAACCATTCACTAAAAGAGGTTTCTGCGTCAAATGCACAATGTATTATAAAAGTACAGCGAAGGGCGAAATACGGAGTCCTATAGATAAATGGTCAAAGTTTCGTATGCATCCTTCCTCTAATCAATGGATAAGTTATTTCAAAGTGTGACCCACTTTCCGCGTCGCTTCACTTGTGAACAGCCACGTGCTCATCTTGTTTGTAATACGGCGCTCTATAGAGATGTTATCGAGTGAAATCCATTACAGTATAATCTATTACTGGGATTTCTTTTCATTCGGCGGCCTTGTGAACGTAATTCAATAAGGGCATTGGTATTTATTTATTGTCTATTATTATAGTTGCATTGAATACTCCACAGTTCTTAGGCTTTGGACTGGAATACGCTGCTCTTTTCCTCCTCTCTGTCAGGATTAACGAATTTGTGTTAGTGTGAACTTTTGTGATCTGCAGGTGTAACTGCCAGACTTAATGAAAATGCAATTCGCACATCCGACTTTTCATAAATGTCAAATATCTGAAATTGAGCTAACAATAAAAATCGTCGTGTGGTATGAAGGCAGCCGCCGGGATTGCGGAGTTCAATTCCCATCAAAATAATGTCCTGTATTTTTTTTACATTTCTGACCCTTTTTTCTTGCAATATTTTTTATTTATTTCTATATTCTTTAAATAAAAATATAATTTTAATTGAGCTAACAATGCCAGAACTTCTTCAAAGTGCTTCGCCGTAACATTTAAAAGATGACATTTATGACTTTAAAGATCTAGATGTGCGAACTATACATTCCGCTAGTTGAAACAGTAATGTTCTTCCAAAGAAAAGCCAACTTTCCATTTTACTAAACCTTTCTCTTTGAACCCACGTTTGTTTATATTAGAGACGCGACGTGTTGATGATTCGAAAATACACGTGGGATGAACTTGCAGTGATTCATTTAACGCCATTTGACGTTTTTATTCTTTTATTATCTTTTGGGCTGTCTTAAGTAATCCAGAGTGACGTGGATTTTTATAGTAGGAGTGATTGTGACATAAATTGTTAATAATTATGATGAATTTGTCTTTATGGCATTGTAAAAGACTGTATTTTACTTGTTTTATGGCGCAATATTTAAATTTCCAACGCGATCTCTAGGAGTAGGCGCGAACCATAATGGTTAACAGGTTTAATATCTAGTCATTATGTCAACAACCTAAGGTTGACAATCAATTGGTTATATCCGACAGTTCTGTTTAATCTGACGTGCTGATGGCTGTACCTATACAAATTAATGAGGCGGTTATTATTTACTTAAGGTTCAAAAACGAAAGAACTCTCGGTCAAAGTATGGAAGAAATGCGACTAAACGTCGGGGTTAAACTGACAGGGGAATTACCTTTTTTAATTACATGTCGTTGCTGGTATTTTTATGTCGCCGCAAAGGAATTTCATGATGTAAGCGCAACATGTTACGTTTGGTGATGGCATACCAGTTGAATACAAAATTAAAACATTTTTTGCATTAACACTAATCGTTAATTATGTGTATTGTACCTATAGTGGAACAAAACAGCATTTTAAGTTGAAAGTAATAGCCACTGTCGCAATTAGGACTATTGTGTTCTTAGGCCACAGAAAATAATTGTAGATAAGTAATTCTAAAGAGGAATAAATAATGAATAAAACATGATTTTTTCTCACCTCTTTTTATGAAGTCGTGGTGACGGCAGGTTTTTACGTCAGCCGTGTGGTGACGGCAGAGTAGAATACAATTGTCACCACCCCAAATCTCTCCCGTGGGTATCGTACAAGGCGACTAAGGATAAATCAGTGATGAGGAAGGGCAGCAGCGTTCCTCTTATACCATCTAGCTATGTACCTACTGCGACTTTTGTGCCCGATAAATGGCAATAGGCTCGCCAGCAATTACATGGGACCTAACATAGCTGGCGAAACGTGGGTGCTAGTTCAACTCTGCCTATATACCCCTTCGGGGATATAGGCGTGATTTATGTATGTATGTATGTATATCTTTTTACTTGTAATAATTTTTCTAACATTTATACATACAAGAAGTTTAAATAATTGTGAAATTTCGGCAAATTAATTAATATCCTGGTTGGCCGAGAATAGTATATTGGATTCGATTCAAATTCAGTCGTCATTAAGTAATCCACTCCCTTTGATTTTTAAATCATCCATCACAAGTTGTGATGAATGAACGTAGAAAGAGTGAAGGACCATGTCTAGAGAACCATAGAACTATAGAGGCAGTAGAACGCAGAGAGAGACCGGCAAAATTGCTCAATGTTATAAGTGGTTTACCCTCCACCATTCGGGTGCCCCAAGATGCTTATTGGTCTACACCGGGCAATCTACCTTAGTCCACTATTACGACACATGGCAGCATGGAAGAAAAGATGATAGGTAGGTGTCAGCCTAGTATTTTATTAAAACTTAAAATATTATTCTGGATGTTAATACACATCTGCTTACCTCTTCGGGGATACACAGGCATGACTTTTACGCATGTAAATAAATATTAATAGCAGCGCGATAACTACAAGCGTAGGTAATATACCGCTGCGCTATGACTGGGTATGGAGTTCCTCGTATTCTCTGACCGTTTTATTCTGGGAATGTCTCCGGCGGAGCTTCCGAAGAAATGTTCACCTATTAAATTCTGCCTACGCCGTTTGACTTGGAGGTATTTATTCGAATTACGAACAGTGTTACCTATAGCAAAACAATAATAAAACTATGCTTGAACATTGTTAATTATGTCATTGGAATTTCAATTGATTTTGCCGTTGTAAGCAATGGTTGTACTTAATTTGAAATATAGGGATATTTTGACACATTTTCTGTTTCAGTGTAGAAAAAACGTCAAAAAACGCCAGCCACGACCCAAATATAGCTCATCCATGCATGAATGGATCATTACTGATTCAACACGGGTGGTTCAGCTTGGTGTGTTATGTCCATTCGCCTTATACCTATTCTTCCATAAGTTCCATCCATAGAGAAGGCCTGTGCAGTGGGGCAAATAAAACTAAAACAAGAGCCTATCGACTAAATAAAATATAAATTAAAAAGTACGGATTATCGAGAACTTACTCTATCAGTTACTAGTCGAAGAATTAAGTAATTAAAAACAAAATCTTAGGACCTCATTTTTATATGAATTTTCTAACGTTTAAATAATATTAGAATTGCCAACAAATAATAACCAATGTGAAGTAAGGTACAATCCAGAGGCAAAATACTATTTGTGGCCAAATAAGACTGCATCGATCTGCGCTGTTCCAAGTTTAAAACTCAAACAAAGAAGCCGCATTCCCGCGTCCAATGTTGGCGGATCGCGTTTATTTTCACCCGTCTTGTTATCGTGTCCTAGTTATAGAGGAAAGTTGTCTATTATACGCGACGCTACGACACGACGCCGGTCTACTACAGGCTGTCACGAGATGCATAACAAGTGACAATCGATCTTTATTCTTTGCTGAGCGGCGGCACATGAGTAAATAATGGAACAGAGAATAACCTTTATACCACCGCGCGAATCGGTTGCACTACTACAAGCACGCGGGGCATGTGTGCGTTACCACTGGCCGCTGTCGCGCACGCGGTCAGACTGAAATAAAAACCGGTTTTTGACGCACAGCCAGTTGCATAATGTCAGAGTTAGTGCGACGGCGTTCTTAGGAAGCTTTTACTCTGTTCGGTTTATCTACTCATGTGGCGGCGGTAGCTGGGAGGAGCTTTCATAACAACGGCTTTTGTTGATCCGGCAACTGCTCTATTCAAAATTGTTTGGCAGTCTCAATGAAAGATTATGCAACGCGACTACTTACGGTGGATAGTAGGTAGGTACTGTAATGCGAATCAAGCGTGACACGTCTTTAGAATTGATTTTTTTGTTGCCAATGTGTATGTTTATTCGTACATATAGGTTAGACGTTAATATACACCCACTTAAATATTATCCATCATGGCGAAGTGGATGATGTGAGTTATAGACTAAATTAAGATCACGAAAATAAAATTAAGTAGAGAACAAAAATAAATACATATATGAAACCTTAACATGTCTCAGTGCATTGACAACATTCTTACGATACTACACGACAGACGTTCAGTTTTGCAGTTAATGAACCTATTGTCATTGAAATACTGTCTCGGATCGCTAAAAGATAAGAATTCCAATAAATCCTTGCAACACCACTTAAACTCGTCTCTTTCCACAACAACATCCCCAAGTAATATGTTCTACAACTACACCGTACCAGGCTATCTCCGATATACAACAGTGTTGACTCTTATTCACTGACAATAGGATTCAAATTTCAAGGAAAGTGTAGGGTTTGATGTGCTTTCAACTGTACCGCACCATACTGGGCTATCTGCGACTGCGCATGTCGCCTTCCATAACTTGTCCCGAGAGAATTATTGACACGTGTAGACATTGACGAGATTTTGTGGCTGTGGAAGTGTAGAACACGACTTCATGGTTTTACACGAGTAATAATGTTCTTCAGATACCTACACAACAACTTTTAAGAGAATAGTTTTATTTCTTATTCACACCCGTTATCTAGCCCACAGTAAGCAGCTAAATGTTATGTCATCATCATCATCAGCACCAGCCCTTTAATGTCCCCACTGCTGTGGCACAGTCCTTTCCTTATAGATTGAAGAATAAAGGGAGAATTGGCCATACGCTACACACCACGCTGGCCCAGTGCGGACTGGTGGGTTTTAACGACTGCAGATGCAGTCGGGACCAATGGCTTAACGTGCCGAAGCACGGAGGAACTCAAGATACTTAATATATTTTTTGGTCACCCATCCAATGACCGGCTTTAGCGAACATTGCTTAATTTGCGTAATCGCAGGCCAAGCGCGGTACGGGTATGACACTGCGCAATCGAGCTCCTCAGTTATTTATTTTGTATTTGCTTTTCTTAAATAGTAAAAATATAATTAACCCGCAACTCAATAGGCCATTCACGCCTGCCCCTCCAATACGCTCTCGACAAAAAGTCACTAGAACAAAAGACGCTAGAAAAAAAAATCACCCGTCATAATGTCCCGTCTGTGGAGCGTTCGAAATTTGAATACAAGTGACGGGGCGTGAATGCGGTGTAATTGTGCCCGGTTCAATTTAGAATTTTGATTGCTTGTCCTTTCATTGTTTTACACGCGTGGAGGGGAACACTGATTGAATGAAGTTTTGACTATGGATATTTGTTGTGTTGCGTTTTGTTCTCTTTGACTTCACCGAACAAATTTCAATGCATGCATATAATTTTTTTATGATGATCTATCTATCTATGTTTACTAGGTTTGGTCATAGGGTGGTTGACGGAAAATATGGCTATTCTTGTCACTTGGCTTGATTTAAAGGTTCAAGGCATATCCAAGTGGTGGCACTAGTTTTAGCTAAATTTTTCCAAGTTATTAAATAATGCCAAATATTACGTGCCTTATTTCATATAAAACATTAAATATATCGCACATTTAAAACAAAAACGCAACTCAAACAAAACTTAGAAACATAGTGTGTTGTGTAGATATTAATGTGTAGATATGACAAGTTCCGTTCTGTAAAGAGCCTAAAATATTATGGTTGACAATGATATCAACATGATAAACAACGGTCATAGAAAATTAGCACCTATCCTTATGTAATAATCGTCGTAATTCGTCCTCTTTCATTTTCTTCTATTTCCCACTAACATTATTGTCAGTCTTTCCTGCCTTTCTAGCGATTTTTTTGTTCACCTTTGCAATGAGTAAGTTAACGTATTTGCTGTGTTTAGAACGATAGATAACATAGATGTAATCAAGTAATTTATCGCGCGGCCTAATTTAATAAACGTTTAAGCTGTCAGCTTCCACAAAGTTACATTGAGTTGAGTGTGGCAATAGCATTGTGATAACTTAATTCACTTAATTCTCCTTTCTCTGGAATACGTTGTGAAACTTCTTTTCCTTATACGGAAAGTTGTGCATAAAAATGACCGTTTTGATATACACATCAGGCGAATTGCAGAGAGATTTTCATTCAGCCGATGAATTATTCAATATTCAGAGGTGTCCAACTGTCTGTCTGTTTGGCAGTCAAATTTCTGCATTAACTTTCAGCCGTTCATTTATGAATTCCTGTAATTGTAGTGTTAAAACTTAAAATATTTCAACTGATCAGGCTGTAGCTGGCTAGGTCAGGTGATGCAAATTTTTATGTAAGTGTTCTATTATACACAATAATGGCAAACTAAAATATGCCCTTTGTTATTGAATATTCTCCAAAATATGTCCGCTCCTAAACTGATTAATTTAAAATTTATTTTTATATACCGGGCAAACAATCGGGCATCGTAATTTCCTCATCTTTGATTAAAATACAATCGCGTATCTCTCCTTACAGTGTTTGGAACAAACTAGCTAAAACTATAATCTTACATTCTCTTTTTTTTAGTTAGGTACACCAAAAACACATACAAAAAAAACTAAATAAACTTATACGTAGCTTCGACGATTATCAGACTTAGATGATTCATAGATTGAAACTGATAAAACAATCCATCTAAACTCCAGCCATTATGGCGAGAGACAAAATGTAAACAATCTTGATGTGTTTTTTAATACAAAATACGAAAATGAAAATGTGTATTACCTATTTTTTCAAAAATGCTTATAGTTTTGATATTCCAAAGGGGATGATGTATTTCATTATAGAGCTTTCTTATTTTTAAATGTATTTTGTAGATAAAGAAACATCAAAATTGTTTACATTTTGTCTCTCTTTATAATGGCTGGAGTTTAGTTTGTGTATTCAAGAGGCAATTCGTCGCTAACTAAAATGTAATTGTTATGGTCTCAACAGCTCACAAAGATGCTTAAACGATGCCTTGATTTTTGTATTGTCCCCATGATTGACAACTTATTGATATTCGCAATATGCACGCTAATATTTCACCACACGTGACCGGACGAATGTGTCACTCGTTAGCTTCCTATCTTACTTTTGTTGGATGGAAAAGATGAGTAATACTTCTAACTTCTAAGCTTAGTTGTATAAAGACACTTTACTCTTAGTTTTATATCACACAAACACACAACGAGCACGCACGCAAGACGCACTCACGCACGCACACACACACGTTCTGTGTAGAACGAATGACCGTTTATCGTACTGCACTAGGATTTAGTTCTTATATTCGCGCCCTTACCTGACACCTACGCTCATGGGGAATGCTGTGTTGAGGTGGCTTACTACTTCATCTACAAAAAATACACCACCCTATAATCGCCTATCGTAATATGACATTTTGCACACGAAGTGTGAAGACTCAATTTTGCGCTGCCTTCACTATATGACTAATTTGCCATTATGTTATATTTGAAAGTACATACAAGGATATATAAATAATTTTACAAATATATTTCAAAAAATTAGGGTTCTCGATAAAAGTTATGATTTTTTGTTAAGTTACTTCGTTAAAAATACCAAACCTATACTTACAACACTTTTTGATTAATTGACAAACAATACAACATTCCTCTCCGTTTCATTAAATTGATAAGACGCATGTAAAGCACATTATTTTCGCACAAGTTTCCTTTTACAGAGATCGCTTTATATTCAAACATAAACCAGTGTGGATCGATATTTTACATCACTGTCTGACAACTGGCACATTAATCTGTACGTTGTCGATCTCAATTAACTCTAACGTGTCTATAATCTTACGTAGTAAAATTCTTAAATGGGAAATCGCCTTAGGCAGGGCCATGCTTTCTCACTAACTGTTTTAGGACACAACTGAAACATAACTCGTGGATTATTCTATTTGTAAAAAGCAACATATCACCTGCGTTAAACTTATAATATGTTCTATCCATGTTTTACTTAACTTAATTTACCTCGCCCCACTACTTCGGGGATAAATTGACGTGATTTTTGTTAAGTAAAAAATATTTTTCCTCGGGAAACCACTTACTTATGACTCCACGAATCCAGTTAATTTACTTATCCGTAAGAGGTCTTCAACTTCCAAAGCTCGCTAAGCCTTCGCGTTAATTGACTTGTTGGTCAAATACACGAGTTTACGCCCACACCTGTGCCTCTCATCCCAAACAACCATGCGACTAGAAGCTGACCTGATACGTGAGATATTTTTAAAAAGCGTTTTTACTGTGAAAATTTTCCGTTAGGAGAAGTGCACCAAATGAGAAATAATCATCATTTTTGGTCACCCATCGAATGACCTGTCTTAGCGAACAAGGCTTAGTTTACGCAATCGAAGACCGAGCGCGCTGAGCCATACGAGTTGTAATTTTTCACTTCACTTTTAATCAATTTTTATTAAAGCTCTAAATGACAATTGAACCATTTTCCATGATTTACTTCCTGAGTTTCGAACTCCTTTGTTTTTTAACTCCATATACGCTGTTTGCAATACCTACTAGCGCACATTGCAACATAGCTGTTATTAATTAAGCATGTCCCTATTCAGGCCACTCGGTAATTATGGAGCATGCTAATGTCAGCCAGTGCCTCGGACGCTTTGTTTAAACCGTACGATATCGGATTTTGCACCAGCTGACAACATAATTTCAGCACAGAGATGCCCACAAAATATTAAAGATCTCTAGACCAATCGCGATGTAAACATGGTTTTGAAAAATCAATAAACTAAATGACGAAACACAAAGGAAATTAATGGACATCGCTATCATTAGTTGTTTTTTAATTGCCATGTTGCTTGCTATAAAATTTAATAAGTTACTGCAGCATTAAAAATAATAAGAGATTCCAGCACAAATATCAGTATTAAGGTTGCAAATCAATTGGCGTCGTGTCGCTTTAAAGCATGTACTTTTTATAATTTAACTTTGTAAAAAGAAGTATTTCCAAAATTCATTTAAATTCCGGTGAATTCAGTTTTAAAACTTGTGTCGTTGTTAGGTAGATTCGATTTTGATCCGTTTAAAATCGTAAGGTCCAAGGAGAGCTTCGCTAATCTACGCTAGACAGGTTTTACCATGTATTATGTTATGGAGACGCTTGAGTTAAAGAACTTAACGGCCCGGTAAAAAGGTTCGAGTACTAGTTCTTTTAGTTTGTCTTGTTGTGGTTTGAGTTGTGTGTGCAATTTTGTTGCGAGCTTGTTGCAATAAAGCACTTATTGGATGTTATCGCAGTCTGTCGCCATCAGATCAATGTTTACTTTGTTGTATTCAAGTGATTCAGCGAGAGACATTGAGTATTTAAACGCTCTGATTCTGTAAGGTGGGACCTTCAGATATGCATACCGTAGGGACGCTTTTATGCAAGGCTCGAGAACCCACTAAGGTGGGTTCGACTTTCTCAAAAAATCCTGAAATTTTTTATTAAATTAATTGTTTATTATGCCGTTTTTTGTTAAATAATTGTTGTGTTAGACACTGGTAGAAAGGGCACTTTTTGTAGCACTTTTTGCTTTTTATGGTCATTGTTTAAATTTCTATTCGAAGTTCTAGTTGGTTTATAATGAACATATATATTTTTTTAATGTTAGACAGGTAAGCAGCAGGTTTTTTCTTGCCATTCATCTCATCATAAGTGACAATAAGGGCTGAAGATGGAATCGAGCTTCACCTGGAACCCGCAACCGCAGAGGGGATCTTATCACACATTGTCGGAACACAATAATGCTGTTAACATTACTATTATGGCGACAGATTTTTGATACGATGGTGGTGCTAGCCAGGCGGACTTCAAAGATGTCCTACCACAAACCAAACCGAGTACAAATTTGGACCCACCTGGGGATCGAACCTGGGACCTCTGGGTCTTCATTCCGGTGGGCGAACCACTAGACCACGGGGGTACTATTTTACCATGAAATAGAAGGCGAGTCTATTTTAATCCGTCGGGCACGTAAATAGTATCACATTGCTAGGTGGTACTACTACCTATTCCTCATCACTGTTTCAACGCTTGGTTGCTTTGTATGACATAATAATAAATAAATAAATATTTTTACACTCACATCTATCATCTAGCCCAAAGTAAGTAGCCTAAACACTTGTGTTATGGATACTAGATGACGGACAAATTTTTAATAGAATTATGTATATAACTATTGAAAATATACTACATATAACATATACACAACCATGACTCGGAAACAAACATTTGTGGTCATCACAAAGTTCGCCCCTACCAGGATTCGAACCTGGGACCTCTTGGCCAATACCCAGCAATCTGAGCATTCGACCAAAGCAGCCGTCATGACACCTGAGGGAGACATAGGGTTGGTGATAATTCTGCTCAGCAGTTACCAACGAATTGAGTCCACGGTGTATGCTCTCGTTTCTATTGGTAACAGATTAACATTAGAAAATTTTATGTAAATAGTTTAATGTATAGGTATTAGTAGGCTCTATAAAGTGTGATAACAGCAAATTAGTTTTACGAGCGCCTCAAAGCTCTGTAGCAATAAAATGGAAATTATCATCACTCAGTTTCCAATTAACAAAAAGGCGATAGGAATAAATTGTATTACAATGTTGATGGACATCACTGGCTTCATTAGACGTGATTTATGTGAAATGTTGCAAATTGCTATCTTCACACTTCCTTATTAAGTATCTGGATGTTTATCATCAAATTATAATTATGAAAGGTAATTTCAGTTCGATTGACGCGCCCCTTATGGGACGATATAGTTGGCAAATAGTGATGTAATTTGTTAAACAGACGTGATAACCCAGTTGATGGAGAGGTACATAGATATTGTAGAAGTCATTCATATCTTCTGCAGTCTGAACAATGAAAATAAAGATGGCGAGTATCAGATAACAGACTAAAATAAATTTTCCAGCTACCGAATAACCATCAACATCATCTTTACCAGCCTTTTAATGTCCCCGCTGCTGAGACACAGACTATGTATGGAACAATATAGGGAGAATGGGTCATAACGATGTCCCAGTGGAGATTGGCGGGTAGTAATAATTCTGTCTAGATTCTATAACATAAGCGCTTAATCTGCTTACTTTGAGTTAGATTATAAGCGCGAGTGTTAGGGATATTATTACTATTTATTGTATTAAGCTTACGTGGTCACTTTCATCTTTAAATTGTGAATAAACAGGATTTATACCACGTACCTGGATTTTGTTATGATTCCGATATTTCGGCATAGTTACATGCGCCATGGTCACGGATGACTGACGGAGTCATATTCACAATTTAAAGATAATTATTAGTATTTATTTTTTAACGGCTATTTATACGAGTTTCACTAAAAAGCTCTATATTTCTAATGTTGTTAACATTGAAATGATATTCAATTTTTCTGACTAAACATTGCGTGCTCGAGCTCATACAAAAGCATTCTTCGTGTAAAATAGCCTTATTTACAAAATGTATTTACACCTTTAATCCCTTTTACAGGGGCAATGGGTGCGACCTAAAGGCTTGGCTCTATTTCTGCACGCGACGACCCAACTTTCAATGACAGAGTTAAATCTGTGGTTATGTAGGTAGAGGTATCCCAAAACAGGTATACCTACCGGCTACAACGGTCACTCTCCTAAATAAAATAATATAAATTCACCTAAGGGTAAGTGACCATTAAAAATTAGGTCCCAGCAGTGAGTCTACTAAAACCCTGTTCAATGATGATAATCGATAAGTCAAAAAATTGGTCAGAAAGTTATCGAAAAATTATGTTCTGACGTTGATATACCTAATATCATATATATTTTGACCTGGTTTTTTTTTTACGTCAGGTAACACTAACAAATAACAGGAGTGATATCACAAGTTTTTTGATTTATGGCCCGTCGGCAAAGCTTACGTAGTTGTAATCCCAAAGCTTGTTCCAAAACAGCGATAAATCTTCGCTTCCTTCTGACTCTTACTTCCGTAGAGATAAGATAAGAAGTGCTAAATAAATTTACAAACATTAAAATGTGGTCGCCCGCAGTCATGGGGTCCTTGACATTACGATTTTGTTCTTGATTCAGTTCGACATCATAATTTTTTAAACTTTTTGAATATCATCTAATTTTTGTAATTCATGATTATTTTATGCGTTCTTATTGTAAACTGCCGCTATGATGTAAATTCACTCACAAACACTCATTTAATTAAGTAAAATTGAAAATTGTTATTCTATTAATTATGTAACAAGGTAACCATTATGAATATCATAGACAATATTTTTGTATATTATACGAACTTTTAAAGTCGAACAAAACAACAACAAAAAAACATTTTATTTTTCTGATAGTAAAAGTGACGCATTAAATAATTAAGGTTAAGGGGACAATAATGCTGTTTCTAAAATACTTTTTCTTTCACCTCCGAACTCGAACCACCAGATTGAATTTCAAAAATAGAATATAATTGAAATTCATCAATGGCGGCGAACAGGAAACAGGCGTCACGACCCGAAGAAAATTGTCTCTGTTAAATAAACATTTCATACTGTACACCCGACGTACTCGCATTAAACTTTTAAATCCTCTGTTGAATCAAAGGACACCCAATTCAAGCGCTGAGTTTTTGCAATCGGGAGTGATAATAATGAACTTTGAGTTTACACATTGTTTATAGTATAAGGAATAAATAATTATGCAACAATCATAATCATTTATATTTCTGCGAACTAATATTCATATGATTAAGACAGCGCTTATAAGACTTTATCATATTTCTGCAAGTAACTACTGCTGCTGCTGATCATATGACTTACGAATGTTTTTGGTCATATTGTCAGGACTAAATTCGAAATTTATAAATTCCATTTTATTTAACTAATTGTCTTGTAAATTCGACCGAAGACTCATATTAGGAGTAAGAGAAAATCCGTATTTTACTGTTCTTGTAGTTGTGTAGAAAATACCACCTTTAAAAGACAAGTTAAAGTTGCTACATACTAGGTTTATTGTTTGAAGAGCATTCTAGATTCTATATCAAACAAAATGTAATACACAAGTCGTTACTGTGATAAAAATACACATTTTATAAGCGACTGTGGATAAGCCTGCAGATAACATGCAAAGTAGAACTAGATTATCAAGTTGTTCGTAGCTAGATCAACTGAGGGCGATGAACTCTTTCAATAATTAATCTAAGTAGATGTTGTAGTTCGTAACATGTACGCAAGATGTAAAAATATTACTGTCACAAAAAATATAGGGCTTTCAGACTCATTACATAAATTGTAGTACTTACGAGATATAATTTTTGTGACTGCTGCTATTTGTTATTGGCTATCGCTTCTGCGGAAGTGCGACGCCTTACAACTCTTGTAATTATTCTCTATTAGGTACTCAAGCTTCAACTAAATAATGTTTGATAGAAATATAGCTAATTGTTATTCCGAATTAATTAGTTTTCCCCTTTTATATTCTGAAAGTAAACGTGTAACATGATCTGTGGAGATATTTCCCTAATTGTTGTCCTGCAAATTTTTTATTTCATTAGTTAATAGTCCTGTGAGTCCAGTTGGATTTAATATTTTATGATTATTGATGAGTATCTAATTTAAGTGGCGAGACTAACATCCCCCAATGGTAATTATTTATTTTTAAGAGGTATAATTAAAATAATAGTTGAAAAGATTTGGTGTTGAGATATTAAGTTATATAGCAAGTTGATATGCCTTGTCAAGAGATTGTGTGACATGGGTGGGTACGCATTACTTTACACGAAACAAAATCTGTATCTAGGTAGATTTTAAGTTTGACCCTATATTTATAAATCCAATATTTATCCAATTTTCTTGGTGGCTAATAAAGTCTTACGCAAATAGAAACTGAAATGTTTTCAATAGACTACTAATATATAAATACTATAGACGATATAAAAAAATAAGTTTTTCTTTAAAAAACCAAAAAAAGACATTGGCACTATGACATGTCTGACCCCTAAGTTTCTGCGAAATTTTTTTTTTTTTTATAAATGGACGCTGAGGTGTTTAGCTCATTATTCACGACCACAAAAGAATCAGGAGGCATAAATAATGACTGCCCAAATGATCGATCGCATTGTTGAGTCATCAAGTCAACAGGTTATGAAAAGTGAGGGGCATGAATGGAGGTGTATGAATTTGTTGAGGCCGCAAAGCGCATAGCAATTACCGGGGGCAGTCAGCCGGGAAATGGACTATGCGCGGGCGCAAACCACCGACACACGTTATAAAAGCCATTGTACACTATAGTGTTTGCTTATTATGCAGCTTATGTAGTCCTGACACTTTATTTTTTTATTGTTATTTTCCAGTCTAACGTGGTCGTACCTATATTTCATATAAATTATGTAATAAAGTGCAAGCATAACTAACTAAACCTATCTAAATACTACACTGGAAAGCAATTCAAACCCATAATAAATATGTACATGAAGTAATGTTAGCATAAAACTAGAAACCCAATCCTTCGGAACCATTCATGTACGGAACCACTGGAGGGCTCCAAGACTTGCGTGGCCGCCATTATCCGCCACCGCCACCTTCTCCAATAGTCGCAGCTTTTAAATTTAAAAAGTGCTCTCAGAGATAAACACTGCAATTTAACCCTGTGGGATAATTTAAATAAACACAGTCACGTTTTCAATTAATTGCATTCCGAAAGCGAGGTACGCATACACGAATCTCTCGCTCCGTACTTGTTTTGTGACAGTTTAAGTCCAGTCGCACTTACTGGAACAATTTCCACTGGACTGGGCTTAAACTGTCACAAAACAAGTATGGAGCGACAATGCGTGTGTGCTGCGTATGGCCGACATTTTGGAAGGAACAGTTGTCAGCTTGTGAGTTTACCACAATATAGGAATCTAACCCCCGAATACAGAAACGCTAATCAAATTTGGGGCACTACTGCTTAAAAAGTTAAGTGGACATTACCTGTCAATTGTATGGAAAAACGTCAATTTTGACAAAATTTAAATGTTAAGCAAGACTCAAACTTTGATTTGCGTTTCTGTATTAGGGGGTAAGGAGTTAACCTCACCAATCCATCTATCGTCGATCGACGTCATCAATCCAATGGAAAATGGATGGACGTAAGAGGACGTAGGAGGAAAGGATATAACAGTCCTCTATACCAATTCACAGGAGCTCGATAGCGCAGTAGGTAACGCGTTAAGCCTACAATTTCGTAAACTAAGCAATATTCGCTAAGGCCGGTCAATGGACGAGTGATCAAAAATGTATTATCTCGAGTTCCTCCGTGCTTTGGAAGAAACGTTAGCCGTTCCTCCCGGAGGCATCTACAGTTGCCAATACCCACCATTCCGCACTGGGCCAACGTGGTGGGTTGTGACCCATTCTCCCTATATTCTTCCATTCATAGGGAAGGTTTGTGCCCCAGCAGCGGGGACACCAATTTACAACCGAACCAATAATTACCGTTTCATGACGTGGATTACAAGCATCGACTGACGATCGATCGATTGGTCTACGTGACATCCTAATCAAAATATTTAAATAAAAATTGATGGTGTTGCAAATTGCAAATATTATGTTCATGCCTTCTAGTCCAGCTTCGTCTTAAGCATAAACGTTACATCACTTTATGAAGACTATAAAATAAGATATTGATTGATTTCAGGCACTGTCCCGATCTTATTTTTTTAATAACAATGAGCAGTAAAATAGTTTGATTGATTTATGACTCGATGCTTCAATCATATTAATGAGAAGTTAGAATTCTAAGCAGTATCGACTTTTTATGCAGTTCCTATGGCGCTCGGCCTGCAATTGCATAAACTGAGCAATGTTGACAAAGGCCGGTCATTGGTAGGCTGATCAAAAATAGGGTCATATTTACTTTTTTACCACACTTATCCAACAATAGGTGTGAGTGTAAAAATATTAAAAAAAAAAATACAAAAATACAAGCGAATAAACCACATAATTATACAGCCCAATAAAGATACTGTTTGTACAACAAATCTATAAAATAAGTTTAGAAATTGTTAGACGTAGTTTTTTTTTTGATGAGCAGAATAATTATTTCCCTTGAAATATCTTATCTCGAGTAGGTACTTCCGTTTTGGTTAGTCTGATATTCTGTACTTTCCAATAAATTAGTAATAATCTCCACCTTCTAAGAATACAAAATGAGAAATAAGAGCTTTCTCGTGATAGATTGTAGATGTACCTACCTGACGTACTTTGCCCGGTAATACCACAATGTGAGTACCTAACGGACTATGAACGATTGCATTCATTATTATGTTACGAAAGACTGCGGGATTAGTAGTGTGGGGCGTCTGACTGCTGACGTTTACCAAATGACCAAGAGGGGCGTGGGCGATGTTTGTGCAGAGGTTTTGTTCCAAGTTAGAACGTAGTTCGATCTCTAAATGAACCGGTATATTTATTGATTAAAATTATTAATATTAATAAATCATGTTTTAATCAATAAATATTATTTATCCGGTTGGTATAATCTGCCGTTGACTTAATAAGAATGGGTGCAATCTCTACTATACTGAGCATCTTTATTTAAAATTAGAATCAGTTAACTGCCTGCAAAATAAATGATCACGATCCAATTTGACTGGGCTGCCAATCTAATTCGTACACATCAATCTGGATCGTGGTCATTGATTTTACGGGCCGCCTAAATTTTCCTATCTATCTCATTTATACTAAATAATTAATAATACTATAGAAAATTAAAAAGACGTTGTTTAGAAATCAAGTTCAAACTTATTTCCGTGGTATTTTGTGTACATAAATATGTAATCTATTAGTACTAACAATTTGTACATTATGCAACTTCAAGTGTAAAAAGTTATATATTAGCATTCTTATCGTAAGGTCGATAGCAGGAAAACGCAAGAAAAAATTTGGCGTAACCAGAAGAAGAAGACCAATAAAAATAATCTTTATTATAACGGTGCTAAGTTTCTTTTTACTTCCTCGAGAAGCTAGTTTGTTTTGACTGCAAATTCATTGGCAATAAATTTTGTTCGTAACGCCAGGTCAACGACCGCGCGTCATATCGGAACAACTGCGTTCTTTTAAGTTGGTTATTTTGTATGGAGATGGTTTCGCTTTTATGACACTGAGAATTCTGTATAATAAAATTTCATGAATTTTTCATTTTATTCCGAGCTCTTTCATTGTTTTGTACCCACCTACCTATGTTAAAGTAATATTATTATTGTTTAGTATTTACAGTTTCTCCTAGAGAACAGTTTGAATTTAACATACTTAACGGTAACTATGTCTCTTTAGTACCTACTAGTACTTCGTAAGCAATGAAATGTTAGATTTGATTTTTTAAAAACACAATAAAGAAAAAGTACCTAATCTAAATTTTGTTAAACATAATTTTTTATCAAAATCAAAAACTATAGCATAAAACTTAATATGTTTATTAAACTAAAATAAATGTATAATTGACCTACCTATATTTCTATTTTTTTATATTTAAAAAATATACCTAATAAACAAATACGACTGAAATGGATGTTGGCGTTGGGGTTGCCGAGATAGGTAGATAAATATATATAGAAATACAGGAAAATATTTTGTGTAGTAGAATAGATCAGACTTCATTCTATTTAATAACTTATCAGACTGAAAATTCTGTTCGTATCGTTTAATAATAAAGCTTAAAATGTTTTCTCACACGATAACATCTGATACTTGTTGGCTCCTGAGTAAATATTTCAACTGGACCACAAAAAATGGGATAATGCCCATTTTGTAACGCTATACTCCCTCATAAATAGCATATTTCATCACATCTTCCTTATGATCAGTTTAATGACAGTGAAAAAATAAATATTGAGAGTTTACCTACCTATTCTCAATGTTGAGGGTATAATCATCTATGCTTACTTAGCGTAACCAATCTTAAAAAAGGGCGCATAACATTCATCGCCTAACAATATAGGAAGTATCTATAGGTGTTTGGTACTAGGTACAACTAGAGGGCACCTACCCATGGTTGCTGGCTTGAAAACCATAGCCAAAACCTTTACCATTCTCCATTCAGTTCTTTCCATAACATTTCTCATCTGGAAAGGTGCTAAGTAATAAATGAATTTACAGAAAAGTGATGAGAAGGCCCTTGTCGAGAGACTCGCGATGATGAATGCAGAAAATTATTGGGATATCTACTTTCTGTATCGTTTGACCTCCTGTTAACATGGACATATACTTATAATAGAAGTGTGGTAACAGCAGCGAAGTATACAATTGTCACCACGACTACCTCTCTAAGAGGGTGTCTTAAAATATTCCTTTCCTTCAAAAATGAAATAGATACTTGTAACAAATTTGATTTTAACAGTGTTATTTGATTTAAAATGAAGTAATATACGATCGTCTAATCATTATAGACAATAAATTCCTTTCATTAATATAAAACTTGTACTTCACGGTGATGGTTGCCAGATAGGTACACATCTTTTAAATTGACAGGATAAGAACCAAGCATTGGGAGGTACATACTTAAATTTTATGTAATCCGATCTGGTACATTCAAACTGTGTCTGTATAAACAATAAAAACGTTATTTCGTTAGAATATCCAGATTGACATGACGTGAAAGAAGGACATTCGATCCGCTTACATCTCGAAAACTGTTATGGTTTTTCCGATCATATCAGTGTACAGAACTATAAAAACAGATCCTATCTGAGAGTAAGCGATTGTTTCAACGGATCGGTTCAGGTGATCTATAAATTTGAAATAGAACAATAACTATAAGAAGAGGTCAGAAAAATATCGAAAAATAACAATTATGTCCTGATGCGGGACATAATTTATTGTGTCATCAGAAATTTATTGTCCCATTGTAATATTTAATTGACATTTCTAACACTGATATGCAGGATAGAAAGTTGAGATGGGGCATTAAGAGAAGCTACCAGATCCCTTGCTGCAGCAGCAAGCAATCAAGTGGCAGCAAGGGATCTGGTAACTGTCCTTAATGCCCTACCTCAATTGTCCACCCTGTATTGTTCAAATAATAATAATATCAAAAGTTGAGATAAGCGAAGGTGGCGAATAGCGTCGGATTCCTTTGGGCATAGAAACTTTATTATTTTTGTCTGGAAGTTTTCCGCAAATGTGCATGGAATTTTTTTGAGGGGTTGAGTTCGGTTACTCCGCTGATGATATTACTCTGAGTATATTAGGTTGTTTGTTTGTTTACTTTTGCATTTTCATTGTTTATCCTAGTTCTTGTTATATATTGCGTGACAGGCATATCGTCGACTAAACCATTTTTTGATATGGCTGGTCACATAGTAAATAAAGGAATCAAATCGGTAGCTTAGGTTCCTAACTTAGATAATTATAGAATCTATGAAATACTTTTACAATTTCCAATATCAATGAAGACATTGGTAGCACTCATTCAGTTCCACAAAACTGTTTCTTGAAATGAAATTTCAGAATACATAGCTTAGCCCGATTGAATAAACTAAATAACAGAATGATTCTTATATTAATTTGAAAATTAAAAGCCTTCTGGGGTTTGAAGTACATACATACATAAATCACGCCTATATCCCCGAAGGGGTAGGCAGAGGTGAACTAGCACCCACGTTTCGCCAATTATGTTAGGTCCCATGTAATTGGTGGCGAGACTATTGCCATTTATCGGGCACAAAAGTCGCAGTACTATTGCTAGGTGGTATGAGAGGAACGCTGCTGCCCATTCCTCATCGCTTATTTATCCTTATTCGCCTTACGGGAGAGACTTGGGGTGGTTACAATTGTATTCTACTCTGCCGTCACCACACGGCATTATTTGTTAGTCGTATTAATGTGTAAATCGTTAGTAGCTTTGTACCAGATTGACAACCTAATTGTATACACACTGCATGACGAGTGAGCCCGAGCATTCACTAATAGGTAAAAATAATAAATAAATTAAGCTCGTATCAGACGATAGTGCTCGATATGCCAGTTTATACACAACAAACTTACCGATACGATCGCCCCACCATTACGTTACATTTAAATCAATTGCTGTAATTATATTTGTAGAGGCCAGTGCAGTGGGCGTCTCGGCTCCGATATAATTAATAGGCCCGTGATAAGAAGTGCATTTAAGATTAAAATAGAAGGGCAGACGTGAGCTAGATGTCGGCCCATTGTGAAGCATCTCGCCCACATTGTTCTCGGTTGAGTTTTATGGTTTTTTGATGACCAGTGAAACTTATTTTCGACAAGAATGCTTTTGAGATTCCACGGGGAAAGTGCTTATTAAGACAGGCCGTTGATGGTGTATTTATCGGCGATTAATCGAAAACATGAGAAATACATATTAGTTTATGACACTACACTGAAATAGTGGTCGTTGTAACAGGGGTCAATAGATTAGCACGAGTGTCTCAATGACTATTTCTAACGTAGTAACATACATTAATTTTTCTATGACCATAATTATTACATATTATTATATGTTGCAATTATAAATTTGATTTGTCTTTAATTTATATTTTTATTAATGGTTCAATTCCCGGTTTCGGAAAGCTTTTTGGGAGAATCTGTTAATGCAGTAATGTTACTGTATACCAGAACAAAATCAAAGAGATAAATAACCATAATAAATGTTAGTTCTGGCGTTTTACAAATGCCTCCCGCTCATGAATGGACTCAGAACTCACAGCTGATGGAGATTGCGGTCAACTGCTCGTTTACAAGGTGTTCCTTCATTTATATCTTATGCAAGTAAACATAAATCGTTCCCGTCGACATACATATAATATGCAAATTTTATCTGTCTTAATAACATGTTTAATTGAATCTAATTTATTTAACTTCATTACGAACTCACTTGTTTTTTTCTGTTATTTCTGTAACTGCTTTTTAAATTTACTTTTATAGGTTTATTGCACAAATAAAAAGTATTTATTATCAAGACTAATCAATATCAAGACTAACCGGACGAAACCAAACAGAACGCTTATCGATGATTAAATCGATAAATTAGCACATACCTACGATAATAAAAGTTACTGCGAAGGTAAAGGTGGATTTACTAGTGTTTATACTTTGATATAGAGTAGCCATATCTACCTACTGCAGAATAAAATAACAACTGTACTTTCGCGCTGTAAATACAGTCACCGATATAACAGAATCTACAAATACACTACATTTCGTTATTCTATATTCAACGGGAATAGATTTTGCATAAAGTACAAAGATCGTTAGCAGGCATTAAGTGATATCCTTACTGTAAGGTTATCTACTCTTATAATACAGGGTTGAAGCAATGTTTGTATTCCATTGTCTCACAGGGGTAGGTTAATATTTAACTATCGGCTTACCTTAAACACTAAAAGCGGTCCGGTCCATTGCTCTAAAAGTAGAAAAACAGTTAAAGGATCCTTATTTTTTTATAATACTATCTTGTTTATACCGTAATGCTTTATTTATAATAATCCATAATTTATTTTATGAGTTTTAAATCTAAGGGATCTTTTGTAGTAGCAATGCCAGATTCAACATAAAATTTCTTCGTGGCAAAACAGTCAGAGCATCGAAGATGCGTTTGGTATATCTCTGGTATTTTTAAATCTCTATTGAACGAAAAATTTTCATTATTTTATGGTATTTATTTTAGAATACCATAAAATAATTTTTTTATTTATTTTAGAAATGCCGTGTGGTGACGGCACATTAGAATGGGGAGCAGCGTTCCTCTTATACCATCTAGCAATGTACTGCGACACTTTTGTGCCCGATATATGGTAATAGGCTCGCCACCATGGGACCTGACATGGTTGGCGAAGCGTGGGTGCTGGTTCGCCTCTGCCTGCCCCTTTGGGGATATGGGCGTGATTTATGTATGTATGTATTTATTTTAGAAGACTTGCGTACCTCATTAAGTTTCCAAATATTAAGAAATTTATTTATTTCTATTTATTCAAAGCAGTATCCGAGATTGATCTCAAATGCTGTCTATTTTATTCCAGACTATACAAATTCTATGTCAATTTAATAACGTACATATGCTTTTAAACTGTGTTATGCTTATTTAATACAACAAAGCTATATCTTTCATTGCAGGTAAGTTTGCTGTCGCCCGTTCATGTTACAGAAACTCGAAGCTTCCGTTTTGTAATTGTTGGAATGCTCGTGGGATCTTTCACTGTACGTAAGTTGATGAGTAAAACAAAGAGATAATTGGACGTAGAACCAAAATACAAGACACCTATTTATTTATACCAAATCACTGTTGTTTTTATTAGGAATTCAACGGATTCAAAAAAGCTTCAATTACTTATTCTATTGCCTAGGCTAAGCCTTCCTGTAATATAAATGGCTGAAATTATTAGACATTTGATTTTATTTATTTGTTGGCAAAAATAGAGTAATTATTATTTGGTTTGGATCCTTTATGTTGTACTGGGTCCAATTGTATTCAAAACGAATGCGACAAAATATGAACAACTTTAATTGTTTATAACTTATCATCATAGCTATACATCAACTTTGATGTCTTGATGTATTTTTTCAGGTACATGTAATTATTATCTCACAAGGAGATTATGTCGGAGGGACAGTCATATTTCATATTAAGACTGGTTTAAATCGCCCAATGCTATCAATATTCCTATGATGTTTATTCATTGAAACAGCTTAACAATTTGTCTTGATTACAGTTTATCTACCACGGAAACTTTTCCACGAACCTTTCCTACCAATCGCGATCATATATCATTGAAACAACCAGATTGACAAAATCCCTGCGATATATTTTATCGTATCACCAATAGCTTCGTGCCTAAAATCTTACAGACCAAAATATTGTGGTGGAGACGAGGGCCCATGATTTCGAAGTGTCGGTGATTTGAAGTACAAAAGTAATGAGATACATTAATGATATGCCCGCTGCGAACAATGTCGTATTACTGATATCTACAGTTATCTTGCTGAGTAGACAGAATATTGATTGATTAAGATGATGCAGCTTATATTACAATTATTTTTCATCTTACGCGTTTGTTATTTGAACATTACATATCCAATGAGGGATGGTGTCAGGAATGCAAATGTAAATTTCAGAAATCGATCAATATCTTATTTTAGTAGATTAGCTAAGTATACAATATAATCGTATAATCAATCCTATCCTGGGGCACCCGAATGGTGGTAGGCAAATCACAAAAAATATGACAAAGTAGATAGTAAATTACTAAAAAAATATTATCAATATTATCCATTAGCACACAGTTTTTCGTAATTTATTTGTAGTTTTATTATAATCATCATTCGATTACTTACTAACATAAAGACTTAAATATAGCGTTAAGTAGGTATTAAAAAAAATAATGCTTTGGATCAAATTACATCTGAATGAAATAGTGCCTGCCTAGACTACACATAAAACAATGATAACGTTTAAATTGTGAATTCCACGAAGATGATAATTAAACAAAAATGTATGAAGATCTGTAGTCTAAAGTTTTATTTATCGACAATAAGTCTATGCAAGGATTATCAGGCTAGAAAAAGACTAGATCAAAATGTTGAAACATCTTGAAATACATCCCCAGATGCAGTCAAAACGTGTCCCATAAAGACTTATCTCTGGATTCCTTGCAAATATAACGACTTAGAGTCGTTGTGAGAACTGAGCCATAAAGCTGTACCTACCTATATTTACGAGCTCTTCTTTTGAGGTGCCCACCTCCACTGTTTGGATTTATGGTCAAACGCACCAGAATAACTCGTGCACAAGTTGAACTACTCCAAAGAGTAGATTCGCCTGATCTAAACACAATTATAACTTAAACGCAGTTAAATGACAATGAACTAGAACATAGATAGCACTTATTTATTACCAGAATTTCAAAATTTTCTGTCTGTATTGTTCATTAAAATCAAATGAGATTTTTGTCAATTTCTTGACTGCGAATAGCAGAAACTAATACGTCAATGAAAAATTGATCTAAGAAATTTAATATTAATAATAAAATCCTGTCTTGATTCAGAGTAATCCTCTCGGAATCAAGACAATCGGAATTGGAATCTCACAATTTATGAAATTTTATCCGAACTGTCTTTCTTTTAAATATTATTAACTTCATATTTTTAATGATCCGATTAATTTCATTTTGTTCGTCCAGCATTATATAATTAGGAAAACCACCGCTGCAGTTATTTTACACATCAAAAGTGCGTCTCAGGACGTTTGTTTTATAACTATCTTTAAAAATTAATAAAGTTACTGTATTAAAGCATCTTGTAGCCTTGTAAGTGGAAGATCAAATAACTTGAAAGCGAGCACGGGGTCTGGGTCTGTTACGAGAGTAATCTCAAGTGCCACTAGAACGCTTAGCTCCTAGTTCAAGTGCTTCCGGTCAAGTGCTCTTATTTTAAGATATTATTTATGATTTATTTCATGTAGGCGTTTGGAATCTACCTTTTCTGGCGATGACTAACCTTCAGCATGCGTGAATTACTGTCAGCGGCAAACGTGGTCTGAATGAAGTTGGTAATAAGCTCGTCCAGAGAAATACGTTTACGAATTTATACGTTCCATTATGCGTTACTGTTTATAAAGGCTTTAGTAAAATAATGTAGCATACTACCAATTGGAAATCGCTAAAGAAGTCTCGTATAATTCGATCCATCTGAACAGGCTTTAAATTGAGCTTAAACTTTAGAAGAAATGTGGGTGCTGTCAACTACTATCTTAGGGGATAACCTGGCATGGAAAACTTTATGTATGCGTATGTGATTTTTATTATTTATGTCGCACCTATGGTTTTGATTTCCTAATTGACCTTAATGGTTTACCCGAATTTGTGGTATGTGTTCAAAAACGTACTATCGCAAGCCAGCATATAAATTGGTTCATTCCCGTGGATTACCAAAGTTAAGAGTTCAATGATCTCCTCCTCATTTTGCATGTTTTTATTTTCAAGTAGGTAAATCCATTTGTTTTGGAGAGCATAATTCAAGAAGATTTCGGTGCAAAAAATATTTTTAGTAAATTATAAAATTCACCAAGATTTGAACTTTTGATTGGGTATTTACCGGTGTATTGTCCATTACGGATGAAAAGTTAATTCCGTAATTTGTATTTGTTTGGTTGGATGCGTTGCGCCGACCACCCACTTTCTGGCGCAGTTTCCGCGTCCATCCAGCGTTGAAACAAACAAATCCATTGTGTACTGTTGTGATTACCGTATGTTTGTGTGTCCATCGCTATTCATATCCGCCCCGTGATTGAACGCTTTTGTGCGTCAGGGCTTACGAGTGGTGAAATTTATTGAAGAAATATATTTCTTTTAAACAGAAAAATAATAATTTTATAGGGACATTTACTTAGTTAGTTACTTTTAAATATCTCTCGGAATATTATCCTCTATTTGTGTAGGCGAACTGAACGTTAGCTGTTATTGAGCTATTCATTGAGACTTAAATTACCCATCGCTTAGAAAAGAATCTAGTTATCAAAATATATTTATGCATACTTCAATGTACGACGAATTATAATATTATGCTTTTAAAACAAAATAGTTTAAGCAGACATCTTTGATTTTAGCGTTTGAACGTTCATTTATAAATATATTTCTAAACCATTTTCCCCAGTCACATGCCAGCTTTCGATGAAGTTGTAAGTGTACCTACACAATCTATTACGAGAAAAATCGTGAGTTGAACCGCTTTGACTGACAACCCTATTACTTGTCTATACAGTAGTGATCAGAAACGTTAATTAGAAAAAAAAAGTTTCTCGTCAAATGAAATAAGTCATCCCGAAGTCTTTTTATTTTTTTATACCACACTGTTTGATGTTTTCATCAATCTTTTAAACTCTACGCCATTACAGAGATTGATTAGAATTTGTTTGTAATCTTCAAAGATTAGGCAAAATAGGCAAATAAATATCGCATATGTAAGTACCTAGTGTATATTATATATTAATACATATTATTAATATAGAGAAGCGAGAACAAGCATAGCAAAATATGCTATCTAAGAACTCAGAACTTTTAGTAATTTTACGACAGTTAATTACGACATACCTGCGGCAGTGTTGACAATTGAATTCTGCCTTGCCATTACCACACGGCCTACTAATTATAGATAACCTGTTGTCTACATAAAGCTGTATGTTAAACCTAATCCTAAACATTGAGCAGTGTGAGTTGGAATGTTGTCATCCCAATCACTCTCTCCCTTCGAAAGTTATGAACGCACGAGAGTACAACTCTCGTGCGTTCATAACTTTCCTATACATTCATTCATCACTAAACACCTTTCATGGTATGGATGATATGAATCAAAAGGGAGAGGATGCTTTGATGCGGTCTGACCGATATGATTGAAAAAAGACCCACATAGGTACTGTGCCTACCACAGATGATCATGGAACAGGGCAGAGAGATGATGATCATAAATTAATAAAAAAAAATACACTCACACCTATCATCTGGCCCAAAGTATGTAGCCTAAGCACGTTATTGTGTTATGTATACTTATTGACGGACATATTTTTAATATTATATAATTATGTATATAAATGTCGAAAATATACTACATAGCCATACACACAACCATGACTCGTGAACAAATATTGGTGTTCATCACAAAATTTGCCCCTACCAGGATTCGAACCCGGGACCTCTTGGCCAATACCCAGTGATATGAGCATTCGACTAAGCCTCAAATGATGTACGGAAGTTATATTTTCAGCCGTACTTCGTACAGTTGTGAGGAACTTCTCAATCAAAAACACCACATGTGGTTCGTACATCTTCGCTTTATTTCCCGGTTACATATGACTCACGTATTCATGTGCACCCCAATAATAAGAAGTAATTGCCCGGTTTCTCACATTGTGATTCATTAAAGGGCAGGCGTCGGCATTTTAGTTTGTTTGTCATGCTCTTTTTAATTGAACCGGGAGTCAATGGTGCAGCCATGATTGATAAATGGCTCTACAATTGGTTAAAATTATTAAAAATACAATGTCGTTTACGCCGGCGGCTCTATAAGGCGGTTTTATGTGTAAGCTAGAATTATAGGCTTTTTGGTTTTTGGCCGTGTGGTGACGGCAGAGTAGAATACAATTGTCACCACCCCAAATCTCTCCCGTGAGTGTCGTACAAGGCGACTAAGAATAAATCAGTGATGAGGAATGGGCAGCAGTGGTCCTCTTATAACTACCACCTAGCAAGGTACTGCGACTTAGTGCCCGATAAATGGTAATAGGCTCGCCACCTATTACATGGAACCTAGCATAATTGGCGAAGCGTGGGTGCTAGTACACCTCTGCCTACCCCTTCGGGGATATAGGCGTGAATTATGTATGTATGTATGTATGGTAATGCTTTTTATCAACGTTATCATTCATGTATGTATCATTAAATAAAAATATATTTTTGGTCACGTAGAAAGGATGAGAGATAGGAGAATGACAAAAAGGATTTATATGTCGGAAGGGAATAGAGAAAACGTAGTGCTGATTAAATTATTCGATATACTAAGGACCTGTTTCACAATCGACAAGTAAGTTCGAAGTAGCTTACTTTGAAGTTCAATTGACATAAAATTCATATAACAACTGTCAAATGATCTGAAAAGTAAGCTACTTAGAACTGACTTGTTGTTTGTGAAACAGGCCCGTACCAAAAGCCAAAAAAAAATATTAGTAATACATATTATGTTAGTGAGCAAAATCGGCTACTTTTCTGCTAAATAATAATGATACACGCTTTTAAAAATCTGATGTGGCTTCTCAATCCTCAATCATTTATTATTTTAGATACATACTCTTATTTGGACTACAGGAAAAGTTTACTATTCTGTCTCCACACGCGATATAAAAATAAAGTAGTTATTTCATTCTCTAAACTTTTTGCCGTATTTGATACCGGAATTGTATTTCACAGTTTGCTTTACAAGCCTTTTCGAACAGCCCTGAAGGAGGTCATTCACAAGGACGTTTCTGCACAAAGAGGCGTTACAGTTTGTCTGCCTTGATATAGCACTCTTAACAACGTTGCAAAAAATGACCTCTACGGTTCAATAATAGAGTGTATAATTGCATATTAACTTCCTAGCGTTAATATGAAAGAAATAAAATACCACATGAAATACGTGGCTCTGGTTCAAAGTGAGATCAGTCTGCAGAATATAAACATGTCATAACTCAACAAATATTTAATAACATTGAGTGTTCTAAATCGTATGGCAATTAAACTTGCTTTTGCAAGAAAAACTACCTCACTAAGGAACACTTCGTTAGAAAATCTAACTTACCAGTACATAAGTAAAAGCTTCCTTACCAAAAAACAGTAGGTATGCCAGAAAAACCAGGACATCAACCTTACTAATAAAAACACTAGATCAGAAAATCTTATTTACCAGGAAACAGAAGGCCAGGTAGATTTCCTTACCTAAGTAAAGTAATACGTTTAAGGAGACAAGATTTGAAAAAACTCTTACATTGAATATTTATATAACGGATTTTGACGGCCGCCTTGGTCGAATGCTCAGATTGCTGGGTATTGGCCAAGAGGTCCCGGGTTGGAATCCTGGTAGGGGCAAACTTTGTGATGACCACAAATGTTTGTTCCCGAGTCATGGTTGTGTATATGTTTATGTAGTATATTTTAATATTTATATACATAATTATATTAAAAATATGTCCGTCATCTAGTATCCATAACACAAGTGCTTAGGCTTACTTACTTTGGGCTAGATGATAGGTGTGAGTGTAAAAATATTTATTAATTTATTATTATTTATAAAGTTTACGGTTGCTATTATTTTTGCATCAATATCAGCACCTTCCTAACAAGTATAAAATATTCAAATAGAAAACCAACAACAATCTAAAGTATTTAACTTGTAGTATGTTTGTAAAGTGGCCATCTATTTGTTTATGAAATTTTCTATTTCCAACGTGCGTTTACTCTTACATCACCCCGGTAACTGGAACGGATAGTGTTGAAGCGAAAACGTTTCCTATACGGAAACGACACGAAATTTCTCCACGACCCAAGAGATATGGCTAATGGAAGTCATAATCAGCTATTTACACGACATCAAAACAAAGCTTTACAGCCGCTGCACTAATAAAAAGAGTTAGCGATTTGCATCTGTGCTTCTCCCATTATACGATATTAACCTCTGCGTGGAGAGTGGTAGAGTGCAATATTTTTTTCTTAAGCGGTTAGGTAGGCCAAAGGGCACAGGCCTACCGACACAGTTTTTATAGCGTAAGATAGAAGACAAAGTTAATTAAGTGAAACATATTTCTTTATTATCATTGAGTTTGAGTGAGTTTTAACGTTAGTAAAACGTAAGAGTAAAAGGCGACTACCATAAGTTTTTGAAATATCATAAAGTTAAAATAGCTCATTGCTTAATTGCCATTATGTATTTAAAAACTGTCTTGTCACAGTGTCAGATATTTTACTGCATGAAAATCCATTACGTGCGATTTTCATATTAAAATGCAATGCATATACGAGTATGTTCAGTTTTTAATTAGTTTCATTCTACATTTCTGTTGGATACCAGAGCGTTGCAGAGCAGACACTATACTATTATAAGATCTGTTCCATTTATACTGAACAATAGACACTGCATCAGCTTATATAATTTATTCTTTATATTGTCTCAAATCGCAAGGGACGGGAAGTCACCCAATATCATCGTATATTTATGTTTTCTACACACCGATTGTTAGCTAATCTCTAATCGACCGTATTACATCGCAGATAAGATTGATATTTCTATTGGAAGGCATGTTATTGCCGCATGAAGTTCTCGTGTCTGCCGGCTGATGAGATCGAGACAGGAATCAGCGCTTGCGCACGATTTATTGCACTTTTCATGAAGTGTGCGACATTATCTTGCGGTAATACAAATTGCTTTCATCTTACGGTATGATATATTTAACTTTATCTTTACATTCGAAGAGCTATTATTAATCTCCGTGAGTCATGTTTTAATGGGAGCTCGATAGAGCAGTGGTTGTGTAAACTAAGTAATATTCGCAAGCTCGACCGTTGGATGGGTGACCAAAAATTTATTATCTACACGCAAAAACACACCAAAAATTTATTATCTATGCACGTATTTCGCGTAGTGATAATACACTTTTCCTAAATCAAGAAATCCGTTGCGGATTAACATTGAAAATTAAGTTTTTGCAATGTTACCTTAATAGATTTAAAAGTTCGTCTGAGTGATAGCATAAAATTTGTGGCAAATCATAAAAGTGTCCAATCTATGTCTCCCGCGGCTGTCTTGTAATGCGACCAAGGGTAAAGGCAGCGATGAGGAATAGACGGACAGCAATGTTCCTCTTATGTCCGATAGACGGAAATAGGTCATACTCTTGTCCCCTATTACATGGGACATAACAGCATTCGGTAATAGATAGGTCTGATTTTAAAAATTGATCCATTTTTGCAAATAACGCTCAAAAGTTTATTGAACTTGGTTTACTCAAGAATTTTTCCAGACAAATTCAAAATGGGGAAGGATTAATGTGTCTGTCTCGTAATCTAAAGTCTGCTCATAGCTATTAATAATCCTAGAAGCTCTCAACGTGACTGACTCATGTTAGAGAAGCTTCTGAGTCATAGTTATAACACGACGTCCTGAAATACAGGAGCGGGGGATAAGGGTGGTTAGTTGTTCTGTCTCAAAATAGCAACGTGGCATTTGGTAAAAGGTTGAAACGGGAAAATGATTAATGTCCCCCGTAATAAATTCTGTACACGATAAAGGACTTTGGACAGCTCTTTTGCCGCTTTGACTTCAAAAGGTTGGCCACCACTGAATGGCAACAACAAATTAGGAGATCTATTACGAATTGAGATGTAAACTTTAACGTATTCCATACATACATACATAAATCACGCCTATATCCCCGAAGGGGTAGGCAGAGGTGAAGTAGCACCCACATTTCGCCAATTATGTTAGGTCCCATGTAATAGGTGGCGAGCCTATTGCCATATATCGGGCACAAAAGTGTCGCAGTACATTCCTAGGTGGTATAAGAGGAACGCTGCTGCCAATCCCTCATCACTGATTTATCCTTAGTCGCCTTGTACGACACCCACGGGAGAGATTTGGGGTGGTGACAATTGTATTCTACTCTGCCGTCACCATACGGCCATTAACGTATTCCGTTTTCGGATAATGCGCTATGTTGAAAGTTTACGTAGCTAAGTAGTATTCATAATCAAGTGGTAGGAACATTCAAATTTTGTATTTTAGAGGAAAATGATTTGTTTCGGAAAATGACAATAATCTGTGATTTATAAACCTAACCGAGTGTTCACATTTTGGTAAAAAAAAATACCTATTATGTTTAAACATTACAAAAAAATATTACAAACATAAAGAAGAACAGTTTCAAAACATTGTTTCTTCCTCATTTTTTTTTTCTGCTACTCCCTATGATTTGATATTTGGCAAAGTTTTATTGATGAACGTGTAATATAAGGGATAATTATAAAAACTTAATTACGAAAGGCACCGTAGTCGTAAATACAACAGTCTACAATTTTATGCGCACCCAACGAATTAATTCTCATCGTTATTCGTCAAATTATTTGTACCTATCGAGTTCCGAGCTCTACATTTAAAATCATTACAACTATTGTATGTTAATCAAAGTACGAGTGGTAGAGTTCTGTGATTACAGGTTATTAGTATTGTATTTTTATTCATTCATTCAATAAAGGCAGCTGTCGTAAAATATTACCATGTAAGGTAATGTCTTCCGATGCCTCATGGACTCTCACTATCACCTTCCAGTTAAAACAACTGGACTGTCCTTTACTACTCCTGTTCTTTGCGGATATTTCTAAACGTAGCATTATTTTTACTACACTGCCAAAGCTGCGAGGTGACAGCAGAGCAGAATAGAATTGGCCATTCCCTCCCATCTCTCCTGTGGGTGTCGTACAAAGCGATTAAGAATTATGACAGTAATGAGTAATGGGCAGCAGCGTTCCTCCTATGCCACCTAGGCAATGTACTGAAATTTCCGTGGCCAAAAAATTACAATAGGCTTGGCCCCTATTACATAGGACCTAACCTAATGGTTTATGCTCTAAACTGAGTTCCGCTACTAAGTTTGCATTAATCAAAACCAAGTATGTATGTATTAAACTCAGTTTCTATGAGAGACGGTGAAATCGGCCCTTAGTTAGCATGGGTAGTGTCCAGGTTGTGCGTTATTTCTGTTACATGTTGTATATAAATAATAATAATATCGGTGTATATTATATACCAAGGGTATATAATCTGTTATTATTGTACACCGATTATATACCCAACAAAAAATGTCTCAGATCGTAAGTGTAATAAAATATAGTTTTAAGTCACCCCCTGACCAGACCGTATACTTCATACCAGGCGTGGCATAAAGAATATTCTATCTATCTATCTATCTACATATACCCGCAGGTGATGATTGATTATTGACTGTCGTAAATATTATGAATTATACATTCAAGGTTACTGATCTCTGCGAGCCTCGAATCTCTACAAGCAACCCACTCGCACTTAAGGAATGTCTCCCTTAGTTTTAGAGTAGAACCGGTGACACTAAACCGAAGAATTTACTACAGCCTGTAGCTGTAAAAGGCCGATGTCGTAAAAATATTCGATTACGAGACTCTTTACAACTGCTGTTATAAATGCAGTTTATTTCTGTCCGCGTCGCTTGTGGCACGGATTGTTTTGGCCGAAACAAATGCCGACCTACTTATTTATAGGTCGTCAAGCATTTTAATTTTAACATAATGGAGTTACTTAATTAGGTAGCCAGTTTTGGCTTTTCTATTGTAATAGTAGCTTTAAATCTACAAACTTTCTGCCACACTCAGAGACGTCAATTAACTTAAATGAGTACTTAATGTAAAAAAAATCATTTAAATCTAGACCCGGCAAGAATAGTGACTAGTTTTAAATTGTCATTTTTTTTTGACATTAAGTACTCATTAACGTAAATCGACGTCTCTGAGTGCGGCAGTTATATACATAAATCATTTGGGGTGGTGACAATTTCATTCTGCTCTGCCATCACCACACGGCATTTAAATCTGTTTGTTATATAATATTGGAATTTTAAATACACTGAATATAATCAATACAAGCCGTGTGGTGACGGCAGAGTAGAATACAATTGTCACCACCCCAAAACTCTCCCGTGGGTGTCGTACAAGGCGACTAAGGATAAATCATTGATGAGGAATGGGCAGCAGCGTTCCTCTTATACCACCCAGCAATATACTGCGACTTTTGTCCCGATAAATGGCAATAGGCTCGCCACCTATTACATGGGACCTGACATATTTGGCGAAACGTGGGTGCTAGTTCACCTCTGCCTACCCCTTCGGGGATATAGGCGTGATTTATGTATGTATGTATGTAAATACACTGGTTGATTTTTGCATTTTGTATGTTACTTGAACATCTTCCATTTTTAGATTTTAGTCAATGAAATGGTGTGTATGTATGTAAATAGAGCAAGAAAAAGGCATTTTTCAATATTCATTATCGCTGTTACCGTTTCCATTGTTGCTTTGTCTCTTCGCAGCCCGGTGTGTATAATTTGATGAACTACGCCGTGGTAAGATATCAATTTACTCAGGAATAGCAACGTGAAAGCGGCCCTTATAATGGATGGCTTTCTATTTTTCGATAGCGAACTCGATTTGAAATTCGGCCGTGGGCGGACGCGTTTCGTAACTAAAGTGGCGAGATACGAATCCGTGCTGATGGCATGGTATGCAAGCGCGGCCCTTAACACATTTTTATTGAATATTAATCCAATTTACAGGGAAATCAATCATATTATACTAATCAGACTGCCTTTTTTATTCATTATTTATGTTAGACAGGGAAGTTCTTGCCTTTCATCTCACCTGATGGTAAGTGACGATAAGGGCTGAAGATGGAATCAAGCTTCACCTGGAACCCTCAACCACAGAGGGGCTGGCTATCTTATCACAATTTATCGAAACACAATAATGCTTTAAACATTATTATTATGGTGACATATTTTGATAAGATGGTGGTAGCTAGCCAGCCGGACTTGAAAGAAGTCCTACCACCAACCAAACCGAGTACAAATTTTGTAGCCCCCTGGGATCGAACCCGTGACCTCTGGATCTTAATTTCGGTGGGCGAACCACCTACACGGAACGACTGATCTGAATAATGCAAAACACTAATGGAATCGATTCATAAGCAAACTATGCACATTCTTATTCTGAACAGACAAAGAAATAAACACATTTGCTAACAAGTTGGTTCTTTTAGTACGTTATTATTAAGATTCGTCATAATAATACTGATTGCTTGCAAAATATCTATCATCCCAACTGTGTACATTGAGTACTTTTATTTTATGGTTATCGATAATAATAATTATCATTTCCTATTTCTATTTCAAATTAAATGGCTTCGTGTTTGTGGTATAATACTTTTGCGTAAAATGTCTGCTCGTAATAAAATTTTATGATACTTATACTATTACTTACTGGCAATAATGGTACAGTGTCATAAATATTTAATTACAATAATAACTAAATAATTGGAGAAAGCAAATGCGAGTAACTCTTTCGGAAAATCGATTAGATAAGCCAATGCTGGTCATAAACAAAGCGTCGTCGTGGAGAAATTAAGTTTGGTCAGTGCGCAAGCGCAATAAATCCTGTCCAATTAGCGGGCGGCGATATCTGGCGACAAAGCAGAGAATCGCCCAACAAGGCCGTGGCGATACACTAGCAATAAAACCCAAATTTGGACGAAGAACACTGTAACAACGGACTGTATGGAGCGTTAACACTTTACGATATTTCGTACAAACTTCCGCCTTCGTGAAAGAAACTTTATTTACACAAGTAAATTTATAGATATATGGGTTAATACCCACTAATCTTACAGAGTGGTGAGTCAAGACTCATTCTTCTTATAATCTTTCATCCGCCGGGAAGGTCTGTACATAAATTGTCAGAATACACTATTGAATTCATTAAGGAGCTCGATAGCGCAGATATTTAAGTAAGCAATGTTCAGTAAAGGCCAGTCATAGGATGGATGACCAAAAGTATATTATCTCGAATGTCTCCGTGTTTCGGATGGCTGGCACGTTAAGCCGCTTTGGTCCCGGCTGCATCTGGTGTCTTTAATAATGCATTGGGCTAGCGTAGAGGGCTATGGGCCTTTCTCCTTGTATTTCATCCACAGGGAAGGCCTGTGTGCCCCAGCAGTGGGAACATTAAAGATCTGATGATGATGTGAAGTGGCCGGACTTCGGAAACAAGTCCACTTTACTAAGGCTTAGTAGTATTAAAGAAGTCTAGTACAGTTTTTGATTGAAAAAGGCCGATATGTTGTGTTTTTGGCACATACATACATAAATCACGCCCATATCCCCGAAAGGGTAGGCAGAGGTGAATTAACACCTACGTTTCGCCAATAATGTTAGGTCCCAGGTGGTGAGACTATTGCCATTTATCGGGCACGTAAGGCGCAGTACATTGCTAGGTGGCATAAGAGGAACGCTGCTGCCCATTGCTCATCACTGCCTTTACCCTTAGTCGCCTTGTACGACACCCTCGGAAGAGATGGGGGTGGTGACAATTGTATTCTCCTCTGCCGTTACCACACGGCCCGATTTCCGTAAGTTCCATAAAACATCAACTTGACGTAAAGCGACTTTGATGCCGTTTGATATCCAAAGAGAGTTCGTTAAAACGTTAATAAATCAAGGCATAAAAAGAAATGGCTCGATTTATTTGCGTTTGAATAAGTTCGAAAAAGTTGATGCAGTCTTTTTGGTCAAGCCAACAAATGTTTATGGGCGGCCACGGAGTTAGCGGGTCAGGGTATATTTACGATCACTATGCCGAGCAAACAATAGGCTACAACACAGCTACGATACGATACGACCCATCTACTTAATTTTGAGTAGACACCTTTGTCATGTGTTTTTGTTCGCGGCCATTTCCATAAACTACAGGGGATGGCACCGGCTCGCGTCGTAAGACAACAGCATTGTAAAGGTGAGCCGTAGAAAGCCCCTATTTGTTTCCAATTAAGATTCAATATCCGACTTCCTTTACAGACTGAGGTAAGGTAAAGTTTTGTACCTGCTATTGTTATGGTAAACGGGGGACGTGACGTACAAGCGACGCGGGAGATTCGGTTAACGCCGACAAATAGGCTTGATGCATTATATTTTTATAAGGGATTATTGAATATTTTCGCTGTCAGATAAAACGTTAGTTGATTAATTGTGAGAAGCTACCTCTGTGCAGTGAGTAAGACCTTTTTTACTCTGTATCTTATTTTACCCTATGGTTAGAGACAACTTTAACAAGTTTAACTGAGCAATGTTTACTATTCGATTTTAATTTTAACATTATATAAATGTTAGAAAAATTAGTACAAAGATTTTAATGGTTCGAATAGTTTATAAAGCAAACCCAAGCTTAACCGAACGCACGGTATTTGTAAACATATCTGCTTTGGAATGTTTGAAATTTATTTCTACATTGCGAGGGTACCCGTTGGCTTACAACGTGAAGTGTAAAGGTTAGAAGAATTTCGGCAAGTTAATTAGTGTCTTGGGTGGCCGAGCGGTCAGGCACATGCCCGGATAGCAGCGGACGCGGGTTCGATTCCCGCCTCAAGATCATAATTTTTCGAAATTCTTTTTCTAACCATTAAAATCTTTGTACTAATTTTTCTAACATTTATATAATGTTAAAATTAAAATCGAATAGTTTATAAAGCAAACCCAAGCTTAACCGAACGCACGGTATTTGTAAAAATATCTGCTTTGGAATGTTTGAAATTTATTTCTACATTGCGAGGGTACCCGTTGGCTTACAACGTGAAGTGTAAAGGTTAGAAGAATTTCGGCAAGTTAATTAGTGTCTTGGGTGGCCGAGCGGTCAGGCACATGCCCGGATAGCAGCGGACGCGGGTTCGATTCCCGCCTCAAGATCATAATTTTTCGAAATTCTTTTTCTAACCATTAAAATCTTTGTACTAATTTTTCTAACATTTATATAATGTTAAAATTAAAATCGAATAGTTTATAAAGCAAACCCAAGCTTAACCGAACGCACGGTATTTGTAAAAATATCTGCTTTGGAATGTTTGAAATTTATTTCTACATTGCGAGGGTACCCGTTGGCTTACAACGTGAAGTGTAAAGGTTAGAAGAATTTCGGCAAGTTAATTAGTGTCTTGGGTGGCCGAGCGGTCAGGCACCTGCCCGGATAGCAGCGGACGCGGGTTCGATTCCCGCCTCAAGATCATAATTTTTCGAAATTCTTTTTCTAACCATTAAAATCTTTGAGCAATGTTTGCTGAGGTAAGGGAAATGGTTTACCAAAAAATATTAATTATTTCCTCCTGCGTGCTTTGGAAGGTAATTTAAGCCGTTGTTCCTGATTGAATCAGTTATGGCCCATTCTCCCTATATTCTTCAAATAATGATGATTAGAGAATAATTTAATTTATTTCAAAAAGGATTTATCTACTCGGAAACGTCTACCGTTTTTGCTTGAAACAATGAAGATGAACAGATACCGAATAGCCAATTTAGGTGCCAATTAGAGGGGGAAAACGCTCGGGAGCTAATTCTGCATCGCGCAGCATTGTTAAGTCCAGTCGACCGATCGGTATACATTTTGCCCTGTATGGAGGTGGCCTTATATGGAGGTAATGCGTGCGGCGCTCACAAAACATCCGCTAATTGGCAGAAATGTCATATTATATTGAAATGATTGATGGTATCGGGAAGCGGGCCTTCTTAGGGGCGGCGCTTGAGATAGCGGCAGTTTACAAATAATGTTCCTGATGGTCATGTCTACACGGCGATGCGTTCGGAGATTGCGTTGTGTGAGCGGCGTAATAACTTAATTTACTACTGATAGTTTTTTATCGACTCGTTATCGGTGTCTATTAATACGAGAAAGACTATCTAGAGGTTAAACAAGCATGGTAAACTATTTCAAGTGACCAAAAAGTGTCATGAATGTCGAAGTATTTTAAAGTACAGGCAGACCATAGAAGACGCCACAATCCATCCATCGATTGTGTGAGGCATGATTTGAAGTGATGGTTAGATGATGGATGTTGGATGAGGAGATGGCGAGTTAGAAAAAAATATATTATTCGAAAACATAATAGATTAAGGCTTGGTTTTTGTAAGTTTGAATATCTAGGAGAGGAGCTAGACAGCGCAGTTCGAGACTGCGATTGCGCAAACTAATTAATGATCGCCGAGGCTGGTCTTTGGATAGGTGACCATAATTCCCACCAGTCCGCACTGGGCCAGCATGGTGGATTATGGCCCATTCTCCCTATATTCTTCCTTTCATAGGAAAGGCCTGCCGCAGCAGTGGGACACTGAAGGGCCAGTAAAGAAGATATCTAGGAAATCTGAGTCATAGCACGTTAGAGGTGATTGACTTGACTAGTGACCTAGTTCACACGTAACGGCGCCGGCGCAGATCGGCGCGACCCATCCACTCAATTGGCCCTTCCTGCTCGCGACAATGTTGCTATGCCAAGGCCGGGCTGATCTAGGACCCACTGACACATTTTATTGGTGGGAGAGATGTTTACGTCACCTTTTAACCTTAAGTAGTCAGTAGTTAACTGAAAAATTAGTTAAAACCACCGTCGGTTAAATAACATTTCTCTAATATTTACAATATACAATAAATCTACAGAGACATTTGTCCCTACCACGGTTAGGTAGTATTATTATTAGATATCTATCTAACATGTGACTACTAATAGGTACAGTAATAAATGAATATGGGGCCTGCAGTGCCCAGTGCGGGTATACTGCCATAAGATAGTTTATATTTAATTAGAAGTTACTTAGAGACTTAAAGGTTCATCATCTTCCTAGTTTATCTGGGATCGGTGCAGTATGATTCCTCTTCCATTCATATTGGCCGGCCGTCTTTAAGCCATCCACTCCCTTTTGATTTATATCTTCATAATACCGGAAAGGTGTTCGGGATGATTGAATGTATAGAAAGGACGAGTTATAAAAAAGGATCATGTCGAGAGACCGATGAACGGAGAGTGATTGAGATGATAACATTCTTATCCGTTCTGCTCAAGGTTTCGGCTTAGGTTTTACATCTGTTGATACAAACCGAGTTGATACTTTTGGGTATTATAGAACTTAGAGTCTATGAGATTGCGTACACTACAAGGTACTTACGCTTCTCACGTGTCACTTCAAGCTGCTAGATTAATTGACGTTTTCCTGCAAATAATGAATGATATTTAGTTCATGGCAATGGCGGAGTTAGGAACTCATGACCAAGTTTCCCGAATAATTATCGAGTTAATTGCCATTAGCGCCTACGTCTCATTAGCAATGACAGCCCGTTTTTGCCCCTCTGCTAAAGTTCTGCCGTTAAAAACGCCGGTATTCACTTTCCAACGAGTTTTCTACACATGTCACAACATTTTACTGCAGATCTTTCAACTGGGCAAGTGGCTATTCAGTCTTAATTGGCGAGTTAGAAAAGATTGTCGTCTGCTGCCGTTCGTTATTTTTGAATCTCCGTCCGTTTGTAAAAACAATATTGAAAACTCAAAACTATGTTACTATTTCCTGCGATATAATATTTAACTCATGAATTGCACTCTGTATTCACAATCTCTTTTGTAATGATTATGTCAAATGATCAAGAATATTATCCATGGAAAACATTACACGCTCACAAAACTGTTCTTTTTGAAGACGAGATGATACATTTGTCAAATTTTTTTCTTGAACCGCACTTACGAATGACTCGCGTATATTTTGAGCGGGCAGACGCGTCTTATTTTAGCTGAGTTATGTTGCATGTGCAAGCCTCATTCGTTGACCCGGATCGCGGCAGCCGGGTCCGCGGCCGGCTAAAATTAGGCCTTGGCGTACCTACTAGGGCAGCGTGACGTTTGGCATGGCACTTGAAATTTGACTATGCAAAGTCAATTTTACAAGAGTTGAGGGCACGGTTTTTTTATGCATATTTAGCTAAATCAATTGTTAAAAATTGGTTAATTAACAATTGGTTTATTTAACTGTGCACCAAAAAACTGGCCATATTATGAGCTACAATCTGTAATAATTCAAACAGATTTAATGCAAATAAATTTAATTTTGTGGTTAGAAAAAGTTCGACAAATTATTGTCTTGATGCGGGATTCTCACCCATAGAATACATTTACTATCTCACCCGCGTTCTCTGAATTCCGGGCAGATGCCTATACCACTCGGCTTAATGCGGTTTAATGCGTTGAAACTAATACTGTAATATGTATTCAATGAACTACGCAGAACATTTAAAACTGGGGAAACATATTGAACTCAAAACAAAAGGCAAATTGCTCGGTATACACCAATAGGCACGTATACGGTGTATACTTAGGGCACCCGATTAGTGGAGGGCAAACTACTAACAAATGCATATCTAAAGAGCGTTGATGTAAGGCAGGGGGCTAGCTGATTTAAACCAAAACCTTGGGCAGTAAAGATTGGAATGTTCTTAGCTCAATCGGTCCCTCTTCACGGTCCCTTCCATCATCATCGTTTCTTATACATTCGATGATTCGAGCGATAAGAATCGCTAGCACCTTACCAGTGCACAGTGGGACACGCTCCATACAAGGGCGGTCATAAATAGTTAAAGTCATGTTACTATTAATACATTGTATTATTTTAGTGACTTATAGTTATAAAAGTGTTTTAGGAACATTAAAATGAAAGAAGTACATGTATTTACGGAATAAAAAACGTTTCCTTCAGTAAAAAACAAATATAAACAATAACATACTTTTACCTAAATTTATCATGCACTCAAACACTTAAAAATTGGAATGTAAAACATATATTTTAAATAAAATAAGAGTCAAAACATTGATAACATTATTTAATTATAATAAAATAATAAAATAAATAAATTAAAATTAATTAAATACAAAAAAAACAAAACAACTAACAAAATACAAATAAATTATTATTATTCTAACAATATTAAACATGTAACAATTCTATTACACTTTGTGACAGAGTATTTTTCTTTTTAGGGGGAAGTTTAAGAGAAGCTGCAACTTATGAGAAACGACCAATTCACGATTGTCGATCTGAATAAAAGTAGGTTGCAAACTTTCAATTTTATCCTTAAAATAAGCTTCCTCTTGCAAAGACACTGCTGTGCTTTCTTTCAAAAATTGAAATCGAATAGGACGGCAGTACCTAGTGGAAGAGGGTCGAGGATTCTTCCATAAAATTTTACAATTATCTTCAGCTAATTTTACAATAATTTGAAGGGGTACGTATAAGATGTTACAAACAAACTACTATCTTCTAAAGTTGAATCTGAAAAAAAATGTTTGTATTCACTATGTCCAGTGCTGCCATCGAATCCCCATTTCCCAAGTAAAGAGATATTAGACAAACAATCATCAGGAATCTGATCTAAGACCTCTTTTTGAGATTCAAGGATTCGAGAAGCTGTGTGATCAAAAAGACTTTGTAATTCAACTTCAGCTGAAGACTCGGAAACAGTTATATTAGAAGGGTAACATCTCTGTTTCGCTTTAGTAATTTGTTGGTAACATGGTAATACATTAGGAGAAATCTTACTATTAACAAAGTTTTTAATTAATAAGTACTGATGTTTTGTCAACTGAGCATCAGTCACAAGTGACAAGACATCATCAGTGCTAACTCTAGATATACACGAATCGAATGAACAGTCTGAAACATCAAGCAATGCACTCACAGTAGAATCATCAGACTTTGACAAATCAGCTACTCTCCGACGTTTAGTCCTTTTACTACATTGCGTAAAAGGTTTTCGAGGACGTGAATGACACGGCGACGTTTCAGACGGAGTACATTGCTTATTGTTTTTCACAAGTTGAATTTTTTCAATAACATTAAACCAATCGGAATTCTTATATAAAAGCTTGGTTTATTCCCTTTTACATTTTTTCCAGAATCGAGCAATAGCTTTACATAAATTATTAATAATTTTCTCTAAATAATGAATATCAATGTTCTCAGCATCGTTCAGAGTAGTCAACAAACTTTGTAGGACTTGACGACACTTTTCCGAGTCATTATCGGTATTGACAGTTAGCCATATTTCAAGAATATGCATTCTTGAAAACGAGCATATATATAAATTACCTAAAACAAAAAAAAACGGTTAAAATTCAGTCACAAAACCTACACAAAGCACTAAGACTAAATAAACTAATTTCGTAGCAAATGCTACGAGATAATCTGGCAACCGTAGCACCCTTGTCATCGCCAAAAGGGCAGATAAGGGCAGCCAAGTTTTAATTTTCCTAAGATAAGAAAGTCTAAAGATTATGGTGCAATATACCTCCATAGTGGGAGCGAGTGGGAACATATTTAAAAGTTTATTCAAACTTTGAATATTAAAATATAATACTCCAAGAAAAGTCGCCTCGTAGCAATGACATACTAAAGAAAATATATACTAAGATACAATAAAAATAAAAATATTAATTATTACATACCCTGTTCTTGGATATCCATTTCAGAAAAAACTCACACAGCACTCACAGGTCCCGCAATGACAACAAATGACATCACGCTTTTTAATGACTCACTGATAACAGTATTTACGATTGGCGATGCGCTCTCTTTGAATGCACAATAGATAATGAAGGCGCACTCTAATTACTGACCTATTTATAGTTTCAGAAGGTACCGCAACTATCCAATGTAACGACAAGGAATAAAATGTAAAACAAGAAAGCAGGTTTTTAAGATTTATGACCTATGGATGTCCCACAGTGCAGTGTGGTGAATGATATGAATTAAAAGAAAATTTTTGGTTCGATGATGATTGGCTGAATTGAATGGAAGAGCAAACGTACTGCACAGACTCCAGATAACCTAGTACAGACAATAACAGTATACAGTGAAGCTTCCTTTTGAAAATAAAGGAATGTTTCCTATGAATTAAATTGAGCTATTTTAAAGATTTAAGGTCCCACTTTTTTTTCAAGATTTAATCCATCCAAGGCCCACTTTTTTTCCACACTGTATACAACACTTTCTTCCAGTCATCTGTGAATTACGTGCATTGCACTAAATATGAGTTGGGACAACACTGCTTCCCCAGTCATCATTACATGGCTAAGTGAAATTCTACGATAAACAAGTCGGTGTTGGTTCTGTGATCGCGGTATGCGTGAGAACAGTTGGACCTGCGTCAATATTGGTCCAGTATGGACGCGCAACCTGCACGGTAAAAACTAAGCTAACTAAGCGACTAACTAAGCGCTGCCACAGATTATATGAGTTAAAGCAAAAAAATAACGAGGAGCTTCTAGCGCAGTGGTATGGCGCGCTTGGCCTGCGATTGCGTAAAATAAGCAATGTTCGCTAAGGCCAAATTTTTATTATCTCGAGCTCCTCCGTTTAAGCCGTTGGCCCTGGCTGCATCTGCAGTCGTTAATACTCACCAATCCGCACTGGGCCAGCGTGGTGGGTTATGGTATGGTCCAATCTCTATCTATAGGGAAGCCTCGTGCCCCAATGGCCCCAATGGCTGGTGATGGTGATGATGATGACTATCCCCTCCAGTGATACGCCGCCATTTTTGAATTTCGCGCTTACGTCACCTGGCGGCCCCTCTCCCCTTGCAAAAACGGCGCGCCTTTTTAAAATGAAAATATCTCTAAAATGTTGTATGAAAGCTATTTTATAAATGTTGTGTTTCTGAAATCGTTATGAAACAAGCTATCTAGTGTATGTACACATTAATACAATTATACTGGAAATATGTTATTAATTCTATGTTAAAATGAATTTTTGAAGTTTTTGACAGTTCTATGAAAACACAAAGGCAGCTCGAGTAGGTACAACTAGTGACTCATTCAATTCAGTTAAAATGGCGCCGTTTGGTTGTCATGTGTCATTATATGCCGTCCTTGTTCTTTTCTTTACGCGTTGCATAAGTTAGAGCAGTAATAGATAAAATAAATCGCGTGAGTTGTGCTTTAATGCAATGTAGGAGCGATCGACCTCCATGAGGTGGCGTGACAGACGAGGGGCTATACTACTATACTACACAGTGCCACTTATTTATCGTGGCAATTTGTGGTGTCGCTAGTGGTGAACAAAGAGGGTCATAGAAATATCAAAATCTATGGGTAAATTGTAGTTCCAATTTTCGCCGCCTATCAAGATCTATTGGATGCACTGTAAGTACCTACACCCCAGCTTACCCGTTGTTATTCTACATCAACAACAAAGTTGCCTGCAGAAATATATTTAGTTGTTTAAGTATTTAATAAATTATTATAGATCCATGCTATAAATAGTTTAAGTAGATAAAATTACCTATATCCAGTTTACCCTGTTTTAAAACTTAAATTAAATTAAAATTAATTGTAATATTTGAACTTTAATAATATTTCCTAATAAACGAGTAACTTATTCGTAATTTACATTTATTGATAAAATAATTTAACCAAACATAAACATTATTATTTGATGTACTACGGAAAAGTGATGGAAAGGTTTCGATGACAACCATTTCATAAAAAAAAAATGTAATAAAATGTAACTTTTAACAACAACACATTGAAATAAGATTCGTATTAGACGTGACGCAGTTCACACTATTTAACAATGCTGTTACCCCACCCACAAAGATTTCTAATATAACACAGGCACAGCTTAAAGTATTAATTTATTTCATATTTACCTGTAACCGAGCAAATACAAACCGGTAGAAATATGCATCTCATTATTATCTATGGATAAGTACTATGGTACTTACTTCCTACGCTTAAGCGCTGTGTTTACACAATACATCCGATACGAATGACTGCAATTTGGGAAATTGGCGTTAGCTTTTTAATTGTCGAGTCAATATTTTTTCTAAATCACAAACTAATAGCCGTGTTGCATGATCAATATAGGTAAGAAACTTACTTACCTATATTGATCATGCAACGCGAAAGTTTAAAAGGGATTATTGTAATAGCCGTGTTGTGACGGCAGAGCGGAATACAGTTGTGACTACCCCGATAGATGATAAGCTCGCCACTTTTCACATGGGACCTATCATAATAGGCGAAACCTGGGTGTTAAGTCATCTCTCACTACCCCTTCGGGGATAAACATGGGTGATTTGTGTACGTATGTATCATACGAATAGCTTTAACGGCAGAGGAAAATACAATTGTCAACAGCCCCAATCTCTCCTCTTGTTATAGCCCAATGTGTCCATTCTTCAGGACTCTCAGGAATTCCAGATAACTTCTGGAGTGCTTCCATCACACTGTGAAGACGGAAGGTGATGATTTGAGAGGTAGTCCTGAGATTATTAAGAATAGGAGACCAAGAGGAAGAAGCCACGCTTTCGATACCAGCTTTCACTTGCTAGATGATGCTAAGATTAATGGCACAAACTATAGCCTTCGACAAAGTGTTTCTGTCTAACTAACACAAACTGTCTCTACAGAGACAGACATGCCTCTCAACACTGATGAAGTCGATGTGGGAAAGAGTCACTAACGCTACGCTATTATTTGTGATCAAAAGTCGATTTCAACAAACTTAAACAAAAAGTTTGCCATAATGTGTTCAGTTCAGTCAGTTATTTTAAAAGATGACCTTACATACCTCGCCGCATTCTATTTACGATTTAGAATCCCACTTAATGTAAATGTTTATTGGCTATTATAATACTCGTATAAATTATTACAGTAGTAATACTACGCAATACATGGCTGGTGGTTAAATTATATTTTACTAGTACTTGTCCGGACTTGTGTAGGTGAAGCTAGCGACCTACAAAGATATAGGTAATTATACAATAAAATAAAACAGAGTAAAATATGCGCCCAGCTTAAGACACTCGAATCTCTTACATACCTAGGAGACGCGAAACCTTTACGTATGGAAAGCTATCTAAACCAATAAAAATAATTATATTTTGTAACGTTCGCAGAAAAGTCATATTTTAGCAGAAAAAGATTTTTGTCTTCATTCTGATGATGATGATTGAAAAAGGGCGCGGTACGTAGTGTGAACTGATTCTAACACGATTGTATTGTGGGTCATTATTAAAAGACATACAACTACGAAGAGTTTTTTAAATAAATTTAAATAATGATTTAAACAAAGAAAGATTGATTTTAAAAATACATCTTCCATTTTTAAAAAATCAAAACGTATAGCGACATTGAAAAAAAAGGTGTTACAAGTTTAAATTTTTATTATTGTTTTTAATATTAAAAGACGCAGATTGTTGTAATTTTGTACCTTGCTAATAAGTAATACCTATGACTAGAGTATAGTTGTCACAGTACAGAGAAGTTGTAATACATACAACTATTGCAAATGTAGCTCTTGGTCTTTATATTCCGATTCCCACAGTTGCTTAGTGTATCTGGAGTCTCTCGGTCAGCACTGCCCACACAGTCCCTATATCTGACTAATGTGCACCACTGCCTATTATTTACCAGGCTCGGAACAGGTTTCCGATTATCCGCATAGGCCTCGGCCGCGTATCTACAGCGTAAAGCTTAATGCCACCTTACTTTGATTTACGACCTCATTGGATCGTTTTCTATGTTACAAATTTGCACAGTTATGTTTCATTATGGTTTGAAGATTTTAAGCAAAGTAAATATCGAGTGTCGTGCCTGCAGCGTGCTGTCTGGTGACGGCAGAGCAGAATACAATTGTCACCACCAGAAATTTCTCCCGCGGAAGTTTACAAGACGGTGCATTAAAAAAGTGATCCTCCATACTGTACAGGCAGTAGAGTTCCTATTGAACCACCCACCTAGCAATAAACTATGATTCAGGTGCCCGATTTATGGTAATAGGCTCGCTCCCTATACATAGGACTTAAAATAGTTGACGAAATGTGGTTGTCAAATAATATCAATACACCTCTGCCTGCCTTTACGGGGACAACATAATTATCACAGACGTGATTTATGTATGTTTATAAATACCATAAACGCAGATAATAGAAAAGTCTATCCGATGCAAGTGAAGACTTGGAAATAATATTATTTTTTCAAACAAGAATCAACAAATAGTTAATAAGTAATCAGAAATTTAAATTAAATCAAATTGTTATAAATATAAACTACATGTAGGTTAATGACGATGACAAATAGTTTTCTTTGAAACACATGTGTGGTGACCGTGTGGTGACGGCAGAGTAGAATACAATTGTCACCACCACAAATCTCTCCCGTGGGTGTCGTACAAGGCGACTAAGGATAAATCAATGATGAAGAATGGGCAGCAGCGTTCCTCTTATACCACCTAAAAATAGCAATGTACTACGACTTTTGTGCCCGATAAATGGCAATAGGCTCGCCACCTATTACATGGGACCTAACATAATTGGCGAAACGTGGGTGCTAGTTCACCTCTGCCTACCCCTTCGGGGATATAGGCGTGATTTATGTATGTACATACAATGTTTGCCGATATAATAAATCTTATCGCGCTCCGAAATCAATCATCAATCAGTGATCGAGTTACGTAACGTTTCAATCACTTGAATCGCATCAATTAAAGCAGCACTTCATAAATATAAACATTAAACTAAATATAAACATCAGTAGCTCGTTGAAAACGGCTCTTACCTGAATTTATTTTATTTACACTGTAGAAGATACTCGCTAGTAGCGAAACGCTGAAATAACAAAACAGCAAATGTTAGACCGTTCGCGTGTGAAAGCAGCTTCGGCCATCTTTTGAATGTTTATTTTCTCTTATGCACTTGCAAGAGAACTTACTAAATTCGATTATTTTCTTAGAACGCTGCTACTATTTACGTTTAGCTATGAAACGACTTTTGAGGCTGCGCGTTGGAGAATTTGATTGATCTTTGTGTAGGATTTGTTTTGAAACTGAAACAGCACTTATTTTGCTGACTTTACGTTAGTTGTGCATTGGCGATTGTTGGAATGTTTGGATGTTAACTGTTGTTGACAGAATTGTACTGCCCTCGTAGGTCAAAGAGCAGTATTTCAAAGAAAGCTCTTTTTCTGATTTTTGTTGTATTAGATATTTTAATGATACATAGGTACCTATATAGATAATATGGCAATAGGCTCGCCACCTATTACATGGAACCTAGCATAATTGGCGAAGCGTGGGTGCTGGCAGGAAAGGCATGAATTATGTATGTATGTCACGCCTTTCTCCCACAGGGGTAGACAGACATCACTTCTTTCCACTTGCTACGATCCTTATATACTTCATAATTTATATCAACTATCTATCTACTGCAATAGATAGGTAGCAATACCTCGTATAAGTGCTCGTATACGTATAAGTGTATAAGTGCTTATAAAAACCGCGCGGATTACTGAGAATGCGGGTCTGTTTTCCGCATCAGGACAGTAGGTAAATTTTAAGACGTAATTTTCTATGTGACATGATCATTATTGATAGCTTTGTAGGTCAGCTTAATTTTAGTACTTATTTGAGTATCAGCCACTATGACATTTAATTAAATACCCAACGATTCTCTACATCGGCGGCAATAACAAAAAAATGCAGTTGTCGAATGATTTGTATCGCCATCGTTATGGCCGTAAAGAACTTTGGTTGGTTAAGAAAAAAATAATTGAATTACATTCAATACAATGTAAGTCGCATGACTCGGGGCACGCAAAGACATGTTGCGTGTCCAGATGGTTTGATAAAAGGAAACAGCTTCATAGCATTAAGGCTTTTAATTTGGTACTTGGCGACTATATTCTGACAATTAAATACAAAATTATCTGTCTCAATGATGCCAAAAAGCATACCTGTTGGGCACTTTGAACAATGAAATTATGGACCGTGTGTGGAAGCAATTAGATGATTTACTATTTATTAATTAACTATGTCCAACAACCTTATTTTGCTGACTTATGAACAAGAATACAAAACTGAAAAAGGCACTAGAATTTTGGTGTCGATTTTTAAATCGAGAGTATATTTTGGTAACAGTATGCGTGTGTGCGAAAAATAACGTAGAATGTGTCAAGCTCAATCGTAGCAATAACGAACCACTACGTCATGACGATCACTACTATACTTAACGATCGGTGCGGTCGAATGATCAGATCGCTGACTATAGGCCATGAGGTCCCGAGTTCGAATCCTGGTACGGGTTGTGTGTATAATAGGCTCTTATTACATGGGGCCTAGCATGACTAGCGAAACTTGAGGGTTAATTCACCTCGGCCACCCATTCGGGAACAAATAGGTGTAATATATTGTATGCAGTGTACTGATTTACGTATAAAACGATTTTCTAAGAGGTATTACTCGTACTTCCTTATATAGGCGCTGTACATAGCCGCCGTGTGGTGACGGCAGAACAGAATACAATTGTCACCACCCCCAATCTCTCTCGTGGGTGTCGCACAAGGCAAATTAGGATTAAACAACAATGAGAAATGGGCAGCAGCGTTCCTCTTAGGTATGCCAACTAGCAGCATTCTGTGATTTACGTGCCCGATAGATGGCAATAGGCTCGCCACCTATTATATGGGACCTAATATAATTGGCGAAACGTGGGTGATTGATCACCTCTGCCTATCCCTTCGGGGATATAGGCGTGATTTATGTATGCTATAAGCTATTACTCGTATAAATAGGCGCAGTACATTCAAAAACAAATTGTGCCCCACATTTCTCTACGAATTAATAACCCTTTAGTGGTAACCACCCTAGGGTCGTGTACCTACGTATGAATAGACGAACATCTCAAAGCGTTCCCGATCGATGTCGAATCCATGATCCATTCAGAATTCAAATGAAGGCATGTAAAGTGGACCGACAATCTCATTTGCTGAAAGCACGCGCGATCATCGTGTGTGGCTTAAATTGTATGGAAATAAGGCACGCTACAGACTAAATGCAAATATGTTAAATGTCCAACAAAGACGCCGGCAAACAAATTGGAATGGAGTGTTTGATTGCATGCAAAAGAAAACAAAATTGCCCATTATAGTTGAAAGAGCGCATTAGAAAATACATTGAATCAGAAATGTTGTAGCCCTATTTTCATATTTCCTTTTTCTCGTTTATGGTCTACGGTATTATAAAGTTTGGCATTATAAAATCTTGGCTGTATAAGGTTTGTTTCCTTGCTTTTCTTCTTTTTCGACAAAAGCAATGGTCGACTGATTTTCGACATTTCTCTGTCTTGTCTTTTCCGAATTTTACAACTCGTGGCGTCTCACATAATTTCTTTTGGTAAGTAATTAAATACCAAAAATTATTACAAACCGTAAAATCAAACGATTGGTTATTCTCCATTGTTTTATTTCTTGCAGATTTTATAAAGAGACCACATTTTACAATCATTTTAAATTTCACTTTGTACCTGCTTGCATCAGGTGGAACCCTATAATATTTTGGTAAGAAAATACTACATTTAAACCATATTAACAGTTTCATGTAATCTTTGATAATTTGATTTAAATTGAGTAGTTAAAGTTATGTCTTTACTTGTATTCATAACCTCTCTTTGACAATGTTTCATTCCAAACTACTAAACAATTAACTTTCACCACATTCATTTGGAATACAATTACTTACAGATTGCCCAACAAAATACATTTAAATAATGAAGTACACATGTTCATAACCTAATAAAGGAAACATTCTCCACCTCCGACAGGTATTTATATCAATATTCTTTATTAATTAGTTCTCAATGTAACCAAATTATAATTTAATAACCACAATTTAACATCAATTTAACTTCTACTTCTCTAATAATCAAATTTAAGTTTAAAGTACAATTTGAATATGGAAAATAATAATTAACAGTAAATTGCCGTATAAAGATTTAGTCAGATTGTCTCATATTTTGCCTGTAATTAATTGAATTAAGTAATAACTTCAAATCAGTATTTTAATCTAAACTATTGCATAAATTCTTAACATTTTACATATAGTAGCATGACTATGTATCTTATTTGCACATGATTACCACTCCTATGCAAAAAATATCTTAATGTAATATTTTGATGGTGACTGCCAATAAAACTTGGTTAGTCCCCATAACTAAATTCTCTTTGGAAGGATTATACCTAACTTATCCTTGTCCCTTCCAGGAGGTGTTCGTTACCGCTGTATGTTTACCACTGTTTGTTACCGCCGTTTGTTACCAGTATTTATTTACCACTGCTTGTGTACCGGTTACAAACTGCGTTGTACCAAGCTATATCCTGCTGTGCTTTCCTGTTGGATGATGTTCGTTAAAATAATGTCAAAACACACCACCGCATCGTGCTAACACCTCAACAGAGATGTCACAGGTTTAGTACTTAAAAACACATACATGTAAGTTTGCAAAATTCTCATTACCATATAACCGAACTGCGTTATCGACCAAATGTGCCACGACCTGTTGTTTTACCTATCTTTATTAATTGTAATGTAATTCCACTTATCACCAATTGCGTGACCGTGCAACCTACGCCTGTGGCCATAAACATAAATAAATACCTTTAAAACTTAAGATATACTATTTTGGTAAAATTATAAATATATATGATTACACATAAATACTATTGTTTTATTACCTATTAACCCTACGGGAAGTTACACGTTACAATTTGGCGACCCTGCCAGGATCGTGGTTACATGAATATTAGTATTCTCTGGTTTTGTTCCTTTTGAACAAACACAGATTGGTCGATAACTTAAATTAACTTTAAATAAAATTACAATGTTATTGTTTAATATTTACTACTGTGTAATACCTTATTATTTCTTTCTGAAAAAAGGAATAGTTATTAATTCTCACTTAAATGACTGTTAAATTACTTTCTAATTATCAGTGTTAACTTTACTGTTGTTGTGTTATGTTAATCACACTATACATATTGTGATTAAGATAAGATAAAAAAAAACTTGTTTACCAAACAATAAAATACTATGTGACTGTCTACTAAAGGACTTTAATCTTTTAGTTCATGGTTATAACATTTGATAACTACATTACTAACTGTTCAATTTATGTATTTCTACTGAAAGTGAATGTATCTATAATATAATTTAAGTGATAAGTGATTTTGTACTGGTCGATCACGCTTTTCTAAACATAAGTGTATATTATTACACTTTTATATAAAAAAAAATTCCTACACTTTTACACAATTTTGCTGCACACATTTTCTCAGCATGGAGGAAAGACCTATTAATTTTAATCTTTTACATAAAGATGAGTTGATGTATGAAGTGACCTTACGTGATGCTAAACCTGTTGATACATGTGCTGGTTTGCGTTCTCAGTTACGTGGATTATTGAAAGAATTTCCTACAGATGAAATCGATACTTATGACTGTGAAATATTCCTTGAATTAGAATTAATTAAAAATAAAATTAGTGAATTGAATACTTTATCTTCATCTAAACCTTTAACTTTAAAAATTTTAAACAGAATAAATGCTTTAGGTAATCACCTATTCCATCGTTTGAGTAGAATTTATCCTACTGAGGATGATGATATTAAATTAAAATCAGACTTAGATCTTTCTTTAAATAAAATTACAAATAAATTTGATGCTTTACTATCCAACTTTAAGAGCAGTTTAAAATTTCCTATGGATAACTCAAATATTGAAACCGATTCTACAGAACTTAATTCTAATCTCCCTACACATAAGGCTTGTACAGATTGTTCACATGGTTATAACAAAGGTGTTCATACTTTAAATTTTAAATACAATGGTAAAACTTGTGTTGTTGCTTTTGTTCAACGCATCGAAGAGTTGTGTTCATCAAGAGGTATCAGTGAAAATAAATTATTTGAAGGCGCTTCTGAAATTTTTTCAGATGAAGCATTGTATTGGTATCGTGGAATTAAATCTTCCGTAAATTCATGGATAGAATTAAAACAATTGTTGTACGACGATTACTTACCACACGATTATGATTTTCGGTTGTTAACGGAAATCAGAGGACGTATTCAAGGCCCTAATGAAAGCATAGTGAACTATTTTAGTGTGATGCAAAATTATTTTAGTAGACTTCGTAAACCCTTAAGTGAACTTGAACAATTAGAAATTGTTAGATATAATATTAACCGATCGTATTCATTACAATTAGCTATGATGTCTATAACTAGTTGGTCCGATTTAAAGACATATTGTCGTATGTTGGAAAATACTGCTTTACGTACTGATTTATCGGTAGAACCGAATAAACCTGCTAACAATAAAGTTTTGCTTGCTGCAGACTTAGCATATAAACCTACCAGTATTACTAAGCAACCAAAAGAGTGTGCTGCTTTAACTAAATTACCCACTAATAAGTTTTGTGTTCGATGTCGTGAAAACGGTCATGTTTTGAAGGATTGTAAGCGATCACCTCGTGTGATATGTTATCGTTGTGGTGAACAAGGTGTTACTGCTAGAACTTGTCCGAAATGTAACAGCTTATCAACAGATCGTCAGAGCGAAGAAAAACCAGATCTTACTATTTCAAAAAACTTGAAAGCTTGAACCAAGGAATTACCTGTATAAGTAATTCTAATATAACTAACTTAACTGATTCTGTTACCCAGAATCGGGACAATTTTGCATTGAGTTTTGTTACCCAGGATTCATTGACCCTAACTGATTCTGTTACCCAGAATCAGAATGAATCTTCATCGAGTTCTGTTACCCAGAGTCTGGATGAATTTTCCTTGAATTCTGTTACCCAGAATTCACCTACCATAACTGATTCTGTTACCCAGATTCAGAATACTTTATCGAGTTCTGTTACACAGAATCGAGATAATTTTTCATTGACTCTTAAAGATTCAATACTTAAACATATTTCGTTGGTTCAAGAAAGTCAAGATAAAAGACCCTATTTAACATTTTTTGTTTATAGTTTAAAATTCTCTGGATTACTAGATTCAGGATCCGAGATTTCTATTATTGGAAATGGAAACGACATACACTTTTCTGATTTCGCTACCTTACATAAGTGTAACGATTTACAGTACATTTCTACTGCAAATGGTTCTACTTCTCGTGTTGTAGGATATTATTTGTTGCCTGTCACGGTTGGGAATAAAACAAACGTGATAAGATTTTATGTTATACCAGAAGTTTCTACAAATATTTTACTAGGATTAAATTTTTGGAAAAAATTTGATATCGCACCAGATATTCTTTCTTTGATAGAAAGTAGCAACTACAATGTTACAGGAACAGCTACAGATTCTATTTTTGTTTCAAATATCACCTATTTACAACCATTACATGTTTTAAATGATAAAGAACGTTTAATAGCTGAAGAAACTATTAATAAATTTGAAACTATATCATCTGATAAGATTGGCTTAGGTCGTACTCATTTAATATCACATAAAATTGACACAGGTGATGCAGTTCCAATTAAGCAGAGATATTATCCCTTGTCTCCAACTAAACTTATTGAATTGAATAAACAACTTGATGAAATGTTACTTAATGACGTTGTTGAACCAAGTTGTAGTCCTTGGAATAACCCAATTACCCTAGCTCTTAAAGCTAATGGTGAATATAGATTTTGTGTAGATAGTCGTAAACTTAATGAAGTATCTAAACATGATGCATATCCCTTACCTTATATATCACAGATTTTAGATCAACTTAATGACGCTAAATATTTATCTTCAATTGATTTGAAAGCTGCATTTTGGCAAATTCCTTTAGAAGAGACTTCTAAAGAGAAGACCGCATTCACTGTACCCTCACGTGGTCTATTTCAATTTAAAGTTATGTGTTTTGGCTTAACTTCTGCACCAGCTACACAACAGAGGTTGATGGATATTTTATTTGGTCCCGAGTATAACGGAAGGATATTTATATATCTCGATGACATTATATGCGTTACGTCAAAATTCTCGGAACATATTGTTTTACTAAATACTATATTTGATAAATTAAAATTTGCTAACTTGACTATAAATTTTTCTAAGTGTTGTTTCTTTCGTAAACAGTTAAAATATCTAGGATTCGTTGTCGATGAACATGGTTTACGCACGGACCCAGATAAAGTAAAAGCCATTATAGATTTTCCTATTCCTACTAATCGTAAAGACGTAAAAAGATTTTTAGGTACAGCTTCTTATTATAGGAGGTTCATTAAAAATTTTAGTAATGTTGCAGGCCCGTTAAATAAATTAACTTCTAGTCGTAAAAATACTTCTTTTCAATGGTCTAAAGAAGCAGACGAAGCATTTAATAAATTAAAAATTAGTCTTTCCACTGCACCTGTTTTAGCTTGCCCCGACTTTTCACTACCGTTTTCAGTCCATTGTGACGCTTCAGACTTCGGAATAGGCGGAACTCTTACGCAAGTGATAAAAGGTGAAGAACATCCAATCGCTTATTGTAGTAGATCCTTGACTCCAACAGAAAGGAATTACTCCGCAACAGAAAGAGAAGCTTTAGCTGTTGTTTACGTGGTAGAGCATTTTAAACCTTATCTTGAAGGAAGCCAACAATTTAAAATTATTACTGACCATTCTAGTTTAAAATGGTTCCTCAATTTAAAAAATCCTACCGGTCGTCTTGAACGATGGGGTTGTAGACTTTCACCGTTTAATTTTTGTATAGAACATCGTAAAGGCAAAGAAAACATCGTACCCGATGCATTGTCGCGTTCTGTCCCTGTAGCTATTGTTGATAAAAACATTGTTGATCCTTGGTATTTAAATCTTTTAAAAAGATGTAAGGATAATCCTTCATCTTGCCCTAACTTTTTAATAAACGACGATAAACTTTATAGATATACTAAATGTAATAATAAACTTTCTAAAGATTTTGAGTGGAAACAAGTCGTTCCTCTTGAATATCGAAATGATATTCTTGTAGAAAATCATTGTGATCCGCTTGCTGCCCATTTAGGTATAACTAAAACTTATAAAAGATTGCGTCTCAGATATTTCTGGCCTGAAATGTTTAAAGATGTGGTTAAATTTGTTATGCGTTGTGATGTTTGTAAGGCTTATAAACATACCAATCAAACTACTCCAGGTTTGATGGGTAGTCCTAAAATATGTTCAAGACCATTACAGTGTCTTAGTATTGACTTGGTTGGCCCTTTACCCCGATCAAGGTTACAAAATACCTTTTTGTTAGTTGTTTTATGCTGTTTCTCAAAATACACTTTCCTTTTTCCTTTGAGGAGGGCTACTGGGAAATCTATCGTACAAAGGTTAGAAGATCATGTGTTTCTCGTGCATGGAATTCCTCAAACCATCATCGCTGATAACGGTTCACAGTTCACCGGCCGTGAAGTTCAGGCGTTGTTCTCTAAATATGGAATACCGCAAATTCATTTAGGTCCATTGTACTGTCCTCAATACAACACCGTGGAAAGAACCAATCGTACGGTAATTACCGCAGTATCTTCTTTTGTAGGGAAGGATCATCGTTCTTGGGACGTTAATATTCATAAAATCCAATTCGCTTTGAATACATCTGTTAACGAAACAACTTCATATACTCCGTATTTGTTAGTTCATGGTCGTGAAGCAATTGCTGACGGAAAAGTTTACTCGAATGCTCAAAATGTCGATGAAATTATATTTGAATCTCGTCGAGACTACATTTCTAATCTAAGCCCTTTGCGAGAAGTATTTGTAAATGTAAAAGAAGAACTTAAAAAGGCTCATGCGAAAAACGCCAAGTATTATAATAAACGCCGTCGCGATATTAGTTTCAACGTTGGTGACTACATATGGAAAAGGTCATACAAACAAAGCGATGCTGAAAAATTTTTTGCTGTAAAACTTGCCCCTAAATACGAAAAATGTAAGATAATTCGTAAACTATCGGCATTAGTTTATGAATTAGAAAACGAATATGGTAAATATTTAGGAAAATGGCACATAAAAGATTTCAAATCTTAAAAGTTATTGCTTACGTTAGTTTCTGCTGTTTGTCTCAGTTATTAGATAGTATATTTATACTATAGCGATAGTTAGTGTTGTTCTAATATTCTTAGAATTAGGTTAGTTTGTTAAGCAAATGGTTGAGGTTACTCTCACTATTGTATACGTTTTACCGATGTATAATAGTTACTACCATTATTTTTTGCGTTGTTGTTTTGTTTACAACTCCTTACTTTCTTTACAGAAATTAATTTTGTGTTTCTAAGGAAACTTAGAGTTTCTGAGTTGCACAGGAACGGATGAGGGCATCCGACGAATTCGTTTAACCGAATTCTTTATGTGGTTATGGGGGTATTGTAGCCCTATTTTCATATTTCCTTTTTCTCGTTTATGGTCTACGGTATTATAAAGTTTGGCATTATAAAATCTTGGCTGTATAAGGTTTGTTTCCTTGCTTTTCTTCTTTTTCGACAAAAGCAATGGTCGACTGATTTTCGACATTTCTCTGTCTTGTCTTTTCCGAATTTTACAACTCGTGGCGTCTCACATAATTTCTTTTGGTAAGTAATTAAATACCAAAAATTATTACAAACCGTAAAATCAAACGATTGGTTATTCTCCATTGTTTTATTTCTTGCAGATTTTATAAAGAGACCACATTTTACAATCATTTTAAATTTCACTTTGTACCTGCTTGCATCAGGTGGAACCCTATAATATTTTGGTAAGAAAATACTACATTTAAACCATATTAACAGTTTCATGTAATCTTTGATAATTTGATTTAAATTGAGTAGTTAAAGTTATGTCTTTACTTGTATTCATAACCTCTCTTTGACAATGTTTCATTCCAAACTACTAAACAATTAACTTTCACCACATTCATTTGGAATACAATTACTTACAGATTGCCCAACAAAATACATTTAAATAATGAAGTACACATGTTCATAACCTAATAAAGGAAACATTCTCCACCTCCGACAGGTATTTATATCAATATTCTTTATTAATTAGTTCTCAATGTAACCAAATTATAATTTAATAACCACAATTTAACATCAATTTAACTTCTACTTCTCTAATAATCAAATTTAAGTTTAAAGTACAATTTGAATATGGAAAATAATAATTAACAGTAAATTGCCGTATAAAGATTTAGTCAGATTGTCTCATATTTTGCCTGTAATTAATTGAATTAAGTAATAACTTCAAATCAGTATTTTAATCTAAACTATTGCATAAATTCTTAACATTTTACATATAGTAGCATGACTATGTATCTTATTTGCACATGATTACCACTCCTATGCAAAAAATATCTTAATGTAATATTTTGATGGTGACTGCCAATAAAACTTGGTTAGTCCCCATAACTAAATTCTCTTTGGAAGGATTATACCTAACTTATCCTTGTCCCTTCCAGGAGGTGTTCGTTACCGCTGTATGTTTACCACTGTTTGTTACCGCCGTTTGTTACCAGTATTTATTTACCACTGCTTGTGTACCGGTTACAAACTGCGTTGTACCAAGCTATATCCTGCTGTGCTTTCCTGTTGGATGATGTTCGTTAAAATAATGTCAAAACACACCACCGCATCGTGCTAACACCTCAACAGAGATGTCACAGGTTTAGTACTTAAAAACACATACATGTAAGTTTGCAAAATTCTCATTACCATATAACCGAACTGCGTTATCGACCAAATGTGCCACGACCTGTTGTTTTACCTATCTTTATTAATTGTAATGTAATTCCACTTATCACCAATTGCGTGACCGTGCAACCTACGCCTGTGGCCATAAACATAAATAAATACCTTTAAAACTTAAGATATACTATTTTGGTAAAATTATAAATATATATGATTACACATAAATACTATTGTTTTATTACCTATTAACCATACGGGAATTTACACGTTACAATGTATTATAAGCCTATCATAGCTTGGTTAAAGACGGACACAATTCATAAGCCCTACCAATTGGTTTAATGCAAAAGTCAGTTTTACTGTTATTGTGTTTAGAGCACACAACTTCTATGATTTTTGGAAATTTTTGGAAACTGACTTTTTTGTTTGACCCATGCATATTCACAACACATTAGTGACGTTTTGGCTAAAATTTCTTTGGTAGGTTTTAATTGGATTAACTTGCTGGGAATCTTATCTTTTAGTAACTATCTTTTTTTTATGATGTTGAATATCATCGTTATGGCGATTTCAGAGTACCTAATGAATTATTTTTCAATGAATGTGGCAGGAATAAAATGTAATTCTAGTGTTTTAATAATCTTTACAATTAAAAAGGAATGGTTGTATAAAGGAGTAAGCAGCTATTCAAAATTATTCAAAGAAATGCTCATCCAATGAGATAAGTCGATATCTCATTTACCACACCCACCCTTTGTTCCAAACAACAGACAGACTTATTAACAGTTTTAATTATATTGTATGTATGCTCTGTGTAATTAACGTGTACAATTAATTTGGTTGAAATTAATTGCCTTACTATCAATTCCCTCCTTAGGTACTGTCCGTTCCGCGTGACAACCCCGGGACTGTAGGGAAGCTGACGATTAACGTTACCTGTATGTAATGAATGTAATTACTCTGATAAATATCAACAAACGCTACTTTAGGGTCTTGAGTTAATGTGGCTTGACCGTAAAAATGGGATGAAAAAAGAAATGAATTACCTACACATACATTTGGTTTGTGCAAGTTAGGTCGTGTATACAAACAAACATCCATTATTCCGTCACATGTAATGCCAACCACTCCTAAAAATATGGAAATAATATTAGTGCTACGAGATAATAAATAAAAATACATACATAAATACCTCAAATGCTGGCATTTTAGTCAGAATACAATTTTTTTTTTATAATTACGTTATTTTTAAACGAACTAACAACTAAAAACTAACACGACAATTTACTACAAAATCCATCAGGGAAATGTCAAAAAGAAGAATCACCATCCGACCATCCATCTTTATGATGCCACGTTACTGCTTCGCCTAATTTCTTTGAAACCCAATAGCAAGTCTTAATGACGACAACCCTAAAGTCGTGACTAAAACGAACATGTCATCGATGGTGTTTTGTTCTTACAAAAACATATTAGCACGACTTACAAAAATAAACCTTAATCTAAAGAAGTTACGGAACATTTCGACTGGAAGAGGCGACAGCTCGCGGCATTGAATCCATTATGCATCATCTTCTGTGACATTTAAAATTTATTACCGTTGTCCAAATGATGGAGGAGGTGAAGCAGAACTATGACGAAACCGGAGAGAAAACCCTTTGTGATAGCGATATCACGAAGCCATCAAGTCTTAACGACTGCTTTGTGCATAAATGCTTGTAAAACTAATACTGTAAGCTTGCACTGAGAGAAGTGACACTATTCTCAGGGTGTGAAGTCGATAATCGCTTTGAATGGGAATAATTTATTTAGCCATTAACACCCAATAATCTGAGTAAAGGAATGTTATTTTTGATGGACCAAGGCCCTCGGCCTTTACAGCATTTAGAAAAAAAGATTTTCTTATTTAATGTAAAGACGAGACATGTGACAACCAAATTAGGGACAAGCTAAAGAAAAATGTACTAACAGGGTCCTCGAATAGCATAATGTGTTTGTGTTCCCTTGTAAATAATGACGAACATTTCAAAGATAGTATTTCGTACATTGAATCAATTTAGAAGTCCGTACGAACATTTTTTTTTACATTGAATTAAAAATATTGCCTTAATATTGCCTAAAAACATCAGCAGCCTGCAATACATTTTTCAAAATTAAAGCAAGGTCGGAAAGATAACATCTACAAGGCTCGTGCAGACATGCCACTATCTTCCGTGTAGTACCACAATAAATATGTAGTACAAACAGACAGTGTCAACGGGCCATGTATCGGTCAAATCTCGTGTAGGAGCCAGCGTCTATCGAGCGAGCCATCTCTCATTAGCGGCGACGCGGCTGGACTGGATCGTGTGCACTGTACACGCGCTATTACTCGCTACTGAATTCTATCGATTCCTAATTAAGCAGTACAAGGAAATAACTTCACTTTTGTGTAGTACTACCATCATCATCCCAGCCCTTTAGTGTCCCCACTGCTGGTCCACGGGCCTTCCCTATGGATGGAAGAATGTTGGGAGATTGAGCCATAACCCACCACGCTGGCCCAGTGCGGATTGGTGGGTTTTACCGACTGCAGATGCAGCCGGGACCAACGGATTAACGTGCCTTCCGAAGCACGGAGGAACTCGAGATAATAAATTATTGGTCACCCATCTAATGACCGACCTTAGCGAACATTGGCTATTTAGCTTACGCAATTGAAGGCCAACCGCGCTATGCCACTATGCTGGCGAGCTCCTCTCTTTATTAGTTTGCAATGTCGTTAATGTATGTCTCATAAAACTCTAAATTTTAGACCAGTTCTGAGTCGTTAAGTGACTTTGTATGCACATAAAACGGTTTTCGAATAGTTAAGTAAGGGCGTTCATTAACTCACTTAAGTTCAAACTAATAAAATAATTTTATAGCCTTTCGCACGCTTAAGAACATCTACAGTTACAAATAAATGTTAACAAATTCACACCTTCTTAATTATACGGCTCAGTATGAAAATAAAATATAACGAACGACAGTAGGAGTGGTGCTTGAAAATTATTTTCAACCTATAAAAAGTACTGCCTTGGGGAAAAAATTTTGTTCAAGGTAATTTATATCTTAGCGCGTTATATTTAAGGTAAGGTTTTCGATATCTGTTGCAACATGGGTTTGACAATAAAGTTTGGACAATGGCCCAAGGCGGTATTTGCGGTGGACCACCGACGATGCGCAGGCGACGGCGGACGCCATGATTGTTTTTGGATGATGTAAAGTTTCAGGTTCGACTTCTTTATAAGGAACGGAATCCTAATTAATAACGGTTGATTATTTATCTTCATTTAAGTCAATATCCTGATGACATTCATCATAGTTAATTGTAAAGTACCAGTAAACAGCAGGACCAGATAGCTAACATCACAGACAAGAACGTTTGTTCTACGATTTTAATTAAGACATCACTCGAATCTAATTATTTCGCTAGACATCACTTTATACAATAATATTATAAGAAAGCGCGCGGGTGAAGTGTCATCCTTTTGTTTATGAATGAAACATAGATTTACAAATGTCGCGATAGTACAATAAAAACATGAAAAATTCTTTTTGTACAATGTATTGAGCTATGTTAAAAACCGTAACACAATCGTTGGTATTTATGATGCCAACTATCCAAGTCCTGCGCGGTTGCTGGTATTTATTTGTTTTAAGTAAGGTTGACAGCTATTAAATACTAAAAATTATACAATATGTAACTCTTTAATATATAGCAAATTACAAACCTCTACAAATCCACATGTATATGTTACAAATAATCTTATATAAGCTACCGATATCCATTTAGATTACAGTAACCAAGCGGTTGTATGTTTATACTTTTTATACGTATCAATGTCATTCAAAGCAAACCGCACCTGCACTTGTTGAGATTCGGCTGCGGTCATATTTTCATATTAATATCACTTTCCATGGGTAAACATATTCCAATCATAGCAATGGTACTGTAGTTTATTTTATATTTTCTTTTATACCTATTCCTATCTTAAGCAAGAAGACACTGTAGAAGTTTTAAGAGAAAATATTATTTATGTCACACCTGACTGGATTTTTCCGTCCGCAACGCGTACAAAAAATCCCACTTCTTGGACAGGGGGTGACATAAAACTATGATCTTACCTCGGGCGATAAAAAAGAAGCCTCAGATCACATTTTAAACGCCCTCGCTTTCAGCTCGAGCGTCAAATTGTTGCGATCTGAGACATTCTTTATTATTTCACCTGACCATAAAGTGGATTTTTCTGCCCGCTACGCGCACGGAAAGTCCCACTTCGTGGTCATCATTTCATGTCGCATATCCTTTCAATTGTTCATCATATCGATAGCATATCGCATATCTATTCAATGCATAATAGCAATAATCTATCCTATTTTTCTTAGTACCAATACAAATTCTATAACCTACTCAAAATCTTTCTTCGCATGCATCAGTTTTTATGTTATAATTTAAACACAACTGTTACTTTATTGAGAACAGTGATTCTACAGTTTGTGATTACTTTTTATGGTGTAATTGAAAATACCGATGAGGCAATTTAAGCTCGCTTTACAAAGAAACTCATATTCTTAGAACGAATGGAATTATTCAAGTTATCAATTTGATTCGTCATTGATTATTAAACATAGCTTCCCCAATACACTATCTTCTTAGGTACGGCATTACTGTCGATAACATGCTCATGTCTAGGGAGACGAAAGTAGGGGAAATCTGAAACCGGGTATTCCCTTTAAATGTGATATATCTGTTATTTAATACACAAAAAGAAAATCAACTCAAAAGAAATAATTAGAGAAATATAAAAGTATTTTACAAAATCCAAGGTTTCGATTACTGGCTAAAAAAATAGATTTTTAAAAAATACGATGACACAATTTTAGTTTTCATCTAAGCCATTGATTCCCAAAGATTCCAGGTGGACCCCCAGGGGTCCACGGGAGAATGGTGGGGGGTCTACGTTGGCGTGACAGAAAATGGAGGTTCACGATTCGTAAACGGGTGTGCACAAAAATTTATCTGGTTTAGATAGAGAAGAACTAAAATGCTGGCTGACATCACCTATCAATAGGAGGCAGATAATAGCCGCAACGCAAAATTCCATAGTTCGACCTAATCTTCACATTTTTTTGTCGAGTTTTGGGAATATGGTAGAAATGTAGCTGTAAGGGTCCACCGGAACCAGCAAAATTTTGAAAGTGGTCTATGAGATAAAACGTTTGGGAACCTCTGATCTAAGCGGACACCTTTCGGTATAGCAAAACTTCGAAAAATTATTGTATGTACCACTCAGCCAACCTGTATCAAGACAATAACTTTGCTGAGATTTTCTAACCTGTTTTTATTTGAAATGCTTTATATCCTTTTTAGGTGAAATAAAGGCCCCATTGCCCTAACAATAAATTTTCTTTACAAAACTCCGAGGCATATGTGCCGTCTAATAAATCCATTACATCTACCTAGTACCATTCAAGCAATGAGCTTGTAGACATTCAATTCATCGCTATCACATGATCTCTCGGCCGGCGGTCGCCGCTCTTTGATCCCCCAACAATAATTGATTTAATCGAATGGTCCTTACTATATCACTATTTATTTCCGCTACCGCGATGAAGATATTCTGTTGGCGTTGATTGAAATCATGATTAGATTGGTGCTGTGGTGACCATGTTTTGTAACGCAAGATTTTTTTTAAATAGGTTTACTACTCAGTTTTAATAGAATATTTAAACTTTTTAATACATCTCAATATTTAAAGTTAGAGCTTTATTCTTTTGAAGTGGGAAATATCTAGCGATATTGCATTAGTGTATTACGTTATTTGGCAAAAAAATATCATCTAATCATCATCACCAGTTATGTTTAGGTCCTTATTCTTGGGGATCAGACCTTCCTCATAGATGGGAAAATATAATGGTCCTCAGCTCAACATGCGGTTAGTATTAAGGACTTAGGAAGATCTGAGGAGCTTGAGATAGTATATTTTTGGTCACCTATCCAAGCGAACACTGCTTCGCAGGCCACTGCCCTGTCTAGCTCAACAATATATGTGCTAGTTTAATCCGTATATAAAGAAGATAATTTGTTCCAAATATTTAAATAAAATCAAATGGAACCTCTCAACGTACTCCAAAATATCGATAAATCAACGATAAATTGCAACACTCAACAAAAGCACAGATTAGTACAAAATACCAAATAAATTAAAATTGGGACAGCGCCACGCTCAGAATGGAACACAAAGCATTTTAAACGACAACGGCTTATATCTGAACACGCGATTGATAACCGCCCACGAAATGCACTCCCATTCCAAGTAATGGTTATCTAAATGCTTTTGCAGTATACCGTCACTATCGGCGATGTCAAGGATATGGCAAATTGATGGCAATTTATCGCCCTTGGCAGTCAAGGCGTGTCCAAGGATACGATACACGAGACGTTGGGAGCGGCCTTTGATCGGCGATAGACGTGTTTGCCTACGACTAATGGTAGAAGTTTGGCTGCGTATTGGGTTGCAATATTGGAGATCTTTCTGTTATGATTAGCGTAAGCGTGGGCGCAACCTATAAGCACCAACCTATAAGACTAGATAACCCGAACAGAGTAAAAGCTTCATACGACCGCGCGAATTGGTTGCACTACTACAAGCACGCGGGGCATGTGTGTGTTACCACTGGCCGCTGTTGTGTAAGCAGTGAGACTGGAACAAACCAGTTTGTGGCGCACAGCCAGTTGCATAATGTCAGGGTTAGTTAGTTAAGTTAGGTTAGTTAGTTAGGCGGCGTTCTTAGGAAGCTTTAACTCTGTTCGGTTTATTTACTCATGCGGTTTGGCTGCGTATTGGGTTGCAATATTGGAGATCTTTCTGTTTTGATTAACGAAAGCGTGGGCGCAACCTATAAGGGTACGATCGATTGCGGCGACGTACGGCCAATTGTACCAAACGAACCCTTTGTAAGATAAATTAAACATGAGGGCATGACCGATCGCCTTTTGCAGTCACAAAAATTACTACCAACAATGCCCACGTTTGGAAAGCGTTTGTTTAAATCCACGCACGGCGACGGCCAGCTTACGAGAATACAATGTTGAGATAAGGAAATGTTGTAACGCCAAGAACAATAAGGTCTTAATTGTGACTTTTGTTTCAGTTACATAATATTGTTATTGTAAAGTGCGTCGACCTTGGCGTGGGTGTTAGGTTCGTAATTTGGGATAAGGAACAATAGCTAAGCAGCGGTAGCATAATAAAACTTAAACTTAAACTCGTGCTGTAAAAATAGAGAGTACCTACGTAGAGCTTACAATATTGGTTCTTTCCTAATGCATTAGAAAGTTACTTGTCTGTGGCTTGCAAGATTTACAATGCAACTAGTGGACTTAATTGCATTGAAACAAATTATTTTAAATTGTTATCTATCCTACGGGGGTTGCCTGGAAGAGATTGCAAATTAGAAGTGTTTGCATTGTTTGTATTGTATAGCTTTACTGACGCACACCTACTTTAAACAGATTTACATATCTCCAAAACGGTAGAAGCAAAGTCATGTTAAATTGAACAGCATAGTCCAGCAGTAGTAAACGGGACAATTGAAATGATTTATGTTGATTTAAATGCGCAAGGGCCTAACTCATATAATAATAAGCCGCAAGCCATGACCAATGTTTAATTGAATATACGACGGTAGTATTTGCCAGATCGCTTGCGATGTTGCGCGCGTGCTAATCAATTCGTTTCGAGTTGATCGATGGGTAGAAATGCCAGTGATGCGTGAGTGCTACTTGAAACACCATGTATTGTACCTAACTAGTGATGTCAAGTTAAAAAAATAGTAAACAAGCGGGTAATATGGTTAATATATTTAAAAAAAATGATATATTCCCAACACACTGCTCTGATCCCAAATAGGACGGAATAAGGTTAGAGTGAAGATGATGATGCATTATCACAAAAAAAAATATATTCCGTAGATTTATGTATGTGGGCTATAGATGGCAATAGGCTTACCGCTATTATAAAATTTGTAACTCAAGATTAAGATCACATGAACGGAAGGATCATTCGAAACGCACAGTGCATGCAAATGCATCTGGAACGCAATTATTTCGAAAGCGTCAATTCTTCTGTCGTTCTTTTCATTACTCCCGGGAACTTGATTGTAGCCGCCTATGTTAACGAGCCTTATCTGGAAAACAATGAGTGTTCTGGAGTAAGGATGGCCGGTATTGGCGCTAATTAAGCTGTAGACGGCAGGGGAGATCGGAGATAAAATCGTGTATATACACCATTACGATATTATTAGCTTCACGGGCCGTGTCCATGCCACGCAAGGGGTGGACTTTATTTTCTCTCTTTTTTGGTGTCTTACAAATAGTTTTTGTGCCTGTTTGTGATGATGACTTGTCCGTTTTCGTGCTTATTTCATGTTACGTCCACCAATCTGTTTTTTGGCTTAGGTTTTACAGTAGGCCGCCTGCCTGACACCGACCATCTTTCTGCAAATAAAAGAGAACATAATCTTATTTTGTTTGTTTACGAAGAAAGGGAATAGATCACAAAATTAGAGATTCCTAGCCAAGTGTAAAAACTGTTGAACCAAGCTCAGTGCAGTTCCCAGCCTGGTAATATTGCATCTTTTAGTATAACATCCGGCCTGATGCATGTGTAATAGTGTATCATTTCGACTAATTTGCTTGTCACGCAATGTTCCATTCCCATAACATTCTTCTTGTACAGTCGGCAACGTGTCCACAGTGAAATTCAATTGATATAATTTATGGTAATGAAGATGCTTACAACCGAAATTCTTTTAACATCTTAGAAAAATGTTAAAGCCATATCCTACCAACGACCCTAGCTACCAGCGCCGGATTATCAAACAAAAAAGGCTGATTCTCTCATAGTAGGATTTTTTTTATGTCTCTATCTCATTATGTCAATCATATATTAATATTATGTGGTTGTCCTAACGACGTTATGAAAGACCCTTGGGTATACCATAATCACACCCGTCTAGTTAACGATCCGAAATGCTGACGCCACTAAGGACTTGCCCAGTGTGTGTAATTTATTCAATTACTTAGTTTTGGTAGGCTCATCGTGTGATTGCACTATTAAACACGAATCTATGCACATCGGATGCTTACCCTAGATTATATATTATGTTACAGTCTAAACTTATAACCGGTCAAAACTACATTTGACTGAAAATTAAGTCTGAAAGTGGTTTTGATCTTCATTATCGATCTTCATTATTATTTTTTTTTCCACCCAACATCTTTGATGTAAAAGAATAGATAAGATTGGAATACGAATATTAATTCATAGGTTGTAACAACCTTGCATAGTTGACTGTACCTGTAACTTATATCATAATAATTGATACATTGTTAGACTTCATAAAAATATCTCTTTACAATACGGTGTTTTGTTTGGCTCAAGTCCGATCTGATATGCTTATTGAGACTTTGGCCTATCCTGATACTAGTCTTACTTTACAGGTTACTGGTGGGTGCTCCGTTGGGTCAGAATCTACAACCGAACACAAAGAAGTCTGGTGCTCTATGGAAGTGTGGCTTGACCCCCGCCGTCAGGGATTGTGAACAAGTAGTCACCGATGGCATGAGAAGTGAGTCTACTGTTTTTTAATGTAGCATTTGTAAAACGATCGGATTACGTAATTATGATAAAATGCATTATAAACTCTTCATTTAAACTCATATGACTTTCCACAACTTCATCGCGATATCTCTGTACAAAACTCAAACGAATGTTGTTAATTTCGAATGAATGCATTTTATATTTATTCGCATATTGAAATTATAAGCCGGTTGCAATTTATCATTTGCATTTTGAAGAACAAGAAAAATGTCCAGTCATTAGATGCATTTCGTTGGATTAGAGTAGAATATTTTGCCCTTGTGGCAGTTAATCTAACATTTGGAAACGTGAACAAATAGATAAACCAATACTTAAATTGTACGTTTACAATAATCGTATCCATATTAATCAATATGTAAGGGGACATGTAGACTATCTCATAGGCGAGCGCGTACCATCTTAGGCATCATCGTTTTGCATCCGGCGTAATTGAGGTGAAATGCTCTGCCTGTTAAACTTAAAAGAAAGATTTCTCAGAACCAATTCGCTAGTTTACATGTTCTACTAGTTAGTTTAGCTATTGTTCTATCGCATCGATATGGCGAGAGACATGTCTGTGTCACACTCTAAGGCTTAAAATGTTGTCATATTGTAAGTTATACTGATTTACAAATGGATTGAAGACCAAAGAGAGTGATAAAACAGAATGGAATCTTTTTCTCATGCATATAAGTGAATTGGCAACAGTTTGTCTTTCAAAGGAGTTTTGTCTTTGAATAGTGCTGGATTTTCCCCCTGTATGTCCCTAATAAATCTATGATATTCATCGTTATTTAAATCAAGTTTATTGTATTTTATTATTGTAGTAGAAACACAATTAAATGAAACCCTTGAACTTCTCAGCACATTTGTAAATTAATTGTCTAATGTAATATGTAGACTTGCCCAACACCTAGTCAGTAGGACTATTAGAAAAATCTATAGATGTCACGTTCTTACTTAATCACGAGTAAGTCACACACAATAGATTTACACCTAGCCTAGTTTGTGTTAATTCACCGTAAAATGTCACAATATTTGTTCAAATCGAATGCCTAATTTGGTTATATCGTATAATTAACTTCTTGTTAAGTGAACTGATTACTGCCATGAGAATACTTTTTGCAGTTGATAATTTCATGAATTCGACACTTAATTTTCCCGAAGAGTTTCCTTGAATGAAATCATTGTTATCGATAAGTAAATCATGAATATAGTTTTCGGAAATATTAAAATTTTAATTTTATTAAACTCTTGTCTTTTGTCGGTGGTGCCCCAAACAGCGAAGTACGGCAAAATAAGGACCAGTAAGTGAGCTGTGGTCTCAACCTCCTTTATTCTTTTAATCATTTGCTCTCGACTAATACGACTAATCGCTGTTACTTTACTTTTGATTTACTAAGGGCCTGTTTCACAATCGACAATAAAGTTCGAAGTAGCTTACTTCGCAGATCATTTGACAGTTGTAATATGAAATATGTGTCAATTGAACTGCAAAGTAAGCTACTTCGAACGTACTTGTCGATTGTGAAACAGGCCCTTAGTCAAACCATTTACATCATTCTCAACGAAATTAGATTCAGTACTGTTGTCTATTAGAATAATAATTTTACACATCACTTTATCTGAAATAAATTGCTAGAATCTAATTTCGTGATGCATTTCTGTATTAATTTAATAAAATATGTATGAGCTCTCATATTACTGCGAAGCATGTGCACTAACACGTATGGAATTTTTATTTTGCATATAAACAACAAATTTTATACTATGTATGTGGGATTTGTTGTCACTACCCTAGGTCGTTGTAATGATAGATATTGAAATGGATCCTACATGCGATAAGCACTAACTGCTTGCCAAAGCACCCCTCCACATGCTTATGCCAATTAGCACTTCATTGTAACGATAAATTTGCGATTCCTTTTTATTTATTCGCTAGAATGTAAATACTACTACTGGATTATTATTTAAAGCATTTATATAAAAGTGTTGAATATTATTCAAATTCAATATGATTTTATTGATTTTGCTGCAAGCTTTTGTAAATCTAGAATTAGTAAGAAACTATGAATATGCATAAAACGTATCTTTTGTCATTTTTTACACTTAAACTTTACGTTTTATGTTATTAAAAAAAATCATCAAAGCGAAGGTGACTGGTTCTAATGATCGTACTACTAAAATCCATCGCGATCAGCTATCTCAAAGACTCGTAGTGTTAAACCAAGCCAAACTTGGCTATAACAGTATCGTCTAACATGATAATAATGAAATATAACACTGGGCCGATTAACTTAATAGATTTAACAAATTTTAATAGCCATACTTACTACAACATAATTGGTGTCCTTTCTGGTGTCCTAACGAATCGGCCATTATTAATGACGACAATATCTGCTCTAAATTAACACAACGTAGTCCTGGATAATGTTATTAACCTGAGACCACATGTTTAAGCCGTATCTTCATAGGTTTATTACAGGTTTGCAGAGGTTATACTTCGTCACCTAGCAACACAATTTTTAGGTCCACATTTTCCATTTTATATAGTCGAAAGTATCGGTCTATATGCATGTCCGTTCTTTAGACAGTTTTGTCATTAGCACGATCTTGTACATTTGAAATTTATTAATCATTTTACTTTTTTGCTACTAGTCTTAAGGATTTAGCATTACACACGCCTGGTTGCAAAGCTTTGCATTTGCCAACTTTCCACGAGTTGAACTGGGTTTCCAACTATGTATTTACAAAATAAAAGCAACTGTTGAAGGTTGATCTTCAATCTTCGTGTTGCTTTTGTTTCTGTGATCTTGAAACTAAACGAATGACCCCTAAATTCCTGATTTTAATATTCATTTTGTGTTTGGGTGGCATTTAAATAACATGGTATGAATAAAATGTATAGCCAATGCCATAAAAGAAACATTGTGTCTAATTTCAGCTTCTAAAGTTTTTCAAGAGATAATATTTAATTTGCTATAAATGCCCTTTTTGTTAACATGATTAATTTGTGTATTTTTGTTTATTTCATTTTGACGTTATCAGTTTTTGGTATTATTTCTAATAATAATTTTGATGCTTTTAACTATTGTGAGATTTATAATTTATGAATGAATATACTCAATTAAAGTTTTTATTAGGTATATTGGAGACAAATGTCGTAAACCTGACTAGTCCTTATCCGGATGAAATAAAAGAAGGCCAGTGGCTTGGGGTCTCTGTGAGAAGTCAGGGGCCTGGGAAGAAAGCAGTTGTCTGTGCCCATAGGTAAATGTTAAGATGAATTACAATATAACAAAGAGTAAATTCAATTTCAAAAAGATTTGAAAGAAACGTTTTATAAATTAAAATATAGAGTACCTACCTAACATCATTTATTGAATTTCTTTCAGATACATCCGAAAGGTTGGCGAGTCACAATTAGGTCAAGGGTTGTGTTATATGTTAAACAACCAACTGAGATTGGCGGATATATGGGAACCATGCAAAGGAAGATCAGTAGTCAGGTATTGGTTTTTATCTAAAATAAACAGTAACGATGCTTGCTGTCCATTACAGCAGCACCATTCCGCTTAACTATCTAACAATTTACATGCCCGATATATGGCAATAGGCTCACCTTCTATTGCATAGGACCTAACGTAATTGGCAAAAGGTGGGTATTAATTCACCTCTGCCTAACTCTTCGGGGATAAATAGGCGTATGCACGTATGTAAAAAACTAACTTAAAAAAACGCAATCTTAAAATATATTATATTTTTTTAAATCATTTAGGGAACATGAAGAATACGGTTTTTGCCAAGTGGGGACAAGCAGCTCTTTCTTGGAAGATGACACAATTCTCATGGGCAGTCCTGGACCCTACACCTGGAGAGGAACAGTTTTCGCTCAAGACGCCAGCGACGATCTTCTTGGGCGAGATAACATAGTCTATATGGCTCCAGTGGCGGATGGAACTAGTCCTGTCGAGAAATACAGTTATTTGGGTGAGTATACTATGTTGTTGCACGGCATACGGACATTAGGGAAAGGTAGGTAACACGGTCATACTGGGTAAACCGGGCACTTCTATACAACTGTGGAAACTTTGCACCTCATGAGAGCAGATATTGAGGGGTTCAGTCCTCAGTCTTCAAATTATTTTCTAAATATGAAAGTCCCCGTTTTAAGCACTATACTACAAAATTTTCATGTAGTATGTATTATTTGAATACAACGTAAGTAGTTGAGTGCTCAGTCAATAGAATTGACTACCTATACTAAAATTCACACATTTAATTGCAATAATGTACTTTAAAACATAAGCATTAATTTATAACATATTTATAATTATGAAACATAAATATAAATAGTTATTAGTTTTTAATTTATACCTACACCCCATTTATCTGTCTCAAATTGAACTCCGTCCAGTAGCGACATCTATCATTTGTTGAACGTACAAACTACGTCTGTCCATGTCGGGCCAAATCCAAAGCAAGGTGTTTGCTTTTATTTTGCTGCTTTTAGTTCCGATGCAAAACTCTGTAGCCTGTTAATATTGCTTCTCATTGTAATAGTTTATACGTTTACTATAATAATAATTATTGTTAACATACTCTGACCGATATGAATGGAATTGGAAACATACTGTGCTGACCTTAGATATTTTTTTTTATAACATAAGAAGTATCAAAGATAATTAAAATTCATCACTATCTCATCACCCTCTTGCCCTTACCGTAGTTATTTTATGCTAACCCAAAAATTTACTGTCTCGAGTTCCTCCGTGCTTCGGTAAGCGTGTTAAGCCGTTGGTCCCGGATGCATCTGCAATCGTTAATACCCACCAACCCGCACTGGGTCACGTCACGAATTTTGTTTCTCCTCATAAATTGCCCATAGAAGTATTTTTATTAATTTTGTTATTAATAATGTTTCCAGGTATGTCGGTGACTGGCGCCAATTTCCTTGGTCCTAAGCCATCTTATGCTGCTGGAGCTCCTCGAGCCTCTGGCACCGGCCAGGTGGTTATCTTTAGCAAGTCGATTATCAAGGACTACACCCGTACTGATATGGATATTCTCAAGATTGCTCAAACATTCAAAGGCGAGCAATTCGGATCTAGTTTTGGTTACGAAGTAGCAGCTGCGGACGTCAATGGCGACGGGTAATTAATTTTAACCGTAAAACATATTTTCCACACTGTATCCTAGTCTGCCTTAACTTTGAAGATTTTTTAAATCGATTTTAAAAGGTGTTTTCAATTTCCAGTTCTCCAGACCTCCTAGTTGGTGCCCCATTCTATTTTACTAGAGACACTGGTGGTGCAGTATATTTATATCTAAATCAAAAATACAAATTCAAATCTAAGTACGATGTCAAATTAACTGGCGAACCAGAATCGCAATTCGGCATCACTATCGCCAACGCTGGTGACCTGAACAGAGACGGTTGCGAAGATATAGCGATTGGAAGTCCTTATGATGGCAACGGCGTAGTGTATATTCATTTAGGGGACAGAAAATATGGATTGAAATTAAAACCTGATCAAGTAATACAAGCTGAAACTTTACCAATGACTTTGAAAACTTTCGGCTACTCATTATCAGGTGGTGTTGATTTAGATGGCAATGGGTATCCTGATTTGTTAGTTGGTGCCTATGAAAATGTAAGTTTTACACTAATTATTGAAAATGGAAATTTATAAATAGCATGATTCTAATTGGTTTATTTTTATTTCATTACAGAGTAGCGTTGCGCTTATTCGTACCAGACCAATTATCGACATCAAGACTCAAATACGACCTTCAAATAGTATTGTGAATGTGGATCCTACCGTGCAAGGCTGCGAAAAGGACCCGACATCGAATTACACGTGTTTCCATTTCCAAGCTTGCTGCATCATAAAGTCCCTAGTTAGATCAGCAAAAACGAACATCCACACGTTAAACTACGTCATAGAAGCAGAAACATTTCCTGGTGGTAGAAAATATTCAAGAGTCTTCTTTGACGCTGAGAAAGCAAATATTGTAAATAAGACTATACGCTTAGGAAAAGACGTAGAAGATTGCAGGGAGCATATTGTGTATCTTAAAAATAATACAAGAGATATTCAAACTCCAATAAAGGTAGAAACAATTTGTTGCCGAATATTTAATTTCCTTGACTCTGCTAAATGAATTTTTGTTTATGATATATATATTTTTTTCAGTTCCAAGTGACGTACACTCTTGAACACGAACGGCCTCGATATTCGACGGTTGGTCAGCTTCCTAATATTGATGACTATCCTGTTCTAAATGCAACCGCCACTAGCACATTTAGCGCTAATTTCTTGAATGACTGTGGCGTCGACGGGATCTGCGTCAGCGATTTAGTTGTGAATCCTGTGTTGCAGCTTCCTAAACGTAAATATGTTTGAATAGCCTAGTAGTTGCAGAGAAATTGATATAATTTAAAATTTAAAAAAATACACTTTATAATGTCGATAGCGATAATTCTTCTGTAATTTAATTTGCCTAGATACAAATTAAATTACACTATATACTGATTTCGTTACGAGGAAAAAAATGGATTAATAAGTTATATGCGCAAAAATATAAACACAATAATTTAAAATATAAAGACATGCAAGGGCATGCACGGTACCAGACGTTTCACACACTAATATAATTCAGTAAATTTAATATTTATCTGATTCCAGCTGAAGGCAGCAGTGCATACGCACTTACCCTTGGTCAGGAAGAAGAAATCAGACTCTCTATTTCTGTGGACAACTACGGTGAATCGGCATACGAAACACAGCTGTTTGTGCAACATCACGCCAGTCTACACTACATTGCTGTTAACATTAGTGTAAGCTATATCACATTATTATTTTTTGATTAATTAGGAACTCTAATTAATCAAAACAATTAATAGTAATTACAAAAAAAAATTCTTGACATATTTGGCGAAACGTTGATGCTAGTTCACTTCTGCGTACCTTCGGGGATATAGGCGTGATTTATGTATGTATGCATGTAAAAATATTTAATTTCCTAAAGTTCCTAGGTATTTCTGAAGGCGCGTTAAACGGCCGTCTTATTGAATTATGCTATTTAATATTCTATGTATTCCTTCATTCAGAGGCTAGCTTCTGACCCAATAACAGCCAGGACATTATTGGGCTGATTATAATTAAATTTCAATTTTTCTAATGAACTTTTCAGGATAAACATGTGATCTGCACTAGTGTCAACAAAACTGTGGTATCGTGTTTATTGGAGAATCCATTTAAAAAACAACCTGATGGCACTCCACCGATAACTATGAGATTCGATGCGAGGGCGCTTGAAGATAACGAGCCTTCAGTGGTGTTCATTGTTTGGGCTAATTCGACGTCAGATGAGCTATACCCTGGGAAGACGCCGGCCAAAGTGGAAGCTCTTGTGATAAAGAATGCAGAGCTATTAATCAAAGGGTAAGGTTTGCCATAAAATAATGTTCTCTTTAAAGAAGTATGTTTGACGGTCGGTTTGATCGAAATATCAAATAGTTGTATGTTGAACACATGAAAGATCGGTGTGAGTGTAAAAGGTATTTATCATTATTTTTATTTATTTTTCAATATTAAGCCATCTTACGCAAGTAATAATACGAATCCCGAATATCGATGATCTTTTTCTTCTTCAAATATAATATTAAGTAAATCATATAATATTGATTAGTAAATCAATTAATTTCAATGTTCTTACTTGGTATCACGTAAATCATATTATAAAATCTAAGGTTATAAGACGATAATTATCATCTTCATCACAATTGACATGTTTTAATTGTAATTAAATTAATTTCAGTGCTGCTCGTCCCGAGCAAGTATTCTACGGTGGGGAGGTAAAGGGCGAATCTGCAATGTCTCATTTCGATGACATCGGTACAAGAGTGGTGCATACCTACCAGGTAAATGTAATTCCTTAACTCAAGCACGTAATTGCTTACTTTGGGCTAGATCATAGGTGTGAGTGTAAGATATTTTTAATTCATAGCCCACAGTCGCAAGATGAACTCAATATTCACCTGCTGGATTTTTTTAAATGTTAGACAGGGAAGCTCTTGCCCTTCATCTCACCTGATGGTAAGTGACGATAAGGGCCAAAGATGGAATCAAGCTCCTACTGGAACCCTCAACCATAGAGGGACTGGCTATCTTATCACAAATTGTCAGAACACATTAATGCTGTTAACGTTATAATTACGGCGACAGATTTTGATAAGATGGTGGTTGCTAGCCAGGCGGACTTGAAAAAAGTCCTACCCCCAACCAAACCGAGTACAAATGTGTACCCCTTTCGGGATCGAACCCGGGACCTCTGGATCATAATTTCGGTGGTTGAACCACTAGACCACGGAAGCGGGGTTAAAATCTCTGGATTTGATGAAATAACCTTGTACTTTTCAGGTGTTCAACGAAGGACCTTGGAGAGTGTCTTCAGTGCAAGTAGTGATATCGTGGCCTCATCAGGTTGCTTCTAACAATGATCAGGGCAAATGGCTTCTCTACCCGGAGGACGTGCCTACCGTTAATGGCGATGCAGGTATAATACTTGATAAAACTGAGCACATGTGCATTCTAGGGCTATGGGAACGGAAATTAAAGCGGACAATGCCTATAGCGATTACTCATGGGAATGAGATCATTCCCAAATATCTAAGGGGGTAAGGCAAGAATATGAATTGCCACCTCTCAATATGTTGCGTTAAGTGAACACTTTGGGCTTACCCAGCCGCTATGCGTCAGCTCTACCATGATAAGTGTTTTAGTGCCATAAGATATCGGAACTATTTTGTACCTAATTGAGTTCCATACATGTCCTTATTATATTAGAATTGTATAAGAGTTTTTATGCTTAGTGAAATTCCTAAGCGACAAACTGAAGAACCTAAATTTTGAAGACAAAGCGATTAGTTTTATAACCTGAATTTATTTAACTATGCATTGAATTTTCTCTTGAAATGTTTTCAGACCAAAGCAACGGCGAGTGCTTCATCTCAGAAAATCTAATCAACCCGCTGAAGCTCACGCCTCGACCCGGTGTTCCTGAACCGTACTTGGAGAATCTTGAAATGGACCCCTTCCTGAGGACAGGAAAGCTTAGTGTCAGTTCTGCTGAGAAAATGCACAACGAGACGAAGAGAACTTTCGAGTACTCCAGCGCTATGGAGAATAAAGTCAGAAGGAAGCGAGAGAATGACGTCATAAAAGCGGAAGCGTATACAGATAAGAATGGACAACGCAAACAGGTCGTGAATATGGTAAGTAAATTGTTAAGTCTTGTGAAGTGAGGCGATAGTGATATCCAGTTTTTGGCCCAACGATTTTTCAAACAAAATGCTAAGAAATTGTAACAGAGTAAGTATATCGTTGTGTAGTGACGGCAGAGCAGAATATAATTGTCATCACCTAGTCTCTCCTGCAGATATCATAGAAGGCGATTAAGGGTTAAGACAGTGATGATTAATGATTCCGCTTAAATCACCTAGCAATGTACTGCGATTTACGTCTCCTATAGATGGCAATAGATTTGCCCTATACATACATTTTATAATTGACTTATGTAATTGGCGAAGTTGTGAATTCACCCCTGCCTACCCCTTCTAAATAGGTGTTCTTTGTGTATGATGTAGGTACTGCAGAGCATAGTACAATAATTGCCGTGTTCACAGAACTGCCAAAAGAAGACGGCTAAGTGCATCAAGTTCCAATGCGTGATATACCGGCTGGGACGTGCCCAAGCGACCTCGATCACAGTGAAGGCGCGCCTGTGGAACGCGACGCTGGTGGAGGACTATCCGCGGGTCAGCCACGTCAACATCGCATCCACCGCGCATATTGTCATACCCGACCATTACAATCTGCATCAGAGCAAATACCACGACGATACTGCTACCGTAAGTAACGTTTCATCTATTTTAGATACAATCAACAGCACCAAAAACTCATATTTTTCCAATCAATTTTCCAATCCACATTTTAAAAATTTGGGTTGAAGACCAATTGGACAAAGTTTGGTGTGATAAGTTAATTAATTGTCTGTACGCCATCGACAAACCGGAACCAATTACAATAAACCGGAAGTCTCGGTTTACTCTGCAGTATATTGATGTACCTATGTATGTATACAATGTAATGTATGTAATGATATATGTAGATATTGATGACATTTTTTGTTCGAAGATAGTAGCGGTAGATAGGAACAGTATTTCCATCCTCTAAATCCTGCCTGAAGGTTATGTTGGAATACTACAGATTAATAATCATACTAGGTGAAAGTTCTAAATGATTTGCGAGAGACCGTAAAACCATATCAAGTTAATTGGTTCGGTGCAAATGCATTATATGGCATTGGCACCGATATTATTTTACCAGGATCTATTTTGGTGGTTAGAAAAAGAATTTCGAAAAATTATGATCTTGAAGCGGGAATCGAACCCGCGTCCGCTGCTATCCGGGCAGGTGCCTGACCGCTCGGCCACCCAAGACACTAATTAAGTTGCCGAAATTCTTCTAACCTTTACACTTCACGTTGTAAGCCAACAACGGGTACCCTCACAATGTAGAAATAAATTTCAAACATTCCAAAGCAGATATTTTTACAAATACCGTGCGTTCGGTTAAGCTCGGGTTTGCTTTATAAACTATTCGATTTTAATTTTAACATTATATAAATGTTAGAAAACTTAGTACAAAGATTTTGGTGGTTAGAAAAAGAAGGTGGCGGTCAGGCACCTGCCTGCTTTGGAATGTTTGAGATTTATTTCTACATTGCGAGGGTAGCCGTTGGCTTACAACGTGAAGTGTAAAGGTTAGACGAATTTTGGCAAGTTAATTAGTGTCTTGGGTGGCCGAGCGGTCAGGCACCTGCCCGGATAGCAGCGGACGCGGGTTCGATTCCCGCTTCAAGATCATAATTTTTCGAAATTCTTTTTCTAACCACAAAATCTTTGTACAAATTTTTCTAACTATATGTTAAAATTAAAAATCGAATAGAAAATACACAATAAAGATTTGTCGGCTTTCGTGCACCTCTTTTAGAGAAGCATTAAATATTAAATTATGTCAACTTATAAAAACTTACCTCGTTTCAGGTGGAGACGATCGCTTATCCCGACTTGAAGATAAGTGAGCCCACGGATGTGCCTTTATGGGTGATAATCTTATCCGTTATCATTGGACTAATAGTGCTGATTCTCGTCATAATAGTGCTGTGGAGGCTAGGTTTCTTCAAGAGAAGCCGCCCAGACCCCACGTTGGTGGGTAATTTGGAAAAGAACAACCACGATGCAAGCCAACCGTTCATTGTGAGAGACAGGAACAGTATTCGATAGCTAGAGTACTTTATGGTAAGAAGTGACAGTGCCGGACAACAGTGTGAGAGATTTTGATAAAGTGTACATAATGTGCTAGTTGTTCATAATTAATATATCGCCGTTCTATGACTGGGGTAGTGTGGAGGTAATAATATAGGCAGATACTTTATTGTTCCTTTAGTCCTAACACGCTATATTTTTATTGCAATTATTGTGGTCTGGATATTGCAAGATGTATACCCTGATTATTTGTCGGTTGTACATGCAATGACCCATCCTCGGTTACATTAAGTTGGTATTTATGACAGACCACTTTTCTCTAGGATACGATTTGAGTACGAAAAGGCAGGCAAGATTGACTTAGTGGGCACGACGGTTGCTTAAAAATGTGACGACTGGCAAAACCATATTTTAGGTATAAGGATAATTTTATGAACTAATTTGTCTAGAACTGTGAAGAGATTATAAATATTTAGCTGTGTATACATTTTACACTTGAACTAAAAATAAACTTTATAAGGATGATAATTTTATAAATTAATTTGACTAGAACTGTGAGTTAACAGCTACAAGATTCTAATAATTAGAATTTCGTAGCTGCGTATAGATTTTTAATAGTTTTACACTTGGATTAAAAACCTGAATGCCTTGTCTCGAATATTATGCGTTAAAAACTCATACTTACATTAATAAGAAAATGTTAGTTAAGAATAACTAACTTATGTGCATTTATTTTCACAAATGTAACACAATTGAAAAACGTCGAACAATCTACTATTTAAGAGGGTGATCGCTCGCATAATATTATTTCAAATTGCTATACCAATCTTGCCCACCTTATTCTGCAGGAAATTGTTAACTTAACCCAAGAAACCAACTGAGCGCTTACATGGCTTGTTCAATACAAAATAGATGGAACTCAAAATTGTATTTATTTTATGAAACAGGAAGTCTTAATATATTAAATTTAGAGCACAAAATGTTTTTATTTTATTTTTTGAGTTGCGTCTTTATTGTATTAAATGAGCGAGTTAGCGACAACTTTGTAGCATTTTTATAGGTTTAAAAGCCGGCGATGTATTCTAATGTAATAACTTTTAAGTAAGTATATTTTTGACTGTGATGTGATGTCTTCATAGAGGAAAAAATGTGCGTTTGTGATGTTCTAAACAGTAATCAGGTTAAGTTGTTGAATTTGCACGAGGACTTTTACCAATTAAGAAATTTTATTTTTTTGCTATTTGCATTTTGTGTAGAGGTAGGCTTGAGATACGTGAGTCATTGTTTGTGTTTTATATTCGATCGGATATATTCTGTTTGTAAATAAATAAATTGCCTTATTTATGAGTAACTTAAGTTTACATAACATTAATCGACTAGATTTGTTTAATTACTAGTCAAATAATAATGTAGTTAAGATAATTTTTAAAAGATAATAATACATATTCACTGCTGATGGTCACAAATTTCAATGTGAAAGTCTAGAGGTGCAACATTTTTATGTATTAAGTAATTGCGTTTCTTATATATTATGCTGTTTAAATATTTATTCTGTATGTGAATTTTCCCATATTATGGCATTTAAAAGGGGACAGCAGGGTAACTTGAACTTCTTACAAAATTTAGCCATATTTTATTCTCATCAGGTTAGTAATGGTTTGTTTTTTAAGACTCCATACGATCAACAATCACCGCTGACCCTAATATTTGTAGTAAATTTATTTAAAACAATATACGAGTACGTGTACGTAAGGATGGTGAGTGGTTCATATTACCCCAGTTTCCCCTGCAACATCGATAATTTTTTGATTCCGATGCTGTTACTAAATTTTGGAAAGAAATACGCTTTTTATCTCGTGTCACCAGAGATCAGACGTTCATAAGCAGTGATCGGAAAAGACTTAGTATACTTAAGCTTTGAGGAACAGAGTCAAGAAACGGGGACTTACTCCTGACAATTTATTTTACTGGATCAAAAGTAATGTAGTAAAAATTTTATTTAAATTTTGTTTTTGTTTGACGGAATCATTATCAATAAATAATTAAAGGACATCATTCACGATCTATAAAAAAAACAAAATTTGCCGGCCAAAAAATAATGTACATACATACATAAATCACGCCTATATCCCCGAAGGGGTAGGCAGAGGTGAGCTAGCACCCACGTTTCGCCAATTATGTTAGGTCCCATGTAATAGGTGGCGAGCCTATTGCCATATATCGGGCACAAGTCGCAGTACATTGCTATTGCTAGGTGGTATAAGAGGAACGCTGCTGCCCATTCCTCATCACTGATTTATCCTTAGTCGCCTCGTACGACACCCACGGGAGAGATTTGGGGTGGTGACAATTGTATTCTACTCTGCCGTCACCACACGGCAAAAAAAAAATGTAATATGTCGAAAGCTATAATTGATCAGTAAAGACTTTCGATAGAGATGACACTTTACTAGGGAAGTAGAAATTGGGTACCTATGTTTAATTTTTTTATAACATTTACAAAACCACTTGTATTCAGACCACAACATTGACGATAGTTTCGATTAGATAATTAAACAATGGGGATGTAAGGGGTCTCGAAAAACAGCTCATGAGACCTAAGCCAACCTCACCTGCACGCGGTACACCCTGCTGTATAACAGACGAGGCTCTGACGCTCCCCACTAACCCGCACTGGGCCAGCGTGGTGGCAAAAAGACCCAAATCCCCCCGTGATGATACAAAACCGAAGGCCCCAAGTGCCCGGCGGTACCGGAGGCCGTGTCGGCGGTGACGGACGTTGGCAGGGTGCTGGGACCAGGGATGCGAAGAATCCCCGGGTAACGAAGATCCCCCTTCAAACTTTGGCCCTGGCAACATATATTATAACACACTAACACTGTGGATCGAGGAGAAGCTGCTGGAACTGAAAGGATTACTGGAGTATAATGTGATTATCCAAAGTCCGAAGACACGGCGAGGAGACGGTAATCCTGAAATCCAGTAACCTCCTCTATTTCCGGGAGGGCGAAGATTTGTCCCAAGGTGTTGTCGGGTTTATTGTCCACAAGTCTCTAGTGAACAGCGTTGTACAGATCGGAAGTGTATCGAGTAGGGTGGCGTACCATATACTTAGAATTACCAAACGGTATTCGTTGTAGGTTATACAGGTATACGCCCTGACCTCGACACACCCTGACGAGGAAGTGGAAGTAGTGTATAAGGACATCTCTCGTGCAATACATACTTCCAAGACTCACTACACTGTTGTCATGGGAGACTTGAACGCAAGGCTAGGAAAACGTAGCGATAATGAGTCGAAAGTGGGGCAATTTGGAGTTGGAACCTGGAACTACCGTGGCCAAATGCTAGCTGAATACACGGAGAGGGAGAGACTCTATATGATGAATTCCTTCTTCAAGAAACAGCTGCATCGAAAATGAACCTGGAGAAGTCTGGATGGTTTAACAGCAAATGAGATTGACTTTATCATGTCGACTAAAACTGGGATATTCAATGATGTCTCCGTGATCAATTCGTTTGACACGGGGAGCGATCACCGAATGGCCAGAACCCGAAGAATTGCGGACCTTAAGTGGTAGTCGGCAGGTCACATTGCGAGGAGGACTGACGGCCGTTGGGCCGGAAAGTTCCTCGAATGGCGGCCGCGCACCGGGAGACGCAGCGTTGGAAGGCCTCCCCACAAAGTGGCCCGACGATCTCGTGAAGGTCGCGGGAAGCCGCTGGATGCGGGCAACGCAGTGCCTACCGGTTTAGGCGTATGCCAAATAGTCTCTCTGCTAAATGATGATGATAATGAACTAAACAATAAAACTTGACATTTGCACTTGTCAATTTAGTATCCGAGATAAAAATATAGAATTTAGGTACCTACAAATAATTAATTACTTTAATATACATGTCCCAGAAAATAACACGTTAAAAAATTGTCATAAGGAAGTCTCCAAGTTTTTACTCTTTTACCCAAAGTTTATCGGCCTATACCGGTCACCGGTAATTTGTTATTACATTGTGTCTAAAATGTAAGAACGGACTGTGACGGGCGTTTAAATTTTTGTAAAAAACGCATGGAATTTTGCATATTTTTCTAATATTTCTTTATTTTTCCGATAATCAAATAAAACTTTTACAAAAGCTTCTAAAATTAATTGACTTTATACGTGTAAATAAATGTTGGAAATTTAAATCCATTGAGCTGAATTTATATGAAATTGTTGCCTAATATTTTAGCAGAAACTTGATGGAAAGTGATAATCGAGTCTGTACAGGCCTTATTTATGAGTACTTAATTAACGTAAAATCTATTTTTCAATGAAATAGGAAGGTACTTAGGTAGATGAATAAAATACGTTTTGTATTTATTACACTATAAATATTTATTATTACAACCAAGCATTACTTGACTTAATACCTATAATAATAAGCGTTGTAAATTTGTATAATGTAATCAATTTAAATCTTTTATATTTAGAAGTAAAATTATGTAAGGAGAATGGGCAAGTTGGCCTATCTATTTAACACCAACAATCCGCGTATCAATGAAAAGCATATATAAATAAAGCAATATTTATATGTTTAACTATTGTACTTTATTATAAAAATCAATAATAGAGTTGCGCTGCCAGCTTAACCAGTATTTTAGACTATTCGTCATTAATTTAGTTTCAAATATATAATATTTTTTTATTTTTTTAAGTTTTGCCCATTCTCCTTTGTACCAACAAAATTAAAGCACTGCCACGATAATTTTCACATATCTTCTGTTTTGTATAAGTTTTATTAGGTACTTAGTGAACATTTTAATATATGACATTGATTCAAACTGAACAGTCAGTATCAGAAGTTGATAAACAATTACAAAATATTAAATTATCATAGCATGAACCATTAGACAAAACAACTTATTAAATTGGAAACTTAAACATTTATATTGATACGAAGACTGCAAACAATTAAATCCGTCCAATCAGTTATACTCAGTTCTAGTTCTAGAGCTAACTTTGATAATAAATATCAAGTTACTTTTGATACTGACTGTAAATTCAGTTTGATTACTTCAATATTACGTGTATTCAACATAGGGCAATGGCAAGAAAGATAGACTTACCCTGAATACAGAAACGCTACTCAAATTTTGAGTACTGCTTATAAAGTTAAGTGGACTTTAACTGTCAGAACTTGTATGGAAAAACATAAATTTTGACAATATTTAAATGCAGGAATACTTAAAGTAGGATTCAAACTTTGAGTAGCGTTTCTGTACTTTGGGGATAGTAGGCAAGAGGGATACTTAACGTTGTATTATTTAAACACACTAGATTGCTAGTTCGCTACTGTCATTACAAATTGGGATGTAGTATTCAGTGTAATTATAGTATATCTACGCATAGTTCTTTCGTAGATACTGTATCCATTCTGCCCGACCAATTCCGAATATTCACTGTTTATAATACTTAGTATCAATATTAAAAATAAAATCCATTGCTGTAAATATCAATTGTAGCTAAACCAATGTATAAATGTCCTTAAAAAATATACCTATCTTTAATGTTTTTAAAGAGACTTGAATTGGTAGGAAATGTAACTTGTAGGAGAAATACGACACTAACTTAATATTAATAAAGGGAAATCGGTTTCATTATTTATACAACTATAAAAAGGCAAAATTAGTCATATATTTGAGAATCAAATTATGTCCCACATGTACTACTGAATTACATTTTCTAATTCGAGGGAAATGTAAACATGTGACTTATTAAAAAAAAGCTTTCTTTTGTGAGCACTAGTTGTGATGATGATGATGACTGACATTTCCACTTCCCACTGTTTTATTTTTGTAATTGCATAAAGTACATTTTTATAGAATTAAATTGTGCCATTTCAAAACCAAACTAGTTTTATTCCAACTTTTCTAATAATAAGTACCCACTAACCCAATAAATGGGTAGTACTATGACTAACAATTACTGCCACACTCAAGACATACATACATACATAATTCACGCCAATATCCCCGAAGGGGTAGGCAGAGGTGAACTAGCACCCACGCTTCGCCAATTAGGCTAGGTCCCATGTAATAGGTGGCGAGCCTATTGCCATTTATCGGGCACAAAAGTCGCAGTACTTTGCTAGGTGGTAGGTATAAGAGGAATGCTGCTGCCCATTCCTCATCACTGATTTATCCTTAGTCGCCTTCTACGACACCCACGGGAGAGGTTTGGGGTGGTGACAATTGTATTCTACTCTGCCGTCACCACGCGGCCATACCACACTCAAGAGTCGTCAATTAACTTGAGTGAGTACTTACATTTTTTGACATTAAGTACCCATTAACGTTAATTGACGTCTCTGAGAGCGGCAGTTAGTTATAAATAATTATTTAAAACAAACTAAAACTAACAAAATGGAAATTGTTGTCTGTGCCTAACAGAATCGTGAGTGTGGGGAAATAAAAATAAAAAAAATTATCATTTATTGACATGATGCATTTCCAGTAATCAGTGCGTCTATCGAAGTCTTATAACATTTTCGGATATCGACCTTAAGAATTCGTTTCAATTACAATTTTTAAAATTTAGATTTCGTTATTCTATCGGATAAGCGGGATTTTAGGTCCAATGAAATAATAAATAACTTTTAAAATGTTTTGATCTAAGTATAGAAAAATATGTTAATATTATGAAATAATTGCTTTTTCTTAAAACAAAATAATGTAAATAAAATTAAAACGGTTAAAATCTACTGCAACTATGGTATACCTAGATACTTGCTAACTTAATTTCTTACAAACAGTATTGCTAAAATAAATATTTTAAAGAAATTTTGTTAAAACTTACTCTAGGGACACACTTATTATATACAGGTAATTTGAAAACACTAGAAAATATAGGACTAGGAAGTTATTATGTTAGTTTGACGACTGGGTTTGTCAAATGGTCATATCACTGGCTATAGACCCAGCCCGGCTAGCATGACCACCGATACACGATATGATATACCCATTTATCGCGCTGAATAGTCAAAATCTTTTAATTTTAACACTTGAACAAGTCTGAATTGAATAATTGAATAAGCCTCTAAGGTTATTACCATTTATCGCTTTAAACTGTCGAAAATCCAATGATTTTTGTAAGGTCAACGAGATATGGCTATATCATATCGCGTTTGGGTGGTCACGCGGTCCCTTGGGTCCCTTCGTCGGTTTTGTGTGATGAACACGAATATTTGCTTGTGGTTATTTATACATATATTTATCTATGAAATTTATATTGACATTAAGTTTATTTGTTATTATTATTTTTTTTTTTGGGCTAGACAGGTAGGTGCAGGTTAGTAATATTTATTAATTATTTGCTTCATAATTTTAATACGACGTCCTGTAAATGTAGTTGGTTGAGCCAGGTGTCATCTGAAATGGATTAGCAGAGAAAATAAATATATATTTTTAAACAATATTATAGCAAATTTTCATGGCTTCAACCCACCACGCTGGCTCAGTATGGGTTTGGTATTAATGACTACAAAAGCAGCCGGAACCAATGGCTTAGCGTGCCAAAGCATGAAGGAACTCGATAAAAATATCACCCATATCACCATAAAAAGGTCACCCATCTAATGACCGGCTTTTATGAACATTAAATACAAAGAAAACGGAGCTGTGTCTCTCAAGTATCAAGTATAAAACAGTGATGAGCAATGGGCAGCGTACCTCTTATACCATCTAGCAATGTATTGCGACTTTTGTGCACAATAAATGGCAATAGATTATACATGCGATCATGGGACCTAACATAATTGGCGAAACGCGAGTGCTGATTCACCTTTGCCTACTCCTTCGGGGATATAGGCGTGATTTATGTTTGTATGTAAATACAAGGAAAAAGAAGTATGAAGATTTTCGAAGAATTATTGTCACACGGCAATAGAACGCGGAATAAGGAGTAAGTTTTCTGACCTCTTTTTTCTTTGTGATTAGGTAGGTACCTATAATATCGTCTACACTCCAGCCATTATAACGAGATAAACAACGTTAACAATGTTGATGAGTCTTTAAAACTAAAATTTGTAATACCTATTTCTCAAATGCGCTAAATATTTTTAATTTCTAAAATGGATGATGTATATTAAAATACAACTTTCTTATTTTTAAATGCATTTCGTCGATAAACAGACAATCAAAACTGTTTAGGTACGTTTTATATCTCGTTGTAATGGCTAGACTATAGGTACACTAACACACTTACATCCTTCTTGACAGATGACCAGCAAAATGTGCACAAAGATTGGTTCTTTTCGGTGTTCTGTAAGCACGGTTGTAGTGTTTCACCTAAAAATTACATATGGATTAGAATAGCAAGTAGGGCATGCTCCCGGGAAATACCTACTGATTTTCCCGGCATTTCCCGGTAAAATTGCCTTTTATGCAGTACCGGTACTGAGAAGTACTTCGGTACTTTTGCAAAACTTAACTAATATGAAGCTCCGCATTGCGCTATAGTGTCTATAAGTTAAAAATGTCGTCATATTGACACACGAACTAAATAAATGAACAATTCGAGGAGTAATTAAAGTTGAAGTTAGCTGGCAAACACCGAGCTAGAACGCGTGGAGGTGGTGCCACCGGGCCTTACAATTTTAGACTAGAATAAGATGAGAGAGTAGAGTTTGCAGGAAGTATACCACGGCGTATAAAAACCTACCAAACGAGCCATTTGATGACGCAGAAACCACTTGGAATGCTTTCAAACAAGCAATGACTGTAACTGCCAAAGCAGTCTGTCATCAAATGGAATCTACAAGTACTCGGAAAGCATGGTTATCTGACTCTACGTGGACCTTAGTGGAAGTGAAGATATGAAAAGATATTGAAAGGCATTCTACAAGAGAACAGACCAAGGACTAATTCCAAAAGGTGAAGACCCTCACACGGGATTTCAAACCAAAGACATGGCAAATCGCCGATGAACGCAGCAAGGTCTTAATCGATCTAGATAAAGCTCTTAATCGCTGGCGAGAATACATCGAAGACCTGTACAAAGAAAAACCCGACAACCTTTTAATAAGAAGCCAAGGCGTTCTGTTTCATAGACTATGCGAAGGCATTCGAATGCGTTGGATGGCAAAAAATATTAGAAATACTGCTAGAGATGGGCACACATGCACACCTGGCTTACCTAGTGGAAAGCCTCAATGCAGACAGCTCAGCGAAGATTAAGCTGGAACGATGCTGCTCGGAGCCCATTAAACCACAAAGAGGTGTCCGGCAGGGATGCATTTTGTTACCCCAGCTTTTCAACTCATACGGAGAATACATAGTTCGTAAGGCTACAGAAGATTGGAATGGTGGCATGTCAGTTGGATGAAGGAAGCTCTGCAATATACGCTACGCCGACGACACGACCTTGATAGCTTCTAATGATAGCGAAATGGCTGAACTGTTCAAACGCATCGAAACAAAAAGCATACGCCTCGGGTTGCGAGTCAACAGAACCAAAACTAAATTGATGAAAAACCAAATTAAATTGTGTTACACAAGTGAGTAAAGCGGATGGTTTTTACCTGTATACAGCTGATTGTCCAAATGCGTAATGTAGCTGCCAGCCAGTCTCAGGATTTCGATCTTGCTGAGCTTCCTGTCGGGAGGCTCTGTCGGTATGAGCAGGCGCAGCGTGTTGAACGCCGTGTTCACGCTGCTTGGAAACAGGAAGGGTATTTTGATAACAATCCTTATTGGAAGCTGATTGGCAGTGACATCTTGTAAATAAACAAGTAAGTAAGCATTGATCTACTTTTGTTTTGTTTAACTTAGATTCACATCAGAACGAGTGTCAGATTATAAAAAAAAATATGTCAAACTTTATAATTGGCTATTTACGTTTGTAGGTATATAAGTTTGTAATTTTGGTTTTAAAAATACTGTATAATATTTGTTATAAATAATTAAATAAGTAAATGACACATACATACATAAATCACACCTATTTATCCTAGAAGGGGTAAGCAGAGGTAAATTAACTACCACGTCTTATAGACAACCCAAAATTTCGTTCCATACATGACGACGAGTCTTATAACGGATTTGTAAATTTACAAATTTAGCTGACACTGGCCTTTTCTATGGATGGAAGATTATAGGTAGTGGTAGAGGCATCATAAAATCGTACATTGGTGGGTATTAAAGACTGCAGATGCAGCCGAAAGCAAGGTCTTAACATGCCTTGCGGATTCATAAAATATATTTTTGGTTATCCATCTAATGACCGGTCTTACTAGCCAGTGCTTGGCTTAAACAATCACATGCCGAGCACGTTAGCCACATGAAACGCCATTTGACAAAAGTAAGTAATGACTTTTCGAATGAATTAATGAACCCATATTAACCACATACTAACTTTTGTGTACGGTCCCGTTCTCTAGCATTTGCTTGGCACCTTTGCTTCGCCACAGGTAATGTAACACCATTCGTGTACGCGTCTACAGATAACACGGGCTGCACCCAATTGTCCTCGTTGCACTGATAGCTTAAAAAGTTTTCCATTGAAAACAAAATTCGCCACAATTTTGAACTCGGAACGACAAAAATAATTTTAATTTATTGTTGCGTCTTCACTTTCGAATAACGAATGCCAAACACGTATTAACTGCAGAGCAATAGGTACGCAGGTATGTATCTAATTGTACTAGGGGCACAATTTGTTTTTTTAATTGCTTTCAATTTTGTCACGTTTCAAATGTTTTCTAGAATTCAAATGGTACTTCCGAATGCTGGGCGCGTACTAAGCTTACTCCGTATGTGGGGCCGCTAATAAGTATCCCAATCGCTCATGAAGGAATCATTTAGGAAGAACAGCGCGCGCCACAGACTCGGTTCTTAACCGATAATTGTATAAACAGATGGCTCCCGGACGCACAGACCCGGCGTTGAAACATTGAATAATAAGTGTCCCTGTTCTATGTAATGTTCCTTCTTTATAAAAACTACCTACTGCTACCAGTTTTTTAAAGTTACTAGTTTTTTTAAGACACGCCGCAAATATATCTACACTAATTAGTTTTTGTCAAAGTGTTGATTGGATTGAAATAAAAAAGTGATTTCAAATTTAGAACAAACTTGCTATTATCGTGTTTTTCATTGTTTCATTTTAATGTGATATAACATCAGTTAATATTTTGTTTTGTTTCTTCAGTTTTATTGATCCTCAAATAAAACTGAGGCAATCTGCATTAAAAGAAGTCAGTATTAGATGTTTATAGGCAACTCACCCTTAAATAGTACATTATTCACCAAGGGGATAATATTGTATAATGTACTTAATCCTCAGATCGCAAGTATTTCACGGTCGAGCTGAAGGCGAGGACGTTTAAAATGCGATCTGAGGCTTCTTTTCTTATCACCCGAGGTAAGATCATAGGTTTATGTCACCACCTGACTAGGAAGTGGGATGTTTTGTATGCATAGCAGCCGAAAAAGTCCACTTTATGGTCAGGTGTGACATAAAATATATTGTGCTATAAAAATATCACATTACAAAGAATATATTTTTGATGTAAAAAGTGCAACCATTTAAATAAAATAAAACCAATTATTCATAGTCCTCTTTTGGACCCCAAGTGCGTCCCTGTACTGGCGAATGGCTTACTTGTCATCGGGAATGTAAAACTCGACGTGCTCCCCTGGCTTGTCTGTTTGTTTAAGCTAACTACAGCAATAAATATTTTTAATGTATTCCTTCATCTTCATCATTTGAACTCTGTGACAATGATCAAGACCGCTATACTGCCTATACTCTAGCCATCCTAATAATATAAAATACGAAATCAATTTTGATGTGTATTTTTTAATATAAAATTCAAAAACAAAAATGTGTAAAACGATTTTAGGGTCGCCAATTGCTTAATTTCCTGAAATGGATGACCCCTTTCTTATTTTTTAATGCATTTCGTTGATAAAGAGACTTTTTTATCTCGTTATAATGTCTACTGCCGGACTCAGAGACGTCAAATAACGATAATTTGTACTTAAAACAAAAAATGACAATTTAAAACTAGTTGCTATTCTTGCCGGTCTATGGTACAGATTTAAATGAAACATTTTGACATTAAGTACTCATTAAAGTTAATTGACGTCTCTGAGTGCGGCAGCTAGAGTATTAATAACAATAATAATGACGTGTGGTAACTGCAGAGCAGAATACAACTGTCATCACCTCTAATCTCTCCCGCGTGTGTCGCACAAGAATTGGAGGCGGCGCGGCGGTACTGTTATACCACCTAGTCATTTTGTACTGCGTACCGTAAATGCCCGATAGGTGACTATTTATGGCCTCGCTCCCCATTACATGGAACCTATCTATGCTGTTGTCACTACGGCCGGCGTTGCTCAGTCTGGTCTGTGCGATATTTGCCTAGTGTAAGACCGTCACAGTTAGACTATACAAACGAGGTCCGCGCGGCATGTCTGGCGGACAGTCCGTGTAATGAATTCCCCGCTTAAGAAGAAGACATGGAACCTAACACAGTTGACTAAATGAAAGTTGTAAAACTCTTCTACCAACCCCTTTAAGCGTTAGGCGTGATTTATGAGTAAATACAGTACAAATACAATAACTTTTATAATATTGTACCAGAAAAATGTGTTTCCAATCAGATTCCACTAATTCTTTCAACACGTCGGTTCTGATTCGCGTCTCAGGGGATGCGGGCGTTTCCGTGGGAACCGGGGCTAATTGGTTGATTAAGGCGAGTCGTTGCTGGGTCCGATTCGTTGGAATCATTAACGAGTTCACACAGTTCACATGTAAAAACAATTGGGTGCGTGTGAAGAATTGCTGTTGTAAAAAAAACAGTCCTCTCTCTCAAGCACTAATAGATATCACAGTTTATTGCTGTTGTAGAACAAGCTGTCTCTTAAGCGCTAATATAGTACTCATAGTTTTTAACCTAGAATTATTATTGTTAATTGTGATACTAATCAAAATAGTTTAGAAGTTAATAAAACCGCACCGTATTCATACATACTTACATAAATCACGCCTATATCCCCGAAGGTAGGCAGAGGTGAACTAGCACCCACGTTTCGCCAATCATGTTAGGTCCCATATAATAGGTGGCGAGCCTTTTGCCATCTATCGGGCACAAAAGTCGCAGTACTATTGCTAGGTGGCATAAGTGGAACGCTGCTGCCCATTCCTCATCACTAATTTATCCTTAGTCGCCTTGTACGACACCCACGGGAGAGATTTGGGGTGGTGACAATTGTATTCTACTCTGCCGTCACCACACACCGTATTCAATTATGTAAATTCCCCGAAGAGGTAGGCAGAGGTGAATTAGCACCCGTGTTTTGCCGAGTTTGTTAGGTCCCATATAGGCCGAGCCTTTTGCCATCTATCGGACACGTTACATTGCAGTACATTACTAGAACTACTACAATGTATCTATACATGGTAAAAAAAAAATCATTTCAATCTAGACTATAGACCCGGCAAGAATAGGGACTAGTTTTGAATTCTCATTTTTTGACATTACCTTACGTAAATTGGCGTCTCTGAGTGCGGCAGGCAGACAGTCACAGAAACTATTGAGGTCGGAGGTAGACGCATAATTTTCCACGCCGTGTCCACATCGCAGGTTAGGAAGTGGATTGTGTCGTATCGGTGAAGCAATCACAATGGTGACGCTCGCAGCGCTCAGGCTCAGGTGTCTGTTGGTTTTGCGACGTCACGCCCCCTCCAACGCCGCGGCGTCCAACCGGCGCGGGCGCACCACGGCCGAGACTTTCTCCTCGGAGAAACGGCCCGCGACGTCGAGTCGCATACACAACCGCGCGCGAACCGACCGTCTTTGTCGAGCTTCAGCTGATTCAAACCGCGCGCTTCCGCGTTCGAACTGTCCTAACCATCACTTTCGCCCCGTAAACAGTTCTCGTGCGAACGTTGGTGTTTTCAAACAAATTTCGACGTCTCGCCAAATACATCAACTGACCAGTGCATGGGTGCAGCGGACGAGAGGAAAGCGGCGTTCGCAAAACGCTGCCGTGATGCCTGATCGCAATTAAAGGTGAGTTGCCTTTCTATGGTCCGTTCGTAGTTAGACGATGACATTCCGTGATAAGGTAGCCACCGAGTCTAGCAGTGAACGCAAGGACGCGGCTACACGTTACCGCGGACTGGCTACGGGCCACCGCTAATTGGTACACGGCACTCTCGAAAAACAATCACGGAAACCGTCCTTCGTATGCATAGGTTTATCGCTCATCTTTGCTGCCTAATGTCACATCAATTGGCGACTTTTTCCGTAATGATTTCCGTGTCTACGACAAAACTGAACGGACATGTTACAGAAGCTTTTTCAACTCAATTAGACAGATCACATGGACCATATTTGATTAGTGCACAAAGCGTTCCGTTGGCTACGACAAATTTACTTTACTTAGGAAACTAAATTCACCATTATTCTTATTAGGTATTTTTTTATTCCACTATGATAATATAAAGATCCTATAAGATTTTTGTACAAAAATATACCATTGGTTTCGTACGACAAGTGTAACAATAAAACAATATCTTCAGACTTCAGCCACATACAAAAAACAATGCCAGATTCATTTGTGCGAACCTAAGCATGCACAATGGGGTTTTTTGTATTAACAGTTCGGTACATTTCATAAACAGTTAGACGACCGGTCAGCTTCGACGCGTATTTGCAGATCAGCTGATTGTATGCCATTAAGATTCGTATCTATCTGTAGCAGACTGTTCCAATTTAAAGCTTTATTTAAGCTTTATCAGATTACCTCTAAATGAATCAGAGTAAAAACTTTTTTCTTTATTTATACTTAATAATAAAAAAAACAATAAAAACTATCAAATTTTTAAAATTAAAATTATGTCTTATTAGTACAGACAGCCTCCCGGCTCGCGGGCCTGAATCAGAACAGAATCTTCGTGATCTTTAGAAAAGTGATTTACATTTATTTTATTGTTTGTCCAAAAAACAGAATTTCGTAACACTTTCAATTCAATTAAAGAAGATATGCATAAAAATGATTTGAAGTTAGTTCTTTTATCATGAACAATAGTCACAAGAGCACAGTTACCAACGCAGTAGGTACCCGTGAGAAATAAAAGACTTACAGAAAATTGGACGATAATGACGTTGGCCTAGCGACGGGTATGGAAGATCCCGTTGAAGATCCGTGATGAAACGATGCACTGACATACGTGATATTGAGAAATAAGTACGCGAGGTTTTCCGATGAGCTCATTAAAGACGAAAGAGAAGCAAGGGCACTTAGTGATGTCGTTACGACATTTTTACATACATCTATTGGTCCACTGACTTTTTTTATTAAGGACTTGGGGCTTTGTTCTAGGGGAAACCTGACAGTACCTATTTAACGGAGTTTTTATGAAGGTCTGTTTGATCAAGGGTCGATGGCTATCGGACAAGAGGTCCCGAGTTCGTATTCTGGTAAAAGCATAAATATTTTTGTCTCCAGTCGCTGTTTACACATTCTTGTAGTATAATTTCAATCTATTATAACATAATTATTATGAACATACATTTAAAGATACAGATCGAACTAATAGACGTATGAGTGTCCAAATTATTAATTTATTTTCCTATGAGTAACAATCACATAATTCAGCAGAAAAAATAACGGTATGGTACGTGATGTCAAAAAAATGATATAATTCCTAACCTTTGCCATAAAGTACGTAGTATCATGGCCTTTTTATAAAATAAGAGGACATTGACATGATAATGCTTAGATATTTCCATTTTAGCATTGTGTACATAAATGTTTGAATTGCATGCTGGTGGTCATACGTGGGAAGCGGGATCGTAATAGCATTACGTTAATCGGCAATTACAGGTTTTAGTATACCACTTTTTCCAAGAGAAAATTGAGGACGCCGGTGAGCCAGTTATGGATTGAGGAATTTTGGATTTATGAGCTACAGGTACAATGCAATGTATTGAAAATACTCTCAGTCCATAATTACTTGTAATTAATAGTTATTTGTTGTGCGTGAGTGTAAAGTTGTTTTTTAACCGCGTGCTCAATTTTGATGGCCGAGCTAGCGAAGGAATCTAAAATTGAAACGAGCGTAGCGAGTGATTCAAAAATTAGAATCCTGAGCGATAGCGAGGGAATCAAAAGAGCACAAGGTGAAAAATCTTTGCACTTGAGTGCAACACGTAACTTTTCATCCCCGCCAACGACGAAATTGCAAAATACAAAAAAAAATACAATCACAACTATTTTCACCCAGAAACTTCCACAACAACCTCCCATCAACCCAAACACACTCTCAAAACCCACCCAGAAACACCGAGAACATCCACTCAGATACATCCACAGCACTCATCCATCCACCCAGATACACCCACAGCATACACCCAGACACAACCACAACACCCACCCATCCACCCAGAAACACCCACAACATTCACACCTGCAATACACACCCATCCTCTCAGACACACCCAAAAAATACCTATTCACCCAGAAACACCCACAAAACACCCATTCACCCAGAAACACCCTCAACACACACCCCAAACCTTCATCCAGACACACCTGTAAGTACCTAATAAAAATTACCGTCCCTAATGGAGTTCCAGAACGGTCAATCAGCTTGAGTCAAGCGCGTTGATTTTCTGTATGTTTTTGTTCTGTTGCTAGCGTAAACAAATCAAACAGACCTAAAAAGCTTTTAAATGCTTGACTCAAGCATCAAGCAAGTGTTTTAGAAGATCAAAATGTTTAAAGCAAGATTGACGCCAAGCTGATTGACCGTCACGGAACTCCTAGGTTTTAACAAATTTATGATGCGAAAAGAAAATGGCGCACGCAAAGCAAATTACAAAAAAAGTACACCAAGAAGGTTCCGAGTCTGAGTTTTTAACAAATTAAAATAGGTTGCATGTTAATCTCGGCACCATGGAGGTAGAAATAAATAGGTTTAATGATGTTTGGAATTCACAAACTCATTGCACACGATGTTCTAAATTCAAATTTACTTTATCCTCTAGAGGATAAAAACGGCCTTTGCACTCAGATATCGAAGAGCAAAAACTCTTTTTCCGAGATGGTGGGATGAAAAATATTTATCCAAATTACCCCAGGGCTTAATTTGGAAAATTATATAGAGGTGATGAGAGTAAGCACCTGCTACAGACGGCACGTTAAGCTGTTGATCCCGACTGCTGCTGTTACTATGGTGGGTTATCGCCCATTTAATTCTCAATATATTTTGATCCATTGGACACTGGAATGGAACTGTCACCGAACATCACTTCAATAGCCTGATGACGACCACTAATTAAGCATTACCTTTACCTAACAATAAAGTCTACAATTTCTTTCTAATTTCAACATTACCTATATAATACCAGCTGATCCGGCAAACTTTGTTTTGCCCATTCACCTAAGAGTATAAAAAACAGCCTACGACGTATTCTCAAACCAAATATAGGTACCACCACAAAAAAAAATTGGGGCAAGCGGTTTCGGAGCTTTTTAACAAGTACTGTGACACGAGAATTTATATATTAGATTAATATTAGAAAAAAATATCGAACAGAGAATCATTTAATTACAAAGGCGAAACATTATTATTTGATTTTTATTTAAACACATCTGGAACATAAAAAAAATCCCGCAAAAGGACAAATAATATTTCGAAAATTATCTGACTCTATTTTCTTTGCGAAACATTAAAACTTAAAAGTGAGTTCCCAACATTGGTATGTTGTGGATGCTACTCGAATCACGTACGGATTCGTAGCTTAAGCAGGTGATTCACCTTACACTTTATATGTATAAAGAGCAGTGTCCTTTTTATTGTGAATACTCGCGGAAACGTATTCAATTAGCTCATATAACATTTTAGGGTAGCGATAAAGTAAGTATGATACCACCAGTAGGTACCAGTAGGTACGTAGTTAGGATTTATCACGTGCTTAGGATTTAAGTATACTGCTTGTATGTGCTTAGAAACAAAGTTTGAGAGGAGGTTTGAAAGTAGCACCATTGACAGAGAAGATAAATTAAAGGGAATCGTTGGACTAGGTAGATGGATGGATTGTGTGAGAAATGTCACGAATGTGAGTGTAGTGAATGAGGAGGTAATAGCTAATATGAGTTGGCGGAAGAAAAAAAACATACTACGCCGACCCCAAACGGAATGGGATAAGGGAAAGAGGATAATGTGTAAATTAAAAAATAACGTTTTAATTTGTGTGATCTGGTTGGCTGTCCTAAATAAATAATCGAAAGTTCTAGTGCTAATTATTCGGCATAACTCTGAAATCTTTGTGAAATAATCTGCTTAAGTTGACCATAATAAGGTGGGGTTTATGTTTTAGTGTTCTGTATAAAATGGTTGCTAACAATATTATAAGGAGAATAGGCCATAACCCAACACGCTGCCCACCAGTATAATTATTGGCATATGGCCCATACCAACCAAAGTTATTTTCGCAGTCTCAACGAGTATTTCATACGATTTCAATCGGAATAAAAACTTGTAGTATCCAATAGACTTCCACAAACGAAGCTGAAGTCAATTATAATTATAAGTTTTTTACTCCTTACAATCTAGAGCAATAAAACAATGCTGTGAACTGGCACCGTCTTAGCCATCAAAGGGAAGGGCCACTTAGTCCATTCTTAGAGACAAAGCTGTTTTTAACTCAAATCGGTCGCCTAACGCCACAAAAACGATCGAGCTTTTACAGTGTGCAAAAAGTACGTTGCCCATACAAGTGGAGTACCCTGAAGCAGTTTTAGGTATCTAGGTCAAAACAAAACCAGCCTCACCTCATTGTACTGTCAGCCGCAAGTCACGATGCCGCACGTCATTCGAAAATAGCCCCTGTTACCATGGCTAAAGATAGAAGCAACTGACAAGGTTTAAACGTCAGGAATTCGTCTTTGGTGGTCCAAGAATCTGGCCTAGTTTGGTTTAGGACGAGCCGCTAAGCATATTCAATGCAAAACCTATAATTTTGTTTGATGCTTTATGCATTTGTGTCCCTTTAGGCTTTAAATTATTTGAAATAAATCTCATTCTATTTGATTTTAATTTTTAACATTATCTAAATGTTAGAAAAATTAGCTCAAAGATTTTAGTGGTTAGAAAAAGAATTTCGAAAAATTATGATCTTGAGGCGGGAATATCATAATCATAATTTTTCGAAATTCTTTTTCTAACCACTAAAATCTTTGTGCTAAATCTCATTCATCATCAATAGTTATCATGAAAACTGAAAGCAGGATAACTGTTTGTTGTAATACCGTAACTTTTATTGCTTTATTGATAGGCACAGCTAACCATTTTGTAACAACCGTAGATTACAAAGTAATTGATTATGGTAGGTCAGGTGATAAGCTAGAAAAGGTTATGCCAACATTATATAGCTTATAATATAAAAATGTTAGGTGCTTATGGGTCTACAACGGGCAATCTCCGTCGACTTTTACGACATCCTTAGGTTAAGTCAGGGCTGGCACATTCTTATTTTTTCGCTCCCAGGCCAGCATGGAAGACAGCGCGTTGAACTCACACTAAGTTTAAAAAAATAACCACAAAGACATGAGACATAGACAGAATAATCATGAGTCAGATACCTTCATCATTGTTGACATGCAGCCAATGACCCATTACTAAGCACGTGGTAACAACCGTAGGTAAGCAAGCACGGACGTGACGGAGAGTACCAAAAAAAATGCTATAAAACTTCTAGGTATTTTGACTCGAGAGCTATGACGAGAGCACTCATTCATAATAAGATTGAGATTGTTATTGTGGGTAACTTACTAGGATTTTTGCGTGAACATCCGTATTGGTCTCGCACGTTTTCCTTATATATTTAGGAGATTAATGTCATTATCTAACTACGTGCTTTGCGTAAAAACATGTCATTATCACATGTGATGATGATAATGGCACGACCCCAGGTTGTGATTATTCGAATACTTTCAAAGCAATTTTCGTTTCATTGTGTTTTCTAAAATCGTTATCATGTTGAATTGACAAACAGATACCAATTATCCAATCTATTTGTTTCTATCTATTGACTATTTCACGTTAAAGTTTAACTTACTTACCTAATTTAAAGGTTATCTCGATTTCGCTTATTTAACCGCAAATAAACTAACACTGCAAATTGGTTTATTTGCGGTGCGGAGTAACAAATAATAATTACATACGAGTAATAAATATTTCTTATACTCACACTTGCTACACCAAACGGTTGCGCTTGTGTTATGAATAGTTGAAGGACTAATTTTAAGATAGTTTCAAGACCTAATAATCAATGAGTATTGAAAATATACTAAATAAATTTACAAGCAACTATGACTTAAGAACGAATTCAAGTACGTCTGTGTTCATCACACCAATTTGCCATTATAAGAATTAAAACCCGGGACCTCTCGACCAATATATAGCCAGCGATCTGACCATTTGACCAAACCGGCTATCAAGATAACATACAAAAATCACGCCCATATCCCCGAAGGGATAGGGAGAGGTGAACTAGCACCCACGTTTCGGCAAATATGTCAAGTCCCATGTAATAGGTGGCGAGCCTATTGCCATTTATCGGGCACAAGAGTCGCAGTACATTGCTAGCCTAGGTGGTATAAAAGGAACGCTGCTGCCCATTCCTAATCATATTCAGATTTATCCTTAGTCGCCTTGTAAGACACCCACAGGAAAGATTTGGGGTAGTGACAATTGTATTCTACTCTGCCGTCACTGCGCGGCACGTCAAACGTCAAGTTATTATGTAGTTAAAATGGAAAATAACACCGACACGTCCGGATGCCCATACAATTCCTCTAAATTCAATAATTTTATGGCCAGTGTGATTGCAACTTACCCATCACAGATACATTATCTGTGGTTATGGTGGAATCACAGATCGCACGAAGAGGTCAGGGGCCTTACCACCAACTCTAAACACGACTCAACTCCCATTGTTAAAGTGCGACAACGCTATAGACCGAGTAGAGCGGCGTCCCGTCTTGTCACCCGCGTTTGGATCGCACAAATAAATACTTCATGGTACGGCCACAGGTCTAGTTTGTCGTCCACTCGTCAAATACTCAAGGCCTGCAACATCGTACAAAATTCTTGAGCGTAGGCAGAATAGACGCTGCCTCAATAAACTAATGAGGTATTCCTCGTACAAATGTTAAGTTTAGTTAATTTAAGATAATACTATTTGACAACATTTTCCAAAATACTGTCTAAGCAGAATATATTTTTTTAATAATAATATATTTCATTAAAAATTAGATCTCGAACCCATTCGCTCCGTAAGTTTCTCCCCTTTTCCTAAAGACACCCATTCACCCCCAATCAAGGTACCTACTCATTTGGCGGAGTGAAAACATTTTCAATATTTTTGAAGCATCTGTTCGCCCCTTTTAATATTTAAATCAAAAACCGTACAGTCATGCATAAAATCAAAAAACCAAAAACCCACGTTGCTAAAGCTAATGTTTTTAACATGTTATATTACCTTTTTCGTTATTTTGTTTTTATGCCTACATGTTATACCTATATGCATGTTCATTTAAATTACTTCGCAATGAAATACACAGCTTAAAACATGCACTTACAAAATTATAGATCGCAATCTTCCCAAACAAGACTCGGACGATAAATCTGAATATTATCTGCCCATACACAATTACTGTAACGGATTATTATGGAGGTAGATAGGCCTAATTGCAAATGCTTATGGAGGCCGATGTTTTATGTACGAAACGCTCACTGATTTTAGTCTAAATACTGAAACATATTAGTCCTTCATTTTGATAGCACACAAAACGTCGTAATTCGTCGTTTCGATACATTTTCGTACGTGGCTAGAGCGATCATTAAAAGTTTCTCAACAAACATTTTTAGTAAAAAATAGTATTCATTCAAATATGAAAAAAATTCCATCTTAGAGAAAAAACAGGCACAGACGCCTGTTTTTTCTCTAAGATGGAAATTTTTTGACAGTAATTTGATGGCCAGTTTTGTATATAATAATGGTCAGGTTATTAGGGACCTAAAAAGTCCCGATTTCGAACCCGAGGGAAAATATTTGTGCGTCATCTAATTTCTAGATGACGGACAAATAAATAAATAAATAAAATAATAAAAGCTTTGGGCTAGATGATAGTTGTGAGTGTCACAAATATTTATTTTATTATTATTTGATAAAATTAGTTTGCTTTTTCACCGACCCCATAAATTTATTTCTGTCGCAAATAAAATTGTAATATCTACTCGTCTTACTCATAAAGACGTAGATATCAGATGTTCTGTATTTTGAAAGCAGTTTTTGTGTTTTAGTTATCGATCTTACGAAGCAGAAGATAGGCTCACAATGCTCTGCTTAGCAAAACGGCCTTGCAAGTAATGGTCCGAATTCTAGCCCATTACCCAATCACAATTAAACAAGTGCAAGCGTTATTTTTAATATTAATTCAATCGCTTCGATAATCCGTAAGTAATAAGTCAAGGGATTTAATGGTGGTGTTAACACGTTAATTCGTGGTGTTAATTCTTATTACTCTTTTTGAATGAAATATTTTTATTTAATATTTGTTAAAATATACATAGCAAGTTTTGGCTGGATTATGTATGGTTCCTTTTATAGAAAAACTAGGCCTTCGAGTAAATGCTTATGCATGTGACTGTACATTAGTTGCAAAGCCATAATTTTAACTGCCAATATTTGAACACTCCACAATCAAATGTAGTTTAGAGTCATAGGTAATAACCTCAGTACCTATTTACTAATACCTCATTGCGCCATTATGCTACTACAGTTAAAAAAGACATCCGTGACTTACGAGGTGACTGGGGTAACTTTGTCGTACGAGGTGAATGTGCAACTGTAATTATCACGCCGCGTCGCACAAGATTATTACGCTTCAAGTAACTGAATTATTCATACAATTAGAACTTACCGATTGTGACATTTGTGTAATGGAGAGTGGATCTGGTGATGGTTTCATTGCTACCAGTTGTAATTTCTATACAAAATTGTATTGAAAGTAAATTGATCCTTTTACTTTCACCTTTAGCAGGTTATGCAACATTTAAAAAGTAATAATATATTTTGGCTGAGTAGCTAACCTACTCAGAAATTGGAATTTTATCGCAGTAAAAGTAATATTAGTATGTTATTTATATTATTTTTCAATAAAGACACCTACCGTCTTGGAATAAATTATGAACTATTGGAAATTGTTGTCTTAAAATGTTCTCATTACGTTAATTTATAACGTAGGGTCCATTCAATTTGTTTCTTATTATACCATTAGAAAAATTGTGTTATAGTTAATAAAGTTAGAAAAATCATAAAAAATAATACCCTATCATCAAGAAAATATATTTTTGATGCATTTCGCAATTTGTGACCCAATTTTCATTGGTACTATTAAGTACTCGTAGTCAAATGAGGTTATCATGTGCTTATCTTCAGAGCTTTTCTTGAGCCAATCACATCTCTTTATTTAAAGTTATCTATGATCTCCGCTACCTTGGCTACTTAAAACCTTTTAAGGTTTAAACTCGTTTCAAAGAGCAGTGTAGCGAAATTAACAGCCAAACAAAAGAACTCTGATTTTTTTAAATTTGTCTCTGTTATAGACAATACAATATACCAACACGATAAAGATAAAGAATAAATATATTGAGGGTATTGATTACTGTTATTGTCCCTATGAAAGGGGATCAAACATACTTGGCAAAAAGTGGGTGTTAACACACCTTTGCCTAACCCTTTGGGGATAAATAGGTATTATTATGTTTGTATTTAGTTGACGTACACAATGTTTTCGACTGTGAATTAACTTACTTCTTAACTAAATAAGACAGTATCTAGCAGTTAGAGCTGTTACGCACTACGTCTGATCCGAATCCGATCCGAATTCGGAACTAGAAAACTCGGACCGAATTCGGATATTGCATAAGCCTACCATACACGGAGAGGCCGATCGGATCAGGCCAAACTGTATCAGTTCGGTTCAATTCGTGCACATATGGGCCTCATACACGGGCTGTTTTGCCTTCAGTTCTACCTGACCAGATTCAAATCCATATCGTGTGTAATTTGTCATACAGAATCCGTTCAGTTCTTCCAGTCAGTCACACACGATACAGATTTGCATCCGGTCATGCAGAACTGCCCGTGTATGGGGCTATTCATTATTAACGCACTACTCCGATCTCCAATACCAATCCAAGAAATTCAGGCCGCCTTTTGGAATACTTGATTTGAGGGAAAGAAATCGGATGACGGAGATCGGATCTAGTGCATAAGTTACCATAGAAATAGTTCTACGGCGACTACGGACCATATTTTCACGGATTCGGATCAGAGGTGTTACTATGGAAGTTTATTTCGTTCGATCGAGTCTTTGCATCTTTATCGCTCTTATTTTAACACGCATTGGCGTGAGAAAGACGGATAGATGTGAGTTAATCGTTCGGAGTTTCAGAGTAGACCGCCTGATTCGGACGTAGATCCGAATCCGAGATTTTGACGGCCCGTTGTAGCCGTAGAACTATTTCTATTGTAACTTACGCACTATATCCGATCTCTGTCCGAGTTATCTAGACCAATAATTTTTTGACGGATTGCATTCGGATCGGATGTAATGCGTAAGCGCTCTAACCGCTCTTAGTGTTCAGCTACTCTGTGGTCGAGGTATTCGTGACCGAAAATTGCCCAACACTGGATGTGGGCCAGACGCTTCTTGTCCTTGTCGCGAATCTCTCATTATTGTTTGACCAACGCCGTCTTCACACAAAGATCTACGTTGTTAATTATTATTATCAGGTAATTTTATGAAACATTTTTTTTTAAGTACACGAATGATGCTTTTGATATGCTTAACTAGTTGTCACGCCTTTAGTCAAGCGTAATAAGTAATAATGAAGTTGAAGTTGAATCAAAAGTCCTGGTAATTGTGGCTTAAATATGCATAATAAAATTTGATGTTGCGTGTACCATCATATAAATATGCAAAGGTTCAATAATTATTGATTATCCTATTCAGCCTATTTTTAATCCTCCTATTTTTAATGCCTCCTCTGCTATGAGACTGATTTCACTATGGTTGAAAACACTTTTAATGTATTTACACTTTTTAACCGACAAAAAACTGGAGGAGATTACTCAATTCGTACCCGTAAGTTTTATTTTATTGTGTCTATCGCTAGAAGCCACATAGATATTATTATTTGTTATTTAAACTGGTCAAAATAAATTCTAGGTACTAATTGCTACTTACAAAGATTGCCTCCGTAAGGAGGGCAGTACAGAAAGTAAAGATTTTATCAAAACAACTTAACTTCCGCAATTGCTATCAGTTTATCGGATTACGAAAATGTAATCGCGAATAAAAGTTTGTGCACACCTAGAATGTGAGATTTCAATACATATAAAAGCTTTTTGATACAAAAATGATTAGTGATCAAAAATTGTTCTAGTGATATATTATATTCCGTGTGTAATTTTTAACTTTCTATCTATCGTGCAACAATAAAGTGTGTACTACAACATTTATTATAATTAACTACTTAGCACGTCAAGAAAAATGAGGAAACGTATCTCTCAGTGGAATCTGACAACAAAAAAAAATTGCTCAAATACCATTTCGTTACTCCACTGTAATTAATAAAGATACCGGCAGAAGTCACGACGACCGGTCGACCTTGCACTGTTTCGGATATAGTTCGCCACACGGCGCTAATGTGTGTTGATGACTCGTTAGTATAAAGTGTAATTCGCCACACGGCGCTAATGTGTGTTGATGAGTATAAAGTGTAAAATATTGCGAAAGCACTGGTAAAAAAAACCCATAAAAAAGAAGGCACTGGGAACGCAAAATATCTAGACACCTGTTATGTCACCACTAGTGGGCGCGACAGATACATTTGGCAAGACGGATACATTCATACATCCATCGCCATCATTATCATCATCATCAACATCCCTTTAAATGTCTCCACTACTGAGGAAGAGGCTTCCCTTTGGATGTAAGAGTATATGGAGATTGGGCCATAACCCACCTCGCTGGCCCAGTTTGTCCATCCATAATTCACACCTATTTATCGCCGAAGGGGTATATTAACATCCACATTTCTTCGCTTATCATGCGATTTATTAGACACGTAAATCACAGTAATGTATATGGTATAAAAAGAACGCTGTTGCCCATTATCTTCGCTATTTTACATACATACATAATTCACGCCTATATCCCCGAAGGGGTAGGCAGAGGTGAACTAGCACCCACGCTTCGCCAATTATGCTAGGTCCCATGTAATAGGCGAGCCTATTGCCATTTGTCGGGCACAAATTCGCAGTACATTACTAGGTGGTATAAGAGGAACTGCTGCCCATTTCTCATCACTGATTTATCCTTAGTCGCCTTGTACGACACCCACAGGAGAGATTTGGGGTGGTGACAATTGTATTCTACTCTGCCGTCACCACACACGATTACATACATATATAAATCACGCCAATATTCTCGAATTTAGGCAGAGGTGAATTAAACACCCACTTTTTGCTAATTAAGTTAGGTCCCATGTAAGGTGGCGAGCGTATTGCCATATATCGGGCACATCAATCGCAGTATATTAATAGGAGGTATGGGAGGAATGCTGCTGCCCATAACTCATAGCTGTCTTCACGTCGCCTTGTATGACACCAACCGGAGAGATGGGGGTGGTGACAATTATTGTATTCTACTTTGCCGTCACCACACTTTGCACAATTCATTCAAAATAATGCAAACTCATCTTTCCAAATAAGCAAATTTTGAAACAATTTGTTTGATCAGCGCAATGTCTTAAGCGATGGCAATCCGCGTAGATTTTTCCTTAAATCGACTCAGTAGTTATTTTTTACACCCATTATCTTCGTATGCGATGATTTAGCTATGAGATAGATACTTAAATTTTAGATTGCTATGAATTTTTTTTTTGTAATTAAATATTTCGTCGGTGCGAAAGTTGATTAGCGGATATGTTTTGACCTTTACGAGTATTGTATTCTCTTTGCTTTACATGTCTGCGAGGTGTAATAACAGAATATATCTTATTTGTCAAATGTATTTCCATACATACGTAGGTACACTGGGGATCTATTACCTGTATACTGTGTACTGTGTGAAAGGTATAAATAAAATTTAATTATTCATTATGTGTTTTAATAAATATTATTTTAAGTAATTCATTTAATATATTTTAGTCATGGCTGGAATCTAAATATAATATAAAGTGTGCCAGACGACTAGCCAGAGGGATTTCCTAAAAGTCGAGTGATAAAGATACCGGATATAGATACCGTATGATATAGACCGATATATACCAGTAAGAACAACAATTAAACTGTTGATAGTTTAAAAAATAAAACCATTAACATCCTGGAAGCCATTAAAAAGTTTGGACAGATATAAGAATTATAGAAAAAAATATTTTGCATAACCTGTTTCGAAACAATAAAAAAATTGGCCTGATCATGTTACTAGGCTGGATAGTGTTTCTCTGCTTTTCCGCCGATTATTACCTACAACCGCTTATTTATTTGGTTATGTGGCGAAACTTAGAACTACAATTCAGCCATACTTTTTAACATTTTTATGACACTCTTAAGACCGTGTTCAGGAGAGCATTAGTCGTAGTAGAGCCTTATCACGATCCCGGACGAGCATGCTATAGCATTCGCATTGGACAGTTTAATTATGTCGCGGATAGCATTCGTAGCTTATTGCGTTTTTTTGTCAGATGTGCTTGAGTAGTTGCTTTATCCCTATAAAATATAGGTAGTCTATTTCTTACTGTCACTGCTGACACAACCACAGATCGCTTACTGTCACATGACACCTTTTCTGGACACAAAGATAAAGCAGTGTTTACCCCTTCCCCTACACATCGCCCGGCGCACCCCGCGTGGTGGCGTATGCGTCAAATGTATTGAGATCCATTCAGTGTCGACTGCTAGAGCATTCGCGTCGCACTTGATGGTGTTGGTTGGTACGTATTATGACGGAAATGCTAGAGCAATCGCAAAAATCTCATACAAAAAAATAGTGCTAAAGTAGGGTGGTGACTCACTGCCCGGGAACGTGTTATGCTGCTTAATAGCGACCAATGTATAACGAACCGCGTCTTACTTGCACGTACATTTGCGGGCCTAGCACGGGGACGTGGACAAGTCTCTCTCCACCACTTGACAGTGTTTTATCTCGGGATTTAGTGAGAGTTAGAGTGAGAGGCAAAAATTTTATATACCCCGAAGGAGATGTGTCCACGTCCCGTGCTACGGGGGCTGAACAGGGCCTTATTCACCACTAGCAACATCAAAAGTTGTCACGATAAATTGGACGCTCTGCACGGTGAGATTGAAAATCTATTTGAGTTATTGACAGTTTAGTACAGTCCGATGTGCTGTTGACTGTACCGTAAAATTGGTATTTTTTGTGATTCTCCAAATATTTGTCGATTAAATTGGATATGTGTAAATAAGGTTTTCATTTCCTATTAATTTTATGATAGAGACGTCATATAGCAAATATTTACTTGATTACACTTCCAAGGTAATCCGCGACCGTGGATAATTGAACGGTGTCTACCTAATATTTATAGGAAATAAATGTATGTCTAAAAAAGTTCTTTGGTGACAATCGTGGTCGAGTGTTTAACCCACAGGAATTAGATCCCTAGGTCCCAGGTTTGATCCCCAGACGAGTACAGTACTCGGTTTGGTTGGTAGTCAGACTTTTTTCAGGTCCGTCTAGCTAACTTACTACCATCTTATCAAAATCTGTTACATTATTATTATGGCGAGAGATTCTGGTGTAATATTGTGTTCCGACAATTCGTGATAGATTATGTAGATGTAATCTATCGCGAATTATGTGGAAGTGTGGTGACGGCAGAGTAGAATATAATTGTCACCACCCCAAATCTTTCCCGTGGGTGTCGTACAAGGCGACTAAGGATAAATCAGTGATGAGGAATGTGCAGCATTCTTCCTCTTATACCACCTAGCTATATACATACTGCGACTTTTGTGCCCGATAAATGGCAATAGGCTCGCCACCTATTACATGAGACCTAACATAACTGGCGAAACGTGGGTGCTAGTTCACCTCTGCCTACCCCTTCGGGGATATAGGCGTGATTTATGTATGTATGTATGTAATCTATCACGAAATTATGTATCCACAGAGGGGCAGCCCTCTGTGGTTGGGGATACCAGGTGAAGCTCGATTTCATCTAGGGCCCTTATCGTCACTAACCATCACTAACCATCATTAAGTGAGATGAAGGTCAACAGACTCAAGAGCTTCTCTGTCAAGCAAAAAAAGCTCAATGCAACTAAGGGTTGTAAATATTATAATGAGGAATGTGTAGCAGCATTCATAGTAGATCACCGAATAACAATACTGCGAATAACGAATAACGTATTCGGCAGATGGCATTTATATTGTTACTATCTAGATTTGACCGAAACTTACATTAAGTACTCATTAAAGTTAAATGATTTCTCTGAGTGCGGCAGTAGGTATTATATTCGTAACTTTAAGTTGATGTTCCGCGCACATTACGTATATCTTTATAATAAATACGTTGACGGATATCAAAAGTTTTATTTACTATTACAATTCACATGAATGATGCCTAAAAATATATGTCACATTTTACTTTGCTTAGCTCTGAACAATTTTCACGGCCTTTCACAAGTTATAACTGCGTAGTAATTTTCCAAGAAATCGTTTGATTTGACTTTGGATCATTTGATATTTAACGGAAAATTCAGAATTATTATAAAAGGTATATCTATAGTCCGCGGCAGGGTGAAATGGCAATCGGGGATGACGTTTTTTTCATAATTCTTTTTCGTTATTATGAAATGTCGTTATAATGAAATACAATAATAATAATAATGAAATATTAAAATGCCAATCATTCCTTTATTTAAAGTATGGTACATGCTAAGACTATAAAAAGCGTGCGTTTTTGATAGTGAATAGTTTGAACTGTATTTTTATTTTTAGTAATTGTTTTAATTTTGTTTCAGAGTGAATAATGGATATGGGTGTAGTGAAGGGACCGTGTTATTGGCTGACGCTTGTGTTTATTGCAAGCATTCTAACTTCGGTTATTGGAGATTCAGGTAATGGTTATGACATTGATTACATTAAAATGATTACTGTGAACTAGTGGTCAGCTGGCTGACACAAACTTTTAAAACTTGAGTTTATTGCCATGTACTAGTTATTCGATTTTAATTTTAACATTATATAAATGTTAGAAAAATAAGTACAGAGATTTTGGTGGTTAGAAAAAGAATTTCAAAAAATTAAGATCTTGAGGCGGGAATCGAACCCGCGTCCGCTGCTATCCGGGTAGGTGCCTGACCGCTCGGCCACCCAAGACACTAGAAATTATGATCTTGTCTTCTTTTTCTAACCACCAAAATCTATGTACTAGTTAATTTGCCGTGTGGTGACGAGCAGAGAACAACCTCTCCCGCTAATATCGAAGAGGGCGACTAAGGGTTATAATTATAGCTAGATAAAGGGAGTATCAGTCTGGTAGAGCACCCAGCATTACTGTTTTAAGCGTGCCGGGATATTTACCTATAAAAATAGACTCGCTCCCAACACAGTACTTAACATAGTTGGCAAAATGCGGGTGTTAACTTACCTCTGCCGAGAAATTTGGAATATCGCCAGTTATGCATCACTGTATACAAAGCCGCCGTTAAAATGTTATGTTACCAGCCCCCCTAGCCAAGTGGCCTATCAATCGAACGCATAGAATACAAAATGTATAAAACTGCCGTATTACAGAAAAAACAATACATCCGTTTCCTACTTATGTTTCCTATGCGATCGAAAAGATAAGCTACTTGGGTAGGCCCTCAGGGTAGACTTGACATCGTATTAAAGTAACCCGGGAAGGACGTAAATAGTGCTTTTCTTAAAAAAAAACAATTCTGAAAATTGGTATAACACAGATACAATTGACAGAGAATTCGGTGAACATACATACGAAAAAAAACAAAGGAACATTGAATCTCCTGCCTTTTTAAAGTCGTTAAAAACAGTTGTAAAGCTACAATTGTGGCCAGTCACCGTACGGAGCATTTTGGAAAAAAATAAACTTATTCACTTTAGTTTCATAGGATAGAAGTCAGAAACGACCGGGTCGTATTCTTAGAATTGGGACGTTTTTTGTGCGTTTTATTGATTTGATTATAATAGCAGATGACTCAGCGAGCTAGCCCAAATTTCGATGTTGGACCAAGACGGCGTCTGCATTAGTTTCGATTCGCCACAACAATCGACAAGGATGTAAAACCGGGCTTCGAGTTTTTATTGTCACCAGTACCATCGGCGCGTGAGGATCGTGATTCGTGCAGATCATGACATGTCATGCCCATACATTTAGGTGTCCAAGTAATTAGGTGTTTGCAACAGTGATTCTAAACAGGACGTTAAACTCGCTTTGAGCTCGATACAAATTTTGCACAAATTTTGCAATAACAACCACTACCTTAGGTTTTCGCATTCATTCTTATTTGAAAACATAACAGCAGTTGTTACCACACCAATCGATCGACCGACGCTCGATGCTTTTAATCGAAGTCGATCAACGTCGGTCGATTGATACTGGACGGATTTGGTGTAGGAAAAGATATCGATGGATGTCAAATATTACAATTATTTGTAGATTTTTGATGTCAAACGTAAATCGATATCAGTACTAAAAATGTAATAAAAATAAAAAAGGTTATTTAAAAATAATAACAATTTATTTTCAGTAATAGTCAATAACGTACAGATTTTTTGAAATAGTTAGTACCTAACAATTTGATTAAATCTATACGCTGTCCTGTTTTTGTCCTGTGTCCTACATTTGACAATCACAGAAAGAAACACCAATAAATAAGATAAAGCATGGATGAACTCAAGATAGTTTATACTTGTTGTCTCTCATCCAATGACCGGCTCTCTAACGATGTTGGAAGGGTAGTTTTATTTAAAATTTTAATTTAATTTAAATTCGAATTAATTTAATTTATAAATTTATCAATTTCCATATTAACAAAAGACGATCTTTTACAACAAAATAACGGGTTACACAAACGAGTCTGTGTAATTATTGATTACAGCTAATTGGTAATTACCACACACATAAATTATCGATTTATGCGATAACGTGACTCGGTAATCGATATATCGTTCATTCGATTACTTAAACATGCATAAATCAAGATAGTTTGTCTGCCTGGCGGAGATTGGCAGAGGTGTATCGACACCCACACTTCACGTTACGTCCACAGTACATAATACATACCTGCCATTTATACTCAATGGAGTAGAAGGATCGTTGCTGCATCAACTCCTTGCCCCGTTCCCAGGCTGGGCGAACGTTGTTGGTGGTTTTACCATTGTCGCTTGATCCCATCATAGGGACAACGGAATGAAAAAAAAAAAATCCTACAGAAATTATTTTACGTATCGTTAGCTTTCTAAGTACTATCCGGTTAAAATATCTGTAGAACAGGCGTTGATGTAGTCACGTCGACGCTCCTATACGGTGTGTAAAACAAGTATCACCATTAACTTCGATTTCTTTTACTTGTGGCGTCCGTTATTATTAATTACTAGTGATTGATTTAAAGGTGTTGCGTTGGGAATGGGGAGGGCCTTCACATTCTATGGTTCGACAAGTTCGTGCGCTACCCTCCTGCGGTACGAGACTGTGGCGGGGACGGGGCACTCTAGATGCTATCGGGGGCGGACGATGCGGAGAGGGGCGAGTTTTCCCTCCGCCCCGCATCACTTAGCCCCGCCAGCATCCAGAGCGCTCCGTTCCCGCCACCAACCCTCATACCGCAGGAAGGTCGCGCACGAAGTCGTCGGACTATAGCCAGGTCTACAGATATTTTAATAAGTAGTTCCAGCGTTCCTCATAGACATCTTCAATTTTGTTTCTGTTGCGCGTTATGCAAAGGCAGGGAATCGGAGTTGCGCCAATGTCACTCGCCTTAGCTAATCTATTCGGCGTCCATGACCCGCTAAGTACGCTGGGGTATACGTGATTCACCTTAAATTCCTCTGACTTCTAGATGATTCCGCTATTACGTCGTAAAAAGAAAGGATTCGTGTGCCCGTGTACTTAGAATTATTTTATTTTTTCCAACGATTTCTTTTATGATCTTATGTTGGGATGGTAGAAAGCTAACTTAAAATTTTATGGTTAAGATTTCTATAGAATGGTATTGCTCAAATGCTAAAAAGGAATGAATTACCTACATAAGAATAATAGGACATTTTGGGTTTGACAATATTTAGGAACTTGTAAATATCACAACTATTGCTCACGATACGTGTCCACATCAACCGACTTGCGATATGGTAATAAATACCATATGTATTTTATTAAACCAAAAATATAAATGATGTAGGTAATTCAGAAAGTCAGAAAAAGTCTACTTATTAAGTGCTTTTGTATCAATTGATAGAAGTAGTTAATTTGAATATCTATATTAAAATAAAAAATGGACATTCATTAAATAATATAATAAGAAGGTACACATACAACATTTAGAAGTTCAATCTTAGTATCGAAATTATTACCTATTGGCCAGTATTGGTAAGCGTGTAATTGGAGCTTCTCTTGATTATTATTATTTATTACAAAGAATATTGTGATAAGAAAAAGTTCAAAGAATTATACTTTTGATGCTAGAAAGACTTATAATCTTTCGACCATTTTTTAACCACATTATTTTTTGTACTAATTTTACTAACTTTTTGTTCAAATTTAAATCAAGTTCACCGCTATATAGATAAGAAAAAGAATGCCATAGAAACTTCAAACTTCGCAGCCTCAGAAATCTGGCGGGCTATAAGTAGCATCGATCGTTCAGACTATGTTAATGAAGCTATAGCATTTCCTTTATTAAGTTATATAACTAGATAAGATTCGTTTCCTATTAATAGGCTGTTTGACAAGTTTATTTTGTAATTATGTAGAATAGAATGCCACTGTGTTACAGTAATTCTGGCTAAGTTAAAACACTCTGTGCTCATACAGATCTTAATGATAATTAAAGAAGAGAGGCTAGAAAAGAAAAGAGGGCTAAATTAAGCCATGCAATTAAGAGTTAGATGCCAGAAGAGATTCAGATGCTCTAATTATTCGTAGAAAATTTTGTCAGATAATATTTCGTGAAAGTTTTGCACGTTCACGCATTAAAAAGTAAAGGTGCCTAGTTTGACAAATAGTATTATTTTAGTCTGTGCAGTTTTTAGTTTAGCTAAAAAACTGCTTATGTTGGCAATTTTTTGGAACTTCAAACAGATATTGCTGTATATCGTAATTAAATTTGTAAATAATGATGTGCTTGTACACAAAACTGCGAATTAGAGCGATGCGAATTCGCAATGCAGAAAACTGCAACATGAGTTTCTGAATTAATGAATATAAAAATTAATATTGTTATAAAGCTGATAATAGCTATTAATGAAGACGAGAAGTACAAATTAAGTGTAAAGAAATCTAACTTCCACCTACTTAAATAGTTAAAATATTATTTACTTAAGTTTGTGAGATTGGAATCCGATAGGTACGATATCAAGTGTGTTGATTTGATACACGAAACAGGTTGACGTGAATTCTCAACAACTCACTTCGCTGAACTTGCTCGAATTAGTAAAAATATCGAGCGTTGAACTGGCAGATGTGACGTCGAGATCTTGACATTTTAGACGCGTGCGCACCGCTAGTCACGACACGACACCGCGGCGCATTTCACCGCGGCCTTGATACAGCTTCCGCTTCCGTTAGGTCAAGGTTGCTATCAAATGTGAAAATAAAAAAAAAATCTTTACTTATTGTATAATTTTTATGTAAGCTGGCTAACAGCGAGTCCCAATATTCTATTTACAGTTTACAAAAGTAAGCTTACTAAAGTTTACTTGCCTGGCAATTTTGTTATATTACGATAAAATTAAATAACAGAAGTTGCTAAGCAACTAAGCTGTAGTACGTCTATCTTCAACTGTTGATAGAATATTGGGACCCATAATTTCATGCCCTATAGTGACGGCAAAGCAGAATAAATTGTTTCCATACCCCATCTTTTCACGGTTGTTGTACAAGGTGACTAAGGGCAAAAACAGCGATAAGGAATGGGCAAGAGCTGTCTTGTTATGCCACCTGGGATTATACTGCGATTTATTTTACCGATCAGGCTCGCCCACATGGGAACAAACATGTTTGCCAAAACGCGGATGTTAATTCATCTCTGATTTCACCATAAAAAGACTCTTCTTTTAGGAAAACAGCAAGCAATATTTAGTTTCATGAAGCATAAACTTAAATAGTTTTTCAGGACATTAACATAACAAAGCACTCATTACAGTCTATTACAACTTATAGTTATTTTAAAAGCACACATCATTTCAGTACAAGACAAATAGAAGCACAAATTATTTTAAATTTTATTACCACTCACATGCATTGCATTTATCTGTTGGCGATCACGATCTATGCGGTTAATTGTAATCAATAACCCTTGACTCTGTGTGAACTTTTCTAACATATGAGCTGGACCTTGAGATATGAATAGAAGATGCCAGAAAATCTATTACGTTGATACACCATCATCACCAGCCCTTTTAATGTCCCCACTGCTGGGGCACGGGCCTTCCCTATGGATGGAAGAATATAGGGAGAACCATAAATAAATGAATAAATATTTTTACACTCACACCTATCATCTAGCCCAAAGTAAGTAGCCAAAGCACCTGTGTTATGGATACTAGATGACGGACATATTTTTAATATAATTATGTATATAAATGTTGAAAATATACTACATAAACATATACACAACCATGACTCAGGAACAAACATTTGTAGTTATCACAAAGTTTGACCCTACCAGGATTCGAACCCGGGACCTCTTGACCAATACCCAGCAATCTGAGCATTCGACCAAGGCGGCCGTCGTCCTATGTAACAGGTCATCCATGCCAGGTCCTATGTAACAGGGGACAAGCATGACATCTATCGAACACGAAAATCGTAGTAGGTTATATTTATTGCTGCAGCGAGCTAACTGATTATAAAATAACCCGGGGGTAGGTATTAACTACTGCAGATGCAGCCGGGACCAACGGCTTTACGTGCCTTCCAGAGCACGGAGGAACCCGAGATAATCAATTTTTGGTCTCCCATCCAATGACCGGCCTTAGCGAACATTGCTTAGTTTACGCAATCGCAGGCTAAGCGCGCTATGCCACTGAGCTAGCGACCTCCTCAATCACATCAGAAACATCATCACCAGCCCCTTAATGTCATCTTGAGTATAATTGATTGTGTTAGGATGCGGATGGTACCTATTCTGCATTATCAGCTAAAAGGGAAGATCTCCCTTAGGACTGCGTGCGCATTTTTCTGACCTATTTTCTTTGTAAATTTTTTTCTAACACTTAAATAATATAGCAATAAAATTTGAGGCTCGATAATGTCGTACAGCGCGCTCGGTCTGCAATTGCGTAAACTGAGCAATGTTCGTTAAGGCCGGTCATTGGATGAGTTGATCAAAATATAATAATAACGTGTTCGGAAGACACGTTATGCCGCTGTACACGTTTCCAGCTGCATATACAGTCGTTAATACCCACTTATCTACACTGAGCTTGCATGGTGTATTATGGTCCGTTCTCCCTATATTCTTCTATCCAGAGGGAATGCCTGTGCCCTAGCAGTGTAGGACGTTAAATTAAATTGTGAAACATTACCCTTAAACGTAATAAAGTTTCGTTTACCTATACATATATCTTCTCTTCAAGAATGCAGCTATTAGTATCATGAAACTAACTTCGGTGTTATAATTATAGCAAAGGTTCAACCACTTATTGAACGCTTTACACATCCGTGTTACAATTTAGGGTCCCGTACTAAAATATTTTAAGTCTTGATGTATGACATATGAGACGGCTTAATGTGCCTTCCGAAGCACTAAGGAACTATTTTATACTATAACTATTACAGAACTAGGATTATTTTTAGTCACCCATCCAATGACCGGCCTTGGCGATTATTGCTTGACTTAGCAATCGCATGCCGGCACCGAGCTTCTACATTTATGTCATCTCTCCATGACAATCATATAAGGCGAATAAAGAAAATTACTGACTTAAATATCTTTCAGGCACTTTCTTATTAATTGCTTATTAAAACATAAAAATATAAATGGAACCCTTGTTTAGTAGCTGCAATTCGCTATTGGCTAGCTTATTTTAAATGTCACACCCAGTACAGTGTACAGCGCTGGTAGACTTCCTGGTTAATTAACGTTGCAATATTACATTATCAAGTTGAATCACGTAGTTCATCTTTAAAATTGTTTTGAGGGGTTAGAATAGAGAGTATTGTCGTAATAAATACAGCTCACCGTAGCAATAAATTTAGGTACTATGATTTGCGTACCCGATAGATTACAGTCCCTTATTACATGGGACCTGACATGGTTAGCGGGACTAGGGTGTTGGTACATCTCTGTCCACCTCTTTTCGGGAAAATAGGCGAGATTTCGTATATACATGCCACTTCCACGTATTTACTTAGACTAATATAAACCTAATCAAAAAACTAATAAGTATTAAAAATAGAACTATTATGCTTGCTGAACTACTATACTATTAGGTTTATACATTCATGAGCTATAATTTAGCGAATTAATGAGTTACAACATATGTTAATCATATTTAAGTACGACTCCATTAGATATTGAAATTTGTCTACGAGAAATTGTAACACCATTGTATTAGTCGCTCAATGCCGTTTCTTTGCCTTGGAAGTACTTATGTATTTGTTTCTGTAATGCATTTGTCAAGGGGAAATAATTTTATACACTCGTGTGCATCACTATCTCAACACTTTCGACTTAAAGCCTAATTTTATTGGAACTAGTTTAAGATTTTGTTTTTTAAGTAGTTTAATAAATTCATTCACCTCAATTAATACATTTAAATTTAAAGAACTAATATTTAAATAGAAATATTCTTTATTTATTTTTTAATACATATTTTTAAATCAATACAATTAAATGAATCGTCAAAAGAAATCTACGCACTCTGTTCGTTATTGAAAAGACAAGTTGTTCCATTCATCACTTTTCTTAAATGTATGTAAAGAATTATTTTGTAATATATTTGTATGGTGACTCAGGATGGTCAAAGGCATCGAGGTCGACCTAGAAAGAGGTGGAGAGACGATCTGGAGGCGTACTGCAAGACATGGACGGGATTGGCTCGGGATCGCTCGAGATGGAGGGCTGCGGGGGAGGCCTTTGCCCAGCAGTGGGATCTTATAGGTTAATAAAAAATAAAAAAAATATTTGTATGCATTTCAAGAAGTAACTACCAGTCTTATGAAGAGCATTTAGGAAACGCTATTCTAATTTTGTGCCTGTTACTATATTTATGATTATCACCGATTTTTACACATCGATAAGATTATATTTTATGAAAAGTTATCATAAAAGCAACTGCTTTGCACCCCCTGTTACCTCGTCTAATTTTAATATTATATCTGCTACCATGGTTTTTTTTAAAGTGATTGCTGTTAGCAATAGCCCCCATTGTGATATTTGTTTAAATTTCTGTTTGCTGTTTTATATACAGGCCTTACAGGCGTATTATATCTATGTATGCAAATCACTAAAGTATTAATATGACTCTGAAGCTGATTGTACAATAACTACTAACACTACTGTGAGTGACACTCAAATAGGCACGCCTCCTATTGCATTGGAACCAAACAATAACTAGTGGAGCCTATAATAATTCTCCAATTCCACTTCTCCATGAATGAATACAAGCAGAAATTCTGTGTGCATGTCGATACTCAGAATGAGGCGATTTACACGCGTATTCTTCTGCGCTTTCGTGTACAACGCCCGTAGTGTGCTACACTATTTTACTAATGCCGATAAATAGCGAGCAGTGTATAACGAAACGCGTCACACTCGCGAGTACTTCGGTTTAGTCAAGCAGAAATAGCCGCGTCATGCCACATTGTCGCGATAGTGAAAGCGTTTGAAGGTTCATACAGCTGATGCAGTCGCGCTACCGAATTATGTCACCTCGAACGAGAGCACTTGAAAACATTCTCAAAGATAATAAGAATTTCTATTTTATAGATATAAAAAATTGAGCCAATTGTCTCCATACCTACATAAACATAATCTGACTATTCAAACTTTGTTTTATGACATATTCTCTCAGACCTGTCAAATATACACTAAAACTTTCATAAAAACCGATCAAGCCGTTTCGGAGGAGTTCTATAATAAACACGTGTCACATGATAATTTTACATATTAGATTATCTCACATTTTAATAACCAGACAGCCGGTTTGATCGAATCGTCAGATCGCTGGCTATCGGTCAAGAGTTCAGGTCTTGGTAGGGACAAATGTTTGTGTGATGAAGATAGACATTTGTTCTTTAGTCATAGTTATTTTTGTAGTATATTTTCAATATTTGTATAATTATTCTCTATATCGAGATGTTTTTACACGCAAATTGAGTTGGCAGTCATTTTTAATGTCTGGATTAATTTGTGTCCATTTGATATGATCATTATAATATTCTGGCCCTTGGTACTATTTTCCTAGGTAACACGATTAAAAATAAAAATTAAAAACTAGTGGCTATTTTTTAACATTAAGTACTCATTAAAGTTAATTGACGTCTCTGAGTGCAGCAGTAAGCTTATTTCTCGGCGACCAATCATTAAACATACCTCATACAGCTTGATTTTGCATTCGCAGGCTCTAACGTATTAATTACCATACCTTTACGGTTACATCCTATTTGGTTGCGTGACGTAAACGATGCATTCATTTATATTGAGTGGCGGATTCCGAGGGTTCCCATTTTTTATGTTCTTGTTTATATGTCATATGCATAATAGGATCTATTAAAAACTTAATGGCGGCGTGGGCAGCGCGGAAGCGGATCGTAGTCATAATGGTTCTATTGATCTTCTTCATAGAGACTATAATATGCATGTAATGTTATTTCCTGAGTGGAGTATTTTTGTTTTACTGTATGACTTAACCCGTGAATAATTCGCACAGATACAAAAATAGGGTAAGGTAGCCAAAACGTGCACTCAACTGTGTAAAATCATTTCTGCACACCCAGCAGGCCTAGCACGGGGACGTGGACAAGTCTCTCTACCACTTGACAGTGTTTTGTCTCGGGGCTTAGTAGGAGTTAGAGCGAGGGAAAAAGTATTCTTTTCCCTGAGGTGATTTTCTCCACGTCCCGTGCTACGGGTGCAGTGGGAACTTAAATTTGGATCAGATAATGAATCTTACGGAAATATAATATATCAACTCTTCAAATTAATTAATACATGAAAGTGCCCGTTTTAGGCACTGTAACCACTTTAGGCAGCCTTCAACTAATCTTTTACAACACATTATAGTAAAACAACACACCTAATCACTAACACACAGTATTTTAAGCTAAAAAGTATAGAAGAATAATGAAATCGCCAGCCAATACGAGCGTGTTACTTAGGCACACCCGGATGTGCCCGCATCACGTATGACCAAAAATTTTCTGTTCACCGGTGTGTGAATAAAATCCGATTAAATTCTTCGAAGAGTCGACGAGAGTGTTTTCTCATATCCTTGCATTTATCCTACTCATACATACATACATAAATCACGCCTATATCCTCGAAAGGGTATTTATCCTACTCACGATGTCATCAAAAGTTAGTTTTTATTAAATCTAGCAATTGAATCCATGTCACTTGGTGTTATGTGAGGCTCCTCAAAATCATAACAATTAGTCGCGTCGAACGACACCCGTGGCGGTGATAGGTCATCACACGGTATTCCTGCCTGCCCGGCTAGCTATATGATTTACCCCCGAATACAGAAACGCCAATCAAAGTTTGAGTCTTGCTTAACATTTAAATATTGTTAAAATTGACGTTATTTCATACAAATTCTGACAGGTAATGTCCATTTAAGTTTTTAAGCAGTGTCCCAAATTTGATTAGCGTTTCTGTATTCGGGGGATAGCCTTTATCGTTTTGAGCTGTCAAAATACAATGATTTTTGACAGTTAAAAGCGACGAGGCTTAATGCTAGCCGGGCAGGGTGCCTAGCTAAGTCGCAAACGATACAGCGTTTCTATTGAACAATAATGTCAATTTTTACAACTACTCTGGATTTGACACGACTGTCAGTAATTCTTTACATACATAAATAACGCCTATATCCCCGAAGGGGTAGGCAGAGGTGAACTAGCACCCACGTTTCGCCAATTATATTAGGTCCCATGTAGGTGGTGAGCCTATTGCCATTTATCGGGCACAAAAATAGCAGTACATTGCTGGATTGTATAAGAGGAACGCTGCTACCCATTCCTCATCACTAATTCGTTAGTTTTCGTTAGTTTCACAAATTTTTATTCTATTCGTTCGAATAGATTGGCTCTTGTCTAGGCCTCCCTGGTAGCTTACGCAAATGTTTACGACGTAACTATAATATCTCCAACAAAAGGATATTTAACACATAGGTAATGTAACTGCTGATTTCCACCATTATTAAATTATACGTCCGTTAAGCAACTCCGATTACAGTATTACTCAATAATCGCTTGTTTATCTTAATCTGTATTGATGACTTGTTAACACGCTTCTTGTTTATCGCTTCCTCGTTGCCCTTTTACTTCATCCGCTACACAGGAAAACGTGATGAATGATTGTATACTAATCCTCAGACAGGTCTTCATATAATTTTTCAATTCATTTCATTCATTCTTCATTTTTGACTCTCGTTTGGTCGAGCGGAACCGCTAGCAATTTGGCCATAAGTAAATTATTTAACCGGGTGGTTGAGTGCTTTCAAGGCCCTAATACTGGGGGACAGGGTCTTCCCTACATATAGAATGCAGGATGTAGGTAGGTGAAATAAATAAAACCCACACAAGTTCAACAAATCTCGCCTATAATAGAAGAGGATTTTTCTTGATTACCGAGTAGGATCCAGAGCAAAACTTGCTTGTAAAATGGTTTTTAGGGCACCGCTCTCTTCTCCCCCATTCTCTTCCGCGGGTGAGTACAGGGCGACTAAGGGGTTAGACTGCGATGAGTAACGAGCTGCAACGGTCCTCTTATACTACCTAGTAATATACCGCAATTTATGTGCCCGATACATGGCAATAGACTTTTGCTATTACATGGGACCTAATATAATTGGCGACTGGTGTTAACACACCTCTGCCTACTGCCTGGCTTTGGGGATAAATAGGCGTGATTTTAGAATGTATGTATGTATGTTCATAGCCCAAAAATATTATTTTTTGTCTCAATTTAGTTCTAATCTTTGACCAGTGCAAATGATTGCGAGACCTACAGCTGTGATCTCATTGCGATCAAAAAACTTTAATTAGTACAAAAAACCTATTTGTATTAAAATGATTTTACGATGACTATACCGGACCTACTTTTTGTTGGTACACAATTAGTTTTCGTCGCGTTTGATTGGTAATAAAATAAATAAAAATATTATAACCGATTTAAATTATATTTCTTTGATTGAAATATGAAATAAATATGATATGAAAATCATGAATAACTCATCGTTAGTGGAAAGAGTTAAGTGCTAAAAATATTAGGTTGTTTATCAAACCTGTATTAGCACCCACATTTCGCCAACCTTGTTATAGAAACGAGCTTATTGCCATGAATTAATAATATACCATTTGACGACCATCTTGGTCGAATGGTCAGGTCACTGGCGTTTGGCCAAGAGATCCTGGGTTCGAATCTTGGTAGCGACAAATGTTTGTGTATTTGAACACAGATATTTGTTTCTGAGCCAAGATTGTTTATATGTTTACACGGTAATTGATATCATTATTTGTGTGAAATTGTTGTGTCGTGGTGCCGTGTGGTGAAGGCAGAGTAGAATACAATTGTCACCACCCCAAATCTCTCGCGTGGGGTCGTACAAGGCGACTAAGGATAAATCAATGATGAGGAATGGGCAGCAGCGTTCCTCTTGTACCATAATAGCAAATGTACTGCGACTTTTGTGCCCGATAAATGGCAATAGGCTCGCCACCTATTACATTGGACCTAACATAATAGGCGAAACGTGGGTGCTAGTTTACCTCTGCCTCAACGATATAGGCATGATATATGTATGTATGTATGTAAATTGTTATGTAAATTATTATTTATCATGATAACACAAGCGCATAATTAGGGCTAGATAATATTGTGTTAATCTAGGAAAAAATATTATTATACCAGACACTTCAACACCCGCTGGATCGCAGATATAGGGGTGGTGACAAATGTATTCTGCTCTGTCGTCACCACACAGTGTAGCAACTACAATCCTTCGTCGATGGTTATAGTCTAGCACAATATAAAAATCAATCTACAAACTATATAATAAGTATTTACCCCATAATAAAAATATCTAATCACAATCATAACAAAACAAAATTGATTGACAGCATTGGCAGTATTTATAGTGTAAGCTATTTGAAGCCTTATATCACAGGTAATAAAATTCTGAGTAATTTGAGACGACTGCTAACCCTGATCTGTTATTTTCTCTATGTTGAATTACAGGTTTCTCCGAATGATATCGATCGGGCTTATGAGTTTCTTAAGCCTGATTGGGCCTTCCTAAGGCCTATTCGCTTGGATGGATACATGACATCTGTCACAAATGTAACTACTCAACAATTTACAAGTAGCATTTAATGACAGTCTTATGACAGATAAGATAGGGCTGTCAATAAATATTTTACATAAGCTTCCATTATGGAATGAGCATTATGATAACTAATAGGCTTTTAACTTTTAGCATTATGTATGAGAGGCCAGCGTGCAGTTGTGTAGTGTCCTCTAGCAAGGACTGACCTCCAGGAAGTAGACCTGAGGGGCTACTCTTTAAATTAATTGGAATCGGTTTTGTGTTGCCGTCTCTCTCAAACGTTGCTATCATACCTAATGAGTGAGAGTGACTGGTAGACTAAGACGATTGCAATTGATTTGCAGAGTTAGGTCGCTGACTGGCAGCGCGGAGGTAGTAGTGGGACATAACACGATTGATTTAGTGTAAAAAATAAACCACGTACAAACGATACAGTTTATATGCTAGGTAGTGATTGAGTCCGATTTTCGACGTCTGCCGGGCACGCTAATCTCAGTGCCAGGTCAAAGGTGTCAGAAACTCTTTGTACATACAAACATACATAAATCACGCCTAAATCCCCGAAGGGCTAGGCAGAGGTAAACTAGAACCCACCACGTTTCGCCAACTATGTCAGGTCCCATGTAATAATAGGTGGCGAGCCTATTGCCATTTATCGGGCACAAAAGTCGCAGTACATAGCTAGGTGGTATAAGGGGAACGCTGCTGCCCATTCCTCATCACTGATTTATCCTTAGTCGCCTTGTACGACACCCACGGGAGAGATTTGGGGTGGTAACAATTGTATTCTACTCTGCCGTCACCACGCGGCGAAACTCTTTGTGCAGTAGCGTATACTCGTTATATTTACTACTATTAGCCGCCTTGTACTACCGCGGTGGTATACATATAGGGCGGTAACAATTGTATTCTGGGTCCGTCACCACATGAGTGAATATTATTATCACCAGATCTTACTGCCGCACTCAGAGACGTCAAATAACGTTAATGAGTACTGAACGTCAAAAAATGACAATTCAAAACTAGTCGCTATTCTTGCCGAGTCTATGGTCTAGATTTGAATGGAAGTTTTTGACATTAAATACTCATTAAAGTTAATTGACGTCTCTGAGTGCGGCAGTTAGATGTCCCCACTGCTGGGGCAAAGGCCTTCCTTAAGGATAGAGAAACATAGGAAGAATGGGCCATAACCCACCACACTGGCGCATGCTGGTGGGTATTAACGACTGCAAATGAAACCGGGGTCAACGGCCTAACGTGCCTTCCAAACAACGGAGGAACTCAAGATCATTTATTTTGGTCACCCATCCAAGGACCGGCCTTAGCGAGCATGGCTTAGTTTCCCCAATCTCAGGCCGTAACGGCACCATCGAGCTCCATATGCATAGTCTAGTAAATTATTACTAATTAAATTTATTTCAAATATTCTCTCTTCAATAGGCAATTGATTAACTTTTTAAAGAAAATTTGTCTAAAAATTACCCATGTGATGAGCCAGATATTGTTACTCATCTATTATAATTCGCTCGTATAATATACAGTTAATATATGTGCTAGTTTCAAATGTACATACTAAATACAATTTTACATTGAGGTTAGCCTTTCAATAGAAGATGAATGGTATCATACAAAAGTAAGCGTTCTGATTTATGTGATCACTCGTCGTTACATGAATTATTGTCTGATCTCTCACATGTGACGTAGATATCTGCGCGGAGCATTGAGAAACATTATATTAAGTGTTATTTATTATACGTACCACGGTTATTACAAGTAAATATATTACATTCTGCAGTCAATAGGTTTTATACATTAAGCTAGTTACCATGGGAATAAATTCTAGTTGGCTAGTACAAAACAAGGTCCAATCTGTAAGAAGTTCCACAGTGGTGTATGCCTTGCGTATTCTTAGTAATACTCACCTAAATAAAAATAATTTATGACCGTCAAATAAAATAATCCAGATACCACGGGATAATAAAACTAAAAGGTCATAAAGTATGCCTTTACTGCAAGCAGAATATTTTAAATCTATTCACCTCGAATAGCTTTATCAGCAATTATGGCATAAAAAATCGTGTCACTCGATAATAAAACAATTACAATCGATAACATTTTATAAAGGAATCATAGCGACTAAAGATTGACTGCAATTAATTACAAATAAAACATACATAGTGCAAGAATGCTTATGCGCAGGTGTCATAGTCATGTTATATCCGTTTTAGTAATCGTTAGTTAATTTAAAAAATCTATGCCTCTGTTATAATAATTGTTTGTTTTCTAGCACGTACCTATATTAGTTATATATCAAGTACATACTTTTGATAAAAAGTATATAATAAATATATTTGCTATGTTATTGAAATTTTTAATCGGCCAGATAATTCATTTATTGCTGACGCATTTATGTTGTATTTTTTGCTATAATAAGCAACGACCGATACTTATTGGCCAAACATTTTAAAATGAGATACGACTGTCAGTTTGTACTTTAAGGAAATGGTTATTAAATAGAACAAAAAAAACGGATCATTATGATTTGAAATCACCAACGAAATTAACTGCCGCAGGGACGTCAAATAACGTTAATGAGTACTTATCGTCAAAAAATGACAATTCAAAACTAGTCGCTTTTCTTGCCGGGTCTATGGTTTAGATTTGAAACATTTTTTTTGACATTAAATACTCATTAAAGTTAATTGACGTCTCTGAGTGCGGCAGTTAGTCATTCAAATAAAATTGTAGATATTTCTCTATTTTTTTTCCACCGGCCAAGGCTTATATAATATAATTTGCGAACTGTGGGTGGTATGTCCTTCGCAGAAAAATCAGCGTAATTTATGTATGTATTTTTATTTGGCCTTATGTGCACGTTGCTAAACGTCATGAGTGTCAAACCTTTATGATAGATAATAATATGGTAATAGATCAGTATGTTCACGTTTAGCTTTCGTGTCGATTGTGACATTGTGGTAGGTGAACAGGGGATAATTATAATAATAAAACACATTTTCGATTCAACCTCTAAAACATACAGACATACATTATTGTATTAATTCCCAAAGTTTACCAGCTATGTAAGGTCCTAGTGTACTATGTAATAGGCGGTGCTCATTTTGCCATCTATCGGGAAAATCAGTATAGTATTGCTAGGAACGCTACTGACCATGTTTCATCATATTTGCAACTAAAAGTAACTCTTAATAGCCTTGTATTATATCCACTGGGGTGATGCGTGTTGACGATTGTATTCTGCTCTGTTGTTATAAATACATAAATCACGCCTATATCCCCGAAGTGGTAGGCAGAGGTGAACTAGCACCCACGTTTCGCCAACTATGTCAAGTCCCATGTAATAGGTGGCGAGCCTATTGCCATTTATCGGGCAAAATAGTCGCAGTACATTGCTAGGATAGGTGGTATAAGAGGAACGCTGCTGCCATTCCTAATCACTGATTTATCCTTTGTCGGCTTGTATGACACCCACGGGATAGATTTGGGGAGGTGACAATTGTATTCTACTCTGCCGTCAATGTATTCTACTCTGCCGTCACCTCACGGCTGACTTTATGTCTACATCAATTGTCGAAACTGTGTAAAACAGGCTGGTATAGTAAACAAAATGCTTAAACAGATTACATTTTATTTAGTTTCAAAATAGCCTAGTTAAAAGCATATAGTTAGTTAAAAAGGTACATACATACATACATAAATCACGCCTATATCCCCGAAGGGGTAGGCAAAGGTGAACTAGCACCCACGTTCCGCCAATTACGTTAGGTCCCATGTAATAGGTGGCGAGCCTATTGCCATTTATTGGGCACAAAAGTCGCAGTACATTGCTAGGATAGGTGGTATAAGAGGAACGCTGCTGCCATTCCTAATCACTGATTTATCCTTAGTCGCCTTGTACGACACCCACGGGAGAGATTTGGGGAGGTGACAATTGTATTCTACTCTGCCGTCAATGTATTCTACTCTGCCGTCACCACACGGCTGACTCTATGTCTACAGCAATTATCGAAACTGTGTAAAACAGGCTGGTATAGTAAACAAAATGCTTAAACAAATTACATTTTATTTAGTTTCAAAATAGCCCAGTTAAAAGCATATAGTTAGTTTAAAAAAGTGCTTATACAAATTTCATATTATTTAGTTATTTATTTTTTATGTTATGTATCTCTATGTCAATAACAAATTTGGTATTTAATTTGCCTCCCAGGATAAAAATCTATTAAACCTACATACAAACTTAAAGTTCTGCTCGGGCTTATTACTTAATTAATAATTAACAAGGCTATAATCATTAATAGAGCAGTTATCTTATTTTTTATCTCTTAGACAAGAGTTGACAAGTGCACCCAACTCATTATTGATTGTACCTAGAACTGTTTGATTGGCCTCACCACATACGCACCTGAGCCTATTTAACTACCAGTTTTATTTATATTGCAATAAGGTAGCTAATTACATTCTTTATTTCTAACGATACGATCGCGTATCGTCATACATTTTTTTTTCACGTGAGATATTTAGGTCGAGTACTTAATTGACATTGATTGATAAATAACATTGGCTGTAGAATTTATAAGCTGCAATAAATTACACAGAGTAGATTTATCAATGAATCAAACTTTTCTTTAAATTGCGTTTCATAATATTTGTTTCAGAGTTATTACTCATTTGCCTATCACGATCCGACCAACATAATCATGTCTCATATTGAAATATATTTTATAATAAAAAAAAACTAGTTAATAGTATTTATTACATTAAATTAAATATTGACTTACCCAAATTCGGAAACCGCTAATTATACTTACATACCTACTACTACTACCTACCTAACTAAATATAATACCTGCTTACTTATTCGCGACTATTTTTTTGTATAATATAATGAACATTATGAAATACTGAAATCTAACTTCTAAATTCCAAATGGGCCGTTCTTGCTAGTAATTAACGTGTTTGGTAGACAATTCGATATATAGCGTCCTGACTATTCATAAGTGTATTGTAATCATACCAGATATGAATAAATGAATTTTGCCTTTGACTGTATTCCATGGAACCTACAATAGTTAGCGAAATGTCGGTTTTATTTCACCTACGGTTGTCCCTTCGAGAAGAAACAGGCGTAATATATGACAACTTCAATTTTAACTCTACCTACCCCCATAGGAGAAGAAGGGATGATTTATGTATTAAATATATTTCAATGAAATTATACTGATTGAATGATGTAACTAGAGTAGTTTTACGCAGGAATTGTGTGCTTTCTTACACTCTCACCTATTGCCTAGGCAAAGTAAGTATATAAGCACTTTAATATGGATTTAAGATGACGGACCAATTTTAATATACAAAGTAATTATATATCTATTGCAATATTCAAACATCGAAATTCCCTAATTATTTGTTATCATACATCGGTTTGAACCACTGCACTACCAAAACAAAAAATGCAGTTTAATAGTACCTACTGAACATTTGTATTATCTGTAGCTTACTACGAAGCGTCTGAAGGGACTCTCGGTACCCATGGTGCTTCTTAACAAGGTCTTGTCTTAAATCTGCATTCGTAATGAGTATCTCATTACGCACCAGTCGAGAGGTAGAAGGCAATCAACGGCAAAAATCTATTTTAATTGACTTACATTGGGATCGGTCCGTGGCTACATCATCACGGAGAATAGAAAGCAACCGATGGATGTTCAAATATGCATTAATCATATAATACATCGCGTTTCCAGAAGGGTCAGGTTAACACCAAAATTTCACCAGCTTATATACAAAACTAGCGAATTGGCGCGATGCGAATTCGCAACGCAGAAAACTATACGTAAATTGCTGCGATGCGATCGAAACAAAGAATAAAGGAATGCGCGATGTCAATCAATTCGCAAGTTCGACGAAACAAAAACTCTTAGATTTTTACGATACGTCGTCACATTTGTGCAAATTTGAAAGTTGCAAGCCTATTCTTTTATCTTAGCAATGCTATATGGTTATTAAGAACCTATTACTGGGGTATTGACTAGGGTATTATGGGTTATGACTATGGCATTCACGGCTTGGCTCGTACTGATAAAACCTATAACCATCATCTTCCTCCCCGGTTTCCAGTTCATGTCTGGGCGGCGCAGTATGTTTCGTGTTCCGTTCATACAGGCCAGACATTACCAAACCATCCACTCTATTTTGATTCATATCACCCATCACACATGAAAGATAATAGTGATGAATGAACGTATATAAAGTGATCAGAGTATTTGGGCTAAAAAAATGCCAATCCATATTGGATTAAAAACTAAATGAAATGCATATTCGTTAATAATTTAGGCCATGAAATATCAATGAAATTTATAATCTTTGGAAAAACAACTAACACACTTTCTATATTATTAGCAGAATAAAAAATAAAATACTTAAATTCACAATAATGTCCTTTTACGTATACTCGTATAAATTACCGCCAACGGCTGTTTTATAGCTGGATATAAAACATTCTGCGTCGAGTAATTGCTGTACATTACCTAATTGTGTAGGTTTAATCTTCTTTGGTTTAGCAATGACCAAAGAGCTCTTATAATTATTATAATTAAAACAGTGCAATCACCCACCATACACACAGGCTATTCTTCTTCACTAAGTAGACTTCATATATCATTGTGTTGACATATCTATTATAGTTTAAATTCAATTCATTACGGAATACCTATATGCAATTATTGTATAAATTTATAGACTAGTGCCTAGTACAATGACCTTGACTTATTGAAGGTGTGAAGGTGGGTGGGTGAAAATTAAAAATACCAACCAATATGAACGACTTACCTCGAATCTTATATGTAATCACCAATCTTGAAGCTGGCTTGTGCAAAAGATGTTTCCTTTAGGTAAACAGTGGTGCTTATAGTAGATATTCATCTTCCATCTAGCCTTAAATAAAAAGCATAAGGCCTTGTCTTATGTTATATTTTCTCAACAACAAAATGTCTGTATTCATCACAAACATTAGCCTTACCGGGATTACAAATGCTGTTGGCCGATAGCCAGCGAACTGACCAATCAAACAAGTCAGCCGTCAAACAATATGTGCTTTATTTCCTGTAAAACATACACATATATACTTGCATTAATGACGCCTATTTATCCCCGAAGGGGTAGGCAGGGGTCAATTAACACCCACGTTTCGCTAATGAGGTTAGGTCCCATGTAACAAGTGGCGCCCCTATGACCATCTAGGTTGTTTATGAGGAACGCTGCTGCCTTTACCCTTAGTCGCCTTATACGACACCCGCGGGAGAAATGGGGGTGGTGACAATTGTATTCTGCTCTGCCGTCACCACACGGCAATTCATGTAGTGCATTAAATTATACCTCATTCCTCCTTATTTTTGAGCAATATCATGTCAAGGTTTATGGTAACAATATTTACCTCCCTGTGTATGATTACTGACAATTTGTATCTTTTATTTCAGAAACTTATTTCGAAAAACAGCGCTATGATGGCTGGTACAACAACAGAGCTTATCCCGATTGGGGTTCAGTTGGTAAGTTATTTGCAAATTGTATAATAATATGATGTTATTTTGCACTAAGCGATGCATTTGACACCATTTAGAAAGGTTCAATGTAAAGAAAAATTATTTTCTGGATACACCTGTTCCGCCGTGTGTAGGTAGATATTTACCATAAAACAATTTGTTGGTATCTACGTCATTAAATTTGATTATAATTTAGAGCACACAAGTTCATCATTCTTAAGAAATCAATTCACCAAATCACAATAATCAATCAGAAGCAACTTTTCTAGTCATAAAGTAGTTAAAATTCCTCATAGTTTAAAAAAATAACTGCTTAAAATTCGCAATAAACGACAGCTACTACAAATTGGTTTCATAAATTGTGAATTTATCGGTTAATTGCTCCTTAGTTGCTGTAGTTAAGGCCGATTGAAAAATAATGATACGGTATAAATCTTACTCTATAACACACGATAAAATCTGTAAAATTCATTTTATGAAGTGCAATAAATGACCGGATCGCTTACCAAATGTTATTTTTATTTTTTTCAACAACTTGATATTTCAAGTAATAAACGTGAAACGTCGTATATTTTAGTTGATTCTCTTCAAAAGTTAAAGTTTACACTCCTAATTCGAGAAATTTTACACTGGCTTACAATAATTCTACACATATACATATATACATATACATATACATTCATAAATCACGCCTATATCCCCGAAGGGGTAGGCAGAGGTGAACTAGGGTGTTAGTTCACCTCTGCCTACCCCTTCGGGATACGTTTCGCCAATTATCTCAGGTCCCATGTAAATAGGTGGCGAGCCTATTGCCATTTATCGGTCACAAAAGTCGCAGTATATTGCTAGGTGGTATGTAAAAAAGGAACGCTGCTGCCCATTCCTAATCACTGTTTTATCCTTTGTCGCCTTGTAGGACACCCACGGGAAAGATTTGGGGTGGTGACAATTGTATTCTACTCTGCCGTCACCACACGGCCAATAATTCTAGATAGTGCTTAATTAGTATCCAAAATATTTACAAAGAAATATTGTTGTAAAATTACTTCTAAACACTTTAAATGATAATTCGTTACTTGTATATACTATAAAGCTATACTATAAATATTATAAAGCTGAAGAGTTTGTTTGTTTGGTTGGTTAAGCTAATCTCAGAAACTACTGGTTCAAATTGGAAAATTCTTTTTGTGTTGGATAGTCCATTTATTGAGGGAGGCTATATGCTATACTAGGAGACTTTTTAGTCACTGCAAAAATTTTTGGAATTCGTTCAGACCATCAAACTGAACAATTTTCACTATGGGAGCAACTCTAAATTCACGAAAAAATAACAGCTGTTTCATACATTCGGGTCAAGTAGGTATCATCATTTTGTATGAAACAGCTGATTTAAACAAGATGTAGTAGTAATTTCAAGTTAAAAAATATGTGAGGATTTAAAAAAATATCATAATAGATATCGAGGAATTGTTTCGCAATTGATATCTCTAACAACTTTGTTGATCTCATTTGTATTAACAACTATAATTGATACAATCAATCGTGACGGCTAATGTAACTATCTGTTAATGTTTCAACGTATCAAGATTGTTTGTCAAATAAAACCTAGTTAGGTTCAAATGTAGTTTCGCCACTTTGTCAGCTGTCGTTATCTGAATTGTTGCTGCTCAAGCGCAAATTCACATGTGGCTTTAATTAATCGGTACAAAACATTGCATTATCTGACGAACAAATTGTAACAAAAAAATGTTAACTGAATTACGCTTTAGTTTTTAAGATATTTCAGTCACGTATATCATCTAGCTCAAAATAAGTAGCTTAAAATGCACGTATGGATACTAAATTTTAATATACATATTATAAACATACACGTATTGAAAGTAAACACATTTATAAACAATTATTACGACTCGAAAAGAAACTGTGGTCACACAGTCACAGTTCGAACCTTCTTAGGATTTGCGACTAATTTCAAAATATGCATGCTTTTCATCGGCATAAATTTTCCTACGTACATCATGTATGTACCTGTTATTGTAGTGTTATTTAGTTAACAGACCACGACACGTATTTGTTTAATATAATATTAATAACTACACTATTATTAAAACTTATTACATATAACTTTATCGAGAACAACGTAAACATACACATACATACATACATAAATCACGCCTATATCCCCGAAGGGATAGGCAGAGGTGAACTGGCACCCACGTTTCGCCAATCATGTTAGGTCCAAAATTCGCAGTACTTCTGTAGGTGGTCGGTATAAGAGGAACGCTGCTGCCCATTCCTCATCACTGATTTATAGTCGCCACCCACGGGAGAGATTTGGGGTGGTGACAATTGTATTCTACTCTGCCGTCACCACACGGCTAGTAATTTAGACATAATATATATGTGAATGGAACTGTTATCTTTTAAGAATAGCAATACACTTACAATACACATTACACTTTATTAACCTAAAATCACTTCAAATTATCATCATTGCTTAGTTAACGCAATCGCAGGCCAAGCGCGCTATGCTAGAGCACTAGCGGGCTCCTCAACAAACAATACACGTCATTAATCAAAAATTACTTCAATCAACACGCACACGTAAATCATCATCATCACCCTGCCCTTATCCCGTCCTATCTGGAGTCATGTGTCGGTATGTCACATTGTCATGTCTCGCTAGACCATACATCGCTATGTACAGTCAACAGCACATTAGGTTACTAGAAACCGTCAGGAGTGTTTGGCGCGTTTCGTGGTGTCAGTCAGATTTTTTTTCGATAATTCTTAAATTGGTTCAGAGTGGATTTTGTGCAGTGAAAGTGGTGTTATTTTGATGCACAAGCATCCGTGTTGATGTGCAATTATGCAGAATCATTGAAAACAAGTCTTATGATGTGTTTGATGTTGTGGTGAAGATCACTATAAAAAGTGGTTTTATCCATTTCATCAGTCACCATCATGAACTCTGTTACCATTCAATTCGCGCCAAGCACTCCCTAGATGCGTTAAAATGTGCGACACCCATATTTTAACGTAAAATTTATTTCATTCATCCATTTCACCCACTCATTATTTCATAAGACTACAGATAAAATATACACTAAAGACTTGGCTTTATGGGCAAGACCCTTTGCCTTCCCTAATATATAGGGAGAATTTAAAACTAACTAAAAAAACTAGAAACCGTCAAATATTTCCACTCAATTTAGAACTTTATAATAAGGATGTTAAGGTTGAAAATTTTTGGAGAAATTTGACAGATTGTAGTAACCCGATGTGCTGTTGACTGTGTGTCCTATTTTTCCATCCATTTCTATATTTACCCATCGGCTTTATGTCACACTTTACACATTGTCATTCCATCCACACAAACGCTTCGTTACTTGTTTTGAAAGAATAACACACAATCAATTCCAATGTTTATAGACACGTGAGTTAGAAAGGAACATTCCACATAGAACGGTAAATAGATTGGGTTTCATATATCAATTGTCTGTTCCCTTATAGCTATTATTATGAGCCATAAACCAAAGTTGCAAAAAGTTTACCGCTAAACGGATCCATTTAATTTTATTTGAGGCATTATATTGCTTGCTTGGGAGGTACACTTAAATATGTGTGTGTGCGTGTGTGTGGTCGGAACAATTGTACAGTCGCCGCGTTATATGGAAACTTGCTCACATCACTTGCCCAGATCATGTTGGCCGAGAATAATTGCTCTGCCAATCGTCATGTCAATAATCAGAGCAAATGGTACTAAAAAGGCAATGAACCAGATACAATCAAATTACTCTGCGAGCAAATAAATCATGTATAGCCATTTCCAATTTAATCCTTATAGTTAGTATGTTATAAACAGTTGAGATTCCTCAAAGTGATGTAAAATTAGTCTCATAATATGCTAGCGTCGCGGAGTGCAAATGAGATAATTATGAAATATTTCGTATGTTTTAACTTGCTGCGCGCGAAAATTCGCACGTATGTAAGGTAGTGTCCACATTTTGACATACCTGTAACTCATTAAATTCGACACTTTTAAGGCTAACTCAAGCGCATAAACTTGCGTAGAATTCTGTCATTAACGGACGTAAAGTTACATTGCATTTTATACATTACAAATTAAATTATTTTAATAGGATATTAATCAATTATTTATATTATTTTCTTTAAATTATCTACAGTTTTCTTAGAATACCATAATTTATTGTTATCTGTGCACATATTTACTTACCTGTGGAGTTAGCTAAATAGGTTTGATAGGAATGCGCGCCCTTTCCTATGAAGAAATAAAAGACGATCGGGGAAGAAAAAAGTGAAGAGAGATTTAGAGAAACGATTTTAGGATCGCACAATTTTATTTCAATGTTTTGATTTTTTATTTTTTTTCAACGTGGCTAATAAATTTAAATAGAGCTAATGAATGTTGAAAGCCGTATTTATAATGGTACTATTTGATAATAACATTAACGTAACCATCTAAAATTATAATACTGGAATATTTTAAAGGGTACGTATTATTAGGTATTTTGTTTGTTAATTTTAATAATTATTTTATGTTCTTGATGGACTCTAGAATTATATTTATCTAATTATAGGAGTGCAGAGATGGACGTTTCGATAATTTTTTTGTTATATAAAAGTACATAAAGTAAACTGCAGAAGAAGAAATATATGAACGGACCCAATTCAAGTATGTGCGTATTATATTACGTCTACTTGATCACGCCATGCGTTCAAATGAAAATTAGAATATTAATTATATTATTTTGCATAGAAAGTAGATTTGTTATTTAAGGTAAATATATTAGTTTTATTTTAAGACAGCAAAAGGTTTATAATGGGAACCTCACTCCGTTATTTTAAGGCCTGAGTTCACCAACACGTAAATCAAACGATTATAACAGGCAGTTTTTGACAATTCTTCCATACAAAAATATGTCAAAAACTGTCGGTTAAATGTGCCGTGTGGTGACGGCAGAGTTGAATATTGTCACCACCACAAATCTTTCCCGTGGGTGTCGTACAAGGCGACTAAGAATAAATCATTGATGAGGAATGTCCAGCAGCGTTCCTCTTATACCACCTAGCAATGTACTGCGACTTTTGTGCCCCATAAATGGCAATAGGCTCGCCACCTATTACATGGAACCTAACATAATTGGCAAAACGTGGGTGCTATAGTTCACCTCTGCCTACCCCTTCGGGGATATAGGCGTGATTTATGTATGTACTTATTATTTTTAAGATTGTCTCTGTGTTGTATATGTAGGAAAAATCTGTTCACACGCCCTAGAATATCAGCCAGGCCTAGGTGTAATAGTAGGTAGTGACAGTGACAGTAATTAATAACATTTTTGTATGCATGGATGAGTAACAAGAATGCACAAGATAAGAAATGCGTCTAGTCATCACGTCTCATGAAATTCCACATTACTCTCCCTCCGTACACTCTAAATTTAATTTTTTCCTCTTAATCACGCGATCATCGCAACATACGACATGATCAGTATTTACATTATTATTAATATTAGGTTGGGGAAAAAGTCTTTTCGCATTATAGTATGTAAAAACTTGTAATAAAATTTCTTTGGCTATACTATTTGTATCTGGCTGGTTTTGGTATCATTGAAAGTTTAAATTTTAAAGAACATAATTCCAAATTCAAATTAGGAAAATGTGTGATTTTCATTTGTTTTTCGTACCGCCAAGATGAATGAATCTAATGAAGAAATTCGATACATTTTAAAATTTTACTACAAAAAAGGTAAAAATGCAACGCAAGCCGCGAAAAAAATTTGCGATGTTTATGGACCTAGTGCAGTGTCTGTGAGATTAGCACAAATTTGGTTTAAGCGTTTTCAATCCGGAAATTTTGATGTCAAAGATGCACGTCGTTCTGGTCGCCCTATTACAGATAAAATGGATGCCATTTTTGAAAAAGTGCAGCAAGATCGGCATGTCAGTAGTTACGACGTAGCTGAAGAACTGGGAATTGACCACAAAACAATTTTGGCGCATTTGAAAAAAACTGGGTACACAAAAAAGCTCGACATTTGGGTACCTCACGAGCTCACTGAAAGAAACCTAATGAACCGTGTACTCATTTGTGATTCTTTATTACGACGTAATGAAACCGAACCATTTTTGAAGAAGCTGATAACTGGTGATGAAAAGTGGATCACATACGACAAGAACGTGCGAAAAAGGTCGTGGTCAAAGGCCGGTCAGGCTTCACAGACTGTGGCGAAACCCGGGTTAACTCGCAACAAGGTGATGCTGTGTGTGTGGTGGGATTGGAAGGGCATTATTCATTATGAGCTGTTACCACCAGGCAGGACCATCGATTCTGAACTCTACTGCGAACAACTGATGAGATTAAAGCAAGAAGTTGAGAGAAAGCGGCCGGAATTAATCAACAGAAGGGGTGTGGTTTTTCATCATGATAACGCTAGACCTCACACATCTTTAGCCACTCAGCAAAAATTAAGAGAGTTTGGCTGGGAGGTATTAATGCATCCGCCGTATAGTCCTGACCTTGCACCTTCAGATTGCCACCTGTTTCGGTCTCTTCAGAATTCTTTAGGCAGTGTCAGGTTAACATCACGAGAGGACTGCCAAAACCACTTGTCGCGGTATTTTGACCAGAAGTCCCAAAATTTCTATAGCAATGGGATCATGTCCCTACCTACAAGATGGCAAAAGGTTATCGAACAAAATGGTACCTATATACTTTAGTTAAATTTAAATAAACTATATTAAAAAATGTTTTGAATTTTCTTAAAAAATGCGAAGAAACTTTTTCCCCAACCTATTATATAATTTACATTCTTGTAAGCAAAGATAAAGAGTCTTATCAGTAAAATTAATGACACATAGGTAATTATCAAAGCCGTGTGGTGATGGCAGTGCAGATTATAATTGTCACAACCCCCAATCTCTCCCGGGGGTGTCGTACAAACCTATCAATCAAAACTATTATAAGAAAGACTTAAATGCAAACTACAATACGTATAATATACTCTCCGACGTTTAGTTTAGAGTTCAAGATTCATTGTTTAATGTACAATGGCGCTGATTTATTTGCTCAACCTGTTCCTCACAATTCAATTAGGAGCGATTTATCTTATTGTTCCGCTAATGCATTTAGATATTTCAATGGTTCATTCCGTTCAAATGAGAGCAATTGTGCCTTTATATCATGAGGTCGGTCTAGCCGTGCAATTTGTGAGCTTAATGATGTACACACGAAAAGCTTTTATTGATTGTTACTTGTTTTATTAATTGTGGCATATTGTGAGCTTACTAATTTACCGTGAAAACTGGACTAAATACTAATATTTTTTGAAATGTAACAACATTTTCAGATTTTACTTACATTATTATTTGTAATTTTATGTAATTTTACGTTTCGATCACTTTACAGCACTAAAAATAGGGGTTCATTCGCTATCGTTAACATAGGTATTTTGCATTATTTTTTTAATGGTGGCGGCCAATTGAATAAATCAGCCTAATAGTCAAATTACATTACCCATGAACATAAGATATCAATTACCAATTGAATAAATCAATATTACTCATCATTACTTCTCAGACCATCAAAATGTCAGCCGGGCAAACCAACCAACAAATGAAAAATTATAATTAAATAAAATAAGCAGTTACAAGATAATTTATATCGTGAGCGATTTATTGGGTTATTAATAATTATGCCGGATGTATAATAGGTAATAAGAGCATAATAAGGGGTACTAAATGTTGTCGGACCTCCTTGTTCCTAATAATAATTCGCGATTCATAGAGCTGCATCGAGTGTCGATTACAACACGCTGGCATAATGGTAAATTATTCACAGCTAGAGAAGATCACGAATCGGCGAAATCCTTGCAAATTAATCACGATAAGCGGTATCGTATATTTAAAACAACCAACCAAGTTATACAACATTGTAACAGAAATAACGCATACCCTGAACACTACCGATGCTAACTTACTGCCGCGCTCAGAGACATTAATTAACTTTAGTGAGTACTTAATGCCAAAAAAAATAATTCAAAACTAGACCATAGACGTCATAATATGTTTGCCTGAATTAGGAAAATAATGTCCTGATTTTACCTACGATAATAAAAACAATGGTTTCTCAAATTAAACATTATTGAGTGCATGAAATTAAACGCTATAATTTAAATTAAGCCTTGAACTGGTAACTGTGTTTAAAATATATATTTTTAAAAGTTTGACTTATTGATGCTGCCATAGGGCCGAGTTTTAAGTTATTACTTATTTAATACCTGTTCTTTGTCCTTTTGAAATGTTTGAAAGTAAAGTGACGGATGACAGTATCAATGATTCGAGCAAACAGCAGCGGTGGCGGGATGGTGGCTGTGGTTGGAACAAACGTTGATCGCCCTGGTTTGAATCATCATCGCCCTGCCCTTATCCCATCCTATTTGGGGTCGGCGCAGTATGTCCTCTGTTTCCATTATCTTCTGTCACTCGTCATCTGCTCATTCACATCCATCACCTTCATATCACACCTCATACAATCCATCCATCTTTTCAGTGGTCTTCTGGTTTGAATAATGTCCATATATTACCTACGTTACAACTGCCCGCCACCGCTACCGCCACCGCTGCATGACCGCTGCTGTTTGAGTGAGGCTTAATTTTTTTTTTGTACAAAATTTTTAAATATTGAAATTAAACGAAAAACATAGGTATATTCTAGATATGAAATTGTGATAGAAATTATTTACATTCATACATACATAAATCACGCCTATATCCCCGAAGGCGTAGGCAGAGGTGAACTAGTACCCACGTTTCGCCAACTATGGCAGGTCCCATGTAGGTGGGTGGCGAGCCTTTTGCCATTTATCGGGCACAAAAGTCGCAGTACATTGCATTGCTAGGTGGTATAAGAGGGAACGCTGCTGCCTATGCCTCATCAGTAATATATCCTTAGTCGCTTCGTACGACACCCACGGGAGAGATTTGGGGTGGTGACATTTGTATTCTACTCTGCCGTCACCACACGCCAGACGGCCAAATTATTCGCAAAGACCAAAATAGTTTATCAGAAAGTTTTGTAAAGCAAAACCGAAATTGTTTCCATCGGTATGGCACTTTACAAAAAAATTAGTCGAAATTTTTTTTATCTGATATGCGATGTGATTGGTGGATTGGCCTGTAGTCAGATATTATACAGGTTGAGTTTTTTTTTCGTGTCAGTATGGGGAAATTCTAAACTATAAGAGATAGAGAAAAACTCTCTTAGAAACCGTGATCTTAATTTTGGATAAAATAAAAATGGTATTTAAAAAATGTTTAAAATCTTAATAGATTTGGAGATATTAGTTTTAGCGTAAAGTAAGCTCAAGCGTTTTTGCTATTACGGTTAAATAAATAATAGTAAAAATATAAAAAATAAAATGTCTGTACCTATTCTTATCAAACAGGCAAATTTCCCTTATCGAGACTTAAATCCAGGGACGTTTGGTTAGTAGCAACCTCGTCTGACCATTCGTTCTATCTGATGTATAATAAAGTTTGTCAGACTGGAATTATAGTCTTACGTGCTTAATGGTTCCCAATCCATAAATAGTTCTTTTTTTGAATGCTCTTGACTGAGCGGGCTTTACATCATCTATTAGATTTTTAGGGTAAGGTAACCTAGCATTCGAGCACTTCCTGGAAGGTTTCTCTACTCCCGAGACAGAATTTCATAGCCCACTTCTCGGGAGAGGGCTATGAATTTCCATACAACAAGCAATTAAGTTTCTACCAAAATCAAATCAAAAGATATTTGCCCAAAACACAGTTATAAAAAGATCTTATAAATAGTTGTACGTAGGTACATGTCTCCTCAGATCTACTTAGATGAATGTGAAAATAATATTTTAATTAATCGCTAATAGTAAATAGCCACAGAAGGTCTCAATACGGATGTTCAAGGCTATGCGAACCTACCTACTAGGAAGTACGGATTATTATATATTGATATTAAGAATGTGACAGATGGCGTTCGTTAGTATCTTATTTATGACTTTTTATATTTTAATATCAAAGAATGTCGTTTATTTAAAACGTATACGATCAAGAATGATTTAGATGCGTTGTGTATTTCGAGCTAATGAGAGAGGCTTACTTTCTCAAGAAAATGCAAACAAATAATTTTGCGCTTTTGTTAGCAATATTTATGAAACTTTTAAAAGTGGTTTTTTACCATCCAATTGTTGCCGCGGGTATATTACTAGTTTATTACAAAGCGAAATTGCCCATATTATCAGGACAATAGTTTTTCGAAATATTTCGGACATTTTTTACTTATCTAATATTTTTAAAATGTTTAAATAAAAATGCAATTATAATAATATTGCTAGGTATTTTACTAATGCTAATGCTTAATAGCAAGCAATGATAACGAAACTTGTCTCTCTCGCGCGTACTTCTGAACAGGGTCTAAGCGTTCCGTTCTCTTTCCCGTCACTTTAGCATCCAGTTTTGGCACGCTCCATTCACCGCGGAGATCGTGAGCTTTGATCTGGTTTTACGTAATTTTCTCGCAAAATTGACAGGTCATCACTGTATTGACTGTCGAATTACAAACCGTATATAGACATATACGGTTCTGGGGGGAAATTTGAGATAATATCTTCATTTCACTTTAACGGTAGCCGTTTTATTGCCGAATAAACACATACCTACATAGCGTTGATACCGAGAACTGTTTATGATTTATCGAAGATTTCGGTTGTTGTTTAATAACCAACCCACAGGGGCTGCATGTAATGGGAGTACTTGAAATTGTTCCAAAAAATTTAACTGTATATTTTAAAAGTTGATATTGTTTCACGAATGTAGAAGATGCCATATCGAAGTAACGGACTCTGGTCCTGGTAGTGTAAATGTTTGTGTGATGAATGCGGTCATGAATGAGAATTCATCATCATAAATGAATAGTCATGTTTGCCATTGGTTTTATTTACAGTATATATTTTACAAAGAAATCTTCAAAGTGTCACAAGCAAGATTTATTGCACTTTTGATCTAGATATTAATTCACCAAGGAATTTCTTTTTATACATTTTATATTAAGGACGATAATTACAGTCCTTCCATGCTGTCCTGGGCCCAAAAAAAATATAAAGAATGTGCCAGCCTTATCCAAGTTTTATTAAGATTGACTTGATATTTTATTTGACGGCCGCCTTGGTCGAACGCTCAGATTGCTGGGTATTGGCCAAGAGGTCCCGGGTTCGAATCCTGGTAGGGGCAAACTTTGTGGTGACCACAAATGTTTGTTTCCGAGTCATGGTTGTGTATATGTTTATGTAGTATATTTTCAACATTTATATACATAATTATATTAAAAATATGTCCATCATCTAGAATCCATAACACAAGTGCTTAGGCTACTTACTTTGGGCTAGATGATAGGTGTGAATGTAAAAAAAAATATATTTAAAAAATATATTTTTTACAATTTAATATTTGTCCAAAGGGAGTCGACTCACGCGCAAGTCGCCGGCGTCTTACGCAGACGGGGTGTACATGATGGCGGGTGCCGACCGGCCTGGGGCACGGGCGCTATCCAAGCTGTTCATGCGAGGACAGGATGGCCTGCCTTCAATGGCTAACCGGACGGCGCTGCTGGCTTTTTTTGGTAAGATTTCTTTTATTATTAGGTACTTATTTATTGCACAAAATCAGTGAGGTGGATTATGGGCCAATCTCCCTATATTCTTCCATCCATAGGGAAGGCCCGTGCCCCAGCAGTGGGGACATGAAAGGGCATGGTGAAAATGATTGCACAAAATCTACAGCTCTCTTCAACATTTTCACAATATCATAATCATCACGCTTTAATGTCCCCACTGTCAAATTGATAGTAGGTATATTAAAAAGGGGCAAGAGATGAGCATGCATGCAGAGAGTAATGAGATTGGATAAAGCGATTCTTTCGCGTATTTATAGGTCGTAGCAAGTCGAAAGAAGTAATCTCTGCCTACCCCTGTCCGGCTAGCAAGAACACCGAAACACGATGCGATAAAGCCATTTATCCCTTTGAATTGTCAAAAATGTATGAAGTTTTGACAAGTTCAAAGCGATAAATGGCTATATCATATCGTGTTCCGGTGGTCATGCTAGCCGGGCTGGGGGAGAAAGTCGTGATATTATTAATCCGACGAAAAAACGGAGGTTACTCAATTCGTACCCGTATGTTTTTATGTACTATGTAGGTATGAGTATGTATATTTTTATTTTACTCTATTTTATTTTTATGGGTTTTCATCAAAACAAACTGTTTACAGGGCAAATCGTGACCGGCGAAATAGTGATGGCTTCCGAGTCCGGCTGTCCCATCGAACACCACCGCATCCCAGTGGACAAGTGCGACCACATGTATGACGCCGACTGCCAGGGTGCTAAGTACATGCCTTTCCTACGGGCGGCGTACGACAGGAATACAGGGCAGAGCCCAAACAGTCCAAGGGAACAGGTAAGGTTCAACTTAGGTTCATTGTACGTAACATAGAATATGGTGGTTAGAAAAAGTTGGAAAAATTATGGTCTTGACGCGGGAACCGAACCCACGTCCACTGCATTATTCCCGCATCAAGACCATAATTTTTCCAACTTTTTCTAACCACTATATTATTATTCTTTGTACTAATTTTTCTAACATTTATAATAATGTTCAAATTAAAATCAAAATAGTAATTTACGTAACAATCACGCTCTTTATCCCCGCCGAGGTGAATTAACACCCACGTTTTGCCAACTATGTTAGGACCGGTGTAATAGTGGGTGAGTCTATTGCCATCTAACGGGCACATTGGCTGTAGAACCCATAGTAAGTAAAACTGTTTTAAAAGTGTTACTACTACAACTCTGTAATGAATCCTCTTGTAGATGTTTCATACAATGTTGCCGTTTTAGTTCCACTTTTAGTACCAACTACAATTTTCGTGCCCCATACACGATAATAGGCACACCCCTTATTACACGGGACCTAGAAAAGTAGGGGGTTGGTACCATTGCGATGATAGTTAAGCGTGGATTATGTATGTACGTTTTATCTAACAATTTAGCAGAACAACATTAAACATTGCAAAACTGTTCATTCAAGGCCTTGAATAAATATTTGCACCCACAAATTATATACCATGGCGAACAATGGCAATTATCGGAGCGATTTCGTTCCCATAGTGTTCAATGTACAAAAGAACAGAAGCTAGAAGCTAAGTCGTCAGTCACGCCCATTAGCATTACACTCATTCAACACAAGAAAGACCCAGCTGTAAAAATACTTAAAAACATTGTGTGTTCTAAATTTATCACAGTAAGACTTAATGTTGCAGCAATACGATTTCAAGTTGCACCTCTTTGTGCTTAAGAAGCGATTTATCGACGCATCTTGTAGATGCGCCCAGTCCGCTCGATTTTATGTTGGTACCCGAATCGTGCTTGACTTCAATGGATTAATGTTTTGGTAGTCGAATAATAAAGACCTTACGAAATAAGGTGCGCTCGATGGTTTACGTAATACACGTTATAAATAAAAGGCTGTGTTTCCCCCAAATATGCCTAAAGGTATAAGTTGGTAGCGGGCGACATGTGGCAGCAGCGGACGACGTGTCGTCGCTTCATGTCGCCACGACACGTTACGTCCTGTCGCTGCAGTTATGATTTCGAACCCGACTGCAGACGGCAACAGCAGATGGAATCCAGTTCGGAAAAATTCATTTTGAAACTCGCTCGACGGAGGGAATTGCATAGAAATACATAAAAACCAGTAGTGTCGCTGCAACACGTCGTCCGCTGCTGCCTCCTGTCGCCCGCTACCAACTTGTACCTTAATTCAATTATGTTATAAGACTGGATTCCATGAATGTGAGTAAAAAGTTATGGACATGAATGTTGATGGATGTCGAAGTAGAGGAAGACCACTGAAAAGATGGATGGATTGTGTGAGGTGTGATATGAAGGGAAAAGAATGACTGGAAAAAGAATGGAAAAATAGGTCATACTGCACCGGCCCCATATAGGGCGATGATGATGATGACAATGAAGAATCAGTGCTTGTCCCATTGTATTGTAATAGTAAGGTGTTCTAAGTCAATGGTTATGATATTTTTAAGCCATGTGGAGTCACTACTACCTACACTACTTTTATGTATTTACTATTTCTACTGCGGGTGTCGTACAAGACGACTAAGGGTTAAGATGAGTAATGGGCAGCAGCGTTCCTCTTGTACTACGTGCCGGATAGATGGCAATAGGCTCACCACACACCTAACAATTAGCAAACCGTGGATATTAATTCACCTCTGCCTATCGCTTCGGGGATAACTAGGTGTTAGTCATGTATGTATGTATGTTTATATGTATAATTACAAAGTAGGACTTTATATTAATCTTTGCTAATAAAAAAAGATTTTATTCGTTTGCAAAAACACAGAAACACTTTTTGCCTTATTCTTTACGATGATACTTAACAGCCAGTGAGGTTACTTCATTATATCAAATATTTCCAATCGCCTCTGTGCTTTACATCTTTCAAGTTGAGAATCGATTGGAGGAAATTTACAAATTTGTATATACTGACGTGCTGTTCATTGTGCCAAGCAATTAGAATTATGTGGTGTAGCTCGTCGCTATCTTATCCGTCTTCGAAGTGGTCCAAATAAAACGTGACTGTCGTAACACACCGACTGTTTCACGACAAAGGGGCCTTGGTCGTATCCTGTATTTTATCTGTATGCATTTGTTTCTTTTTGCTAGCATTCAAGACGTATTGTTTTCTTTTTTGCACTGCATGGCACTGTGTCATTTTGAAGGCTGAAGGTATATCCTACGTATTATGAAGGTACATCGTTAAAATTAAGTTTTGCTGTGTGCAATTAATGTATAGAGCGCAAAAACATCTAGGAGTCATAGCTTCTGTAATTTGTTTAAGTCATGTAGCTATGTTATGACATCCTGAAGCTGATTTTTTTAGGAAAGACATGACATTGTGACTTCTTTTGAAATAAACAACTCATCGCATTAAACACGCCTATGTTTTAGAAGTTAACATATTTGTTTTTCCAAGCAAGCCAAGCGCTAAGCAACTGTGCTATTGACCGCCCTTTTGGAAAATTTACGCAATCATAGAGAGCCACATGAACTTCTATATAAATTATTATCTTTAAAATCATCAACACCACATAGTGTACTCATTAAGTAAGCTAGAAAATTAGTAATAGAATTCTTAACGGTGATGAAAAGTTTAACGACTTAACACGCTATTGAAGCTTAGCGCTATGAGCGTGTAGTTTAGATTGCAATCTAATATGCATTTAAGTATCGTATCGATTTTTACACAGTGCGTAAGAAGGCCGAATACCGAGCAATAAAACCTAATGGCACTGCTCAACCTAGATCCATTGATGGCTAGGGCTGTGTGTAAATTTTACAATACTTTTTTTATGGGTTCTATAAAAAAGTATTGTAATTATTCCTCAATTTTGGAATTCTTGCAATTGTTAGTTTCTTATTGAATGTTTTATAAATAATAATATCAATAATAACTTAAATATCAATGCTCCTATTATAGGGGAAGGCAGCCCAAAGTAGATATACCGCCTATAACGGGTACGTTAAAGACTAAATACATTAAAAATATATAGTTTACAGTTAACCTTATCTTCCTAGATAAAAGCTTAAGACTTGTCTGCATTTTTCATATAATAAATAGGTACCTATATTTTAGACAACCCTACATCTCGTAAAACGCATAGATTACCAATCGCCAAGACACCATTAACAACAGATAGCTTTGCGTGATTGACCTGAAGAAGAGTTAATTTGTTGCTAAACGTTTGCAAAAACGCAATACATCCATAAAGATATTAAGTTAAATTAAGTTTTCAGTACTTTTGTTACCATTGATACATATTATAGGAGGACCGTTATCATGAGAAAAAGTAAAATTTTTCATGATTTTCTCATTGATGAATGTGTGGTGAAGGCAGAGTAGAATACAATCACGACCTCCAGCCTCTTCCAGCAGCATTCCTCTTATACCACTAAGTAATAAACTGCGATTTACGTGCCGGATCGACGGCAATAGGCTCGCGATTACATGGGACCTGTAATGCAATGGATTACATTGGTGAAAGGTGGGTGTTTATTCACCTCTGCCTACCCCTTCGGGGATAAATAGACGTGATTTATATATCTTCAAACTACTTATTACTACTAATAACAAAACTAAACATTTACTAATGATGATTACGCGTCACATTTGACTGGTAATCACCCAGATTGAATTTTTTGCTATTATTTTTATCCTAGCGCTATCAATTGTTTCAGATAAACCAGATGACGTCATGGATCGATGGCAGCTTCGTGTATAGCACGAGCGAGGCGTGGGTGAATGCAATGAGGTCATTTCAGGTGCCACCCCGCAGCCCCGCCTGCCTCTTTACGTACTATCTAATATCTTAACAGAAGCCAAGAAGGATTAGAATACAGAGATGATTAATAAGTGAATCGACCTTCTTGATATTCTTCTAAATTACGAGATACAAAGAAGATTAATTCTGTTAGAATAATAACTATAACCTCTGTATTCTGATCCTTTTTCACATAATTTTAATTATTATATTTATAACAGGGCATTGTGTAGACCTGCATCAGAACTAAATTTTTAAAATGTCTTTCTAGGGAATAATTATTTCTCTTTTTAAATAATATTCAAATAACAAAAAAACAATACGTAGTATTATAAAAATCATCACCATCATCCTTCTAATTCTGGTCCGTACTTCTTTTGTGTGTTATTATAAAATATTACGACGATCAATTAAATATTTCTAACAACTGAATATTAAACTATCCCCATATTCATAATAACAAATCAGCTTCTAAGCACGGAAACAAAATTACTGATCTGTCCCTTTTTATCACAGCATAAACACAGTTTTACAAAAAGAGACAGATCAGTGATTTAGTTAGTAATTAGTAAAGCTCTTTAAGGAAATATTTTGTAGAACGTTGTTATTGCTTTTTTAAGTCATAATTTACATTAATTCTAATTATTTTTTTAAATTTATTACTAATATTATGCCTTTGTTAATTCCATTGAATCTTATTTTATAACATTTTTAATTAATATTACAGAACGGAACTTTGTCAAGCGAAGGTGGAATGCCTCTGAAAAATACTAAAAGAGTTCCATTGTTTAACAATCCAGTGCCGCACTACATGAGAATGCTAAGTCCTGAGAGGCTGTTTTGTAAGTACCCAAAAATGCTGGTTTTGTAGCATCGTCTCATTAGAACGCCAAAACAGGGCCATAATCTACCTATAGGACCTAGTGCTTGCTGTTGAGTATTAACGACTCCATAATATGCACCAAGGATCAAATGTTTAACGTGTCCTAAAATTAATAAGTTTGTAAGTACGTTATACGTTAAATCTTTTTTGTTAGCTTAAAAACTTACTTTTTTACTGTTGAATACCTTTGCGAACCGTTGCGAACCTTTTCCCATGCCAGCATTTTTAAATTTCACTTAATTATTTCAATTTATTTACTAAAACTCGATGATTTTCCTTCTTTAAAGCGCGGCAAACGATCTTTCATTTTAGAACTAAGCCGTGTAGTGACGGTAGAGCAGAATAAAATTTACTGTCGCCACCCCCAGTCTCTCCCACGGGTGTCGTACGAGGCAGCTAAAGAGTTGACAGCAACAAAGTAATGGGCAGCACCTCTTAGATCATCTAGAGATGTACCTACTGTGATTTGCGGGCCCTATAGATGGCAATAGGCTCGCCCGCTCACTCGGGCCTAATATCATTTGCGAAATTTAGATTTTAATTCACCTCTGCCTAGCCCTTCAGAGATGAATTAGACGTGCTTTAGGTATATAATTATGTATTTTACGAAGTTCTCAGTTACACGAAGATAATCGCAAATATGGTTTTCGGTATAGACGCATGTGCAAGTTTCATTATATTAAATTGCTCATGTATGACAATTTACCAATCAAATTTTTAATGATCGCTTTACCATTTCACATCAATTTTAATTACACATTCAATTTGACCCTGCCATTCTATTCCACTTTAACTTTTTTAATTACACTCATGTCAATCAGTTCGTCTTCAATATTAATTAATACATGATTAAAATTTGTAGTTACAATAATTTATACGGCATAGTTACATTATTAGAGACTTATTACATTTAATCCGTGTGGTAACAGCAATGCAGAATACAAAATTAAATATCACCTCCTCCATATATCCCTCGGCTGTCGTACAAAGCGACTAAATACAGCGACGAGTAATGGGCAGTAGCCTTCCTTTTATACCACTGCAATTTATGCCGTTAGATGGCAATAGACCTCGCCACCTACTTACACGAGATCTAGCGTAATTGGTGAAACGTGGGTAATAATTCATTTACCTACCCCTTCGGGGATAAAACAGTGATGTGGAATGGGCAGCAGCGTTACTCTTATACCACCTTTAACAATGTGCTGCCACTTTCGTGCCCGGCTCGCGTCTTATTTATTACATGGGACCTAACATAATTGGCGAAACGTAGGTGTTAATTCACCCATGCCTGGGGAAGGCATTCGAGGAAACAGGCGTGATTTATGTGTGTATGTATGTTGGGGGATAAATAGACGTAATTTATGATTTATTTATGTTATATTATGTATATACCTTCTGCCCCAGTGCTAGGAGATCCCCGCACAAATCAGAACCCAGCTATGGTGACGTTTGGCGTGCTACTACTGCGTTGGCACAACGTGGTGGCTGCAAGGGTTCAGAGGCAGCATCCCGAATGGAGTGACGAGCAGTTGTTTCAGAGAGCTCGCCGCTTCGTTATTGCAAGTCTTCAGGTAGGTGTATCTCTTTCCTCCATGATCCTCAACTATTTGTGTCGCGCTAAGTGTCTTATAATATTGCTATAGGATATGGCTAGGCTCTTTACTCCGTGCTTCTCAACTATTTGTGTTGAGCAGAGTTTCTTTTATAACACTGCTATAGGATTCAGCTAGGCTGCATAATATGTACGACTTGAGCGTCACTAAATCTTCTAATGAACGATGTTAAGAACGGTTCGAAGAAAAAGAGATCAGGAAAATTTCGAAAATTATACTCTATTGCCTCTATTAATTATAAACTCATCCATTCGTATTGGATACGGAAATCTGCTGGGATACAAGTCCTATTGTATGGGTGAAATCACAATACCAGTCTTATATGATCATCACCAGTCCAGCAATGCCCCCAATGCGGCACAAGCCTACCCTGTGGATGGAAGAATATAGGAGGAATGGGCCATAACCCACCACTGACTCTGTGCAGATTGGAGGATATTCACGACTGCGAATGCAACCGCTATCTACGGCTTACGTGCCTGCCTATCACGGAGTACCTAACTCGACTTCTTCTTCTTCTCTTCTTCTCCCTGCCCCGTTCCCAGTCTATCTGGGTTCGGCGTAGTATGTTTCCTCTTCCATTCATATCGGTCAGACGTCTTCAAGCCATCCACTCCCTTTTGATTCGTATCATCCATCACTAGGAGTACCTAACTCGGCATAATATATTTTTTGGTCACCAATCCAATGACGGGCTTTGACTATATTGTTTATTTTTCGCAATCGTAGACCGAGTGTGCCAAGCCACTTCGCTGTCGATCTCCTCTAAACCAGTGCCTCCTAAGCATAGATCTTCGCTAGCCAAGAAATATTTATGAGAACAGACGGCCAGCCTTATAAATTCAAATATGTACAGTACATCAGTATACTAGTTACGAAAATAGCTAGCTATGAAGCCAAATTATGGTTTTGCTTACAAAAATGTGAGGCATTGTTTCGACTATTATAAGAAGAGTAAACGATACATTGCTTATCGACTCTCGAACTAGGAACCGAGCGATATTGTAACACATGTTAAAAAGACATCAACGCGCTTAGCATTAACATCTTTTACCTATTGTCGTAGCATAATAATTATCACAAACAGTTATTTTTTTTAGTGTAACTTAGAGTAAACCTATTTTGGAATGAGAAATGTTATATAATTCATTTATATATTTATTATGTATATTAAAATTTCTCCGTCACCTGTGCATAATCTACTTATTTTGGTTTAAATAATATGTAACAGTGTAAGAAATATATACTAATTATTATTTATTTATTTCAGAACATAATCCTGTATGAATACGTGCCAGCGTTCCTGGGTGTACCAATTCCTCCGTACGAAGGTTACAAGGCCGAAGTGGCCCCAGGGGTGACACACGAGTTTGCTGTCGCCGCGTTTCGCTTCGGACACACATTGGTGCCACCAGCTATACTCCTGAGAGATAGGAACTGCAGATACGAAAGGGCACCTGGGGGACATGACGCCATCAGGCTTTGTCAAACCTGGTGGGATGGAAACGTAAGTCTTCTTTACCAATCTATTATTGTCACGAGATACCATATAAGGAGGAGATCGCTAGCACAGTGACTTAACGCGCTTGGCCTGCGATTGCGTAAACTAAGCAATGTTCACTGAGGCCGGTCATTGGATGGGTGACTACAAATTTATTATCTCGAGTTCCTCCGTTCTTCGGAAGGCACGTTAAGCCGTTGGTCCCGGCTGCATTTGCAGTCCACCAACCCGCACTGGTCCACTGGTGGGTAATGGCCCTTTTCCCTGCCCTGTTCTCTGCGGTCGGCGTAGTATGTTTCCTCTTCCAGTCCGGGGGCCTACCGCCTAACTCGATTGCTAAAGCAAAAGCTATAGTTTATGACGTCATGCTGTCATTTCGCACCAAATGTACCTAAACTATTAGCGACAGCTTTGAACGAATGATCACCGAATGATTTTGTATGAATTTGGCACAAAATCCGTGCCGCCTAAAAATTCAGGATGGCTGCTATAGCCGTAAGCAGTGCATTGCAATATAGTTATCATCAGCAATCGAGTTAGACGGTAGGCCCCCAGGTCAGACGTCATTAAGCCATCCACTCCATTTTGATTCATATCATCCATACACCGTAAAGGTGCTCGTAATGAATGAATACATAGAAAAGAGACGAAACGAACTATGTTGAGACTCTATTCTATACAAAGATTTTGGTGGTTAGGGTTTGCTTTGTAAACTTTGCTTTATAAAGTTTATAAAGCAATCCCAAGCTTAACCGAACGCACGCTATTTGTAAAAATATCTGCTTTGGAATGTTTGAAATTTATTTCTACATTGCGAGGGTACCCGTTGGCTTACAACGTGAAGTGTAAAGGTTAGAAGAATTTCGGCAAGTTAATTAGTGTCTTGGGTGGCCGAGCGGTCAGGCACCTGCCCGGATAGCAGCGGACGCGGGTTCGATTCCCGCCTCAAGATCATAATTTTTCGAAATTCTTTTTCTAACCCCAAAATCTTTGTAGTAATTTTTCTAACATTTATATAATGTTAAAATTAAAATCGAATAGTTTTCTAACATTTATATAATGTTAAAATTAAAATCGAATACTCTATTCTATGTTATGATAATATATATACCTACTCTATGTTTCAGGATGTTGTGTCTCAAGTGCCGATAGAAGAAATCCTAATGGGTATGGCATCGCAGCTGTCTGAAAGAGAAGACGCACTACTCTGTTCTGATGTTCGCGACAACCTGTTTGGTCCCATGGAGTTCTCAAGAAGAGACCTCGGGGCTCTCAACATTATGAGAGGGAGAGATAATGGGCTACCCGATTATAATACTGCCAGGTATAGATTATTTCAGATTGCACATAAGAACAGAAAATTCTCATTCCATTTTAGGCTTATCAGCACTTTACTCTTACGTTGACGTATTTAGCAATTGATCAAACATTTTTTTTCATTTCATTTTCTAGGTATTTGCAAATTAGTGAACATTGTGATATTGAGACATGGTTTATTATTGAGGCATTGGGTATAGCAAACGTAAGAGAACGTTAACAAAAATTTAATGTTATCATCATTTAGTTTTTTTTTTATTTTACATGTATTTGTTTTTTTTTTATAAAATTGTTATTTAGTTAAATTATATGAATTTTAATTGCGGGAATGTGTTATTATTATTAATGCTAGACATATTATTGAAAGTATATCAATTGGAGAAGAACAAAGAATGTTTTCAATAGCTAATTTTATTATCCCGCGTACTACATTATGAAGTTGATGACGAAGATACATTAAATTAGATCTTCTTTTTTCAGAGAGTACTTTGGTCTACCGAAAATAAAAACTTTCAACGAGATTAACACGCAGTTGTTTGAGAACAATCCAGATTTACTACAGAAACTTATTCAGGCGTACGACGGAAGACTAGACAACATAGATGTTTATATTGGTAAGTTCCTTTCGCATACTATATTATACATACATACATACATAAATCACGCCTATATCCCCGAAGGGGTAGGCAGAGGTGAACTAGCACCCACGTTTCGCCAATTATATTTGGTCCCATGTAATAGTGGCGAGGCTATTGCCATTTATCGGGCACTAAAGTCGCAGTATATTGCTAGGTGGTACAAGAGGAACGCTGCTGCCCAATCCTCATCACTGTTTTATCCTTAGTCGCCTTGTACGACACCCACGGGAGAGATTTGAGGATATATTATAGCCTTACTAATAAACACGGTATAGGCATTGAGTAGTTACTCAGTGTTTTGTCTCTTTTCCTCGCATTCAAAATCATGTTTCAAAAGAGAAAACACTGAGTAACTATATACTCAAGGCTTATACCGTGTTTATAAGTAAGACCGTGACTATAACAGGAGACTTTTTGGTCACTGCAAAAATTTTTGGAATTCGTTCAGACGATCAAACTGAACGAATTCCAAAAATTTTTGCAGTGACTAAAAAGTCTCCTCGTATAAAAATAAATAGTCAAATTATTACAAAACATACCTATCATAGAAAACATAATTATTGGCGTCATTGTCCTAGGTGGCATGCTGGAATCTACTGGGCATCCGGGGGAATTATTCAGAGCCATAATTGTAGATCAGTTTGCTAGAATAAGAGATGCAGATAGATTTTGGTTCGAAAACGACAAAAATGGGTAAGTGGGCTAAGTAAAAATATTATATTCCTATTTCGATTTAAATTTTAACATTATATAAATGTTAGAAAAATGAGTACCTATATTGTTGTGGGATACCTTTGAACTACTAATTTTTAGACGCGTAGTGCATAAGTAGCACCAATTGTATTAAGACATATTTAATAGGGGTCAAGTCTATTGCCATCTATGGGGCATGTAAATCTCAGTATGCCACATGGTATATGCTATAGAAGAACGGCCACTGTTTTAACCCTCAGTCGTCTTGTACGACTCGGAGGAGAGATTGGGGGTGGAGACACTCAATTCCTAATATTCCCTATAATTTCCTATTAATATGAATTATTTTTAATAGTAGATAATTTTTCAAAACAATAATTACTAATAAATTCAAATAGTTAATAATTTCACAAAATAATTATTATAAAAAAAGTTAATAATTACACAAAATATTTTTTTTATTTTGTGAAATTAATATTTCACAAAATAGGTAATAATATCACAATACAATAATTAATATTGCGACAACCCCCAGAATATTCACGCCGGAAGAAATCGAGCAGCTTCGCCGCATGACCCTGTGGGATATCATCGTGAACAGCACCGCGATTGGCCCGCGGGACATACAGCGCGACGTGTTCCACTGGAGCTCCGACGACCCTTGCCCGCAGCCCTACCAGCTGAACGCCTCCAAGCTGCCACCCTGCAAGTACTTGAAAGGATACGACTATTTCGAGGTACGAACTGAGAGTATTCGATTTTAATTTTAAGGCAGGTGCCTGACCGCTCAGCCAATCAAGACAGTGTCTTGATTGGCCGAGCGGCCAGGCACCTGCCCGGATAGCAGCGGACGCGGGTTCGATTCCCGCATCAAGACCATAATTTTTCGAAATTCTTTTTCTAACCACCAAAATCTTTGTACTAATTTTTCTAACATTTATATAATGCCTGACCGCTCGGCCAACCAAGACACTGTCTTGATTGGCCGAGCGGTCAGGCACCTGCCCGGATGGCAGCGGACGCGGGTTTGATTCCCGCATCAAGACTATAATTTTTCGAAATTCTTTTTCTAACCACCAAAATCTTTGTACGAACTGAGAGCCTTATAGTCCGACAACTTCCTGCGGTATGAGAGACGGTAGCGGGGACAGGGCAATCTAGATGTTAGCGGGGGCGGATGATGCGGGGAGGAGCGAGTTGTCCCACCTTCCCGCATCACCCGCATAGTCTCATACCGCAGGAAGGGCGCGCACGAAATTGTCAGACTAGAGCCAAGTGGCTTATCTATTCCAACGCATAGAAAACAAAAGTATGCAACTGACTTTTTGACTGTCAATTTCATACATTTTGTATTCTATGCGTTCGATAGATTGGCCACTTGGCTAGAGGGGCTGATAAGATTCCGATCGTTATGACTTTTAGGTGCTCGTTGATACTTATTTAGAGTTCTATGTTCAATATTAATAAATTATTGCGGTCAAAATGACTAGATTAGATGGCTAAGTAGTTACAAAATGTTCTGAAAATGTATTTTAGTGACACACCTACTTAATTTTTAAGCCCACAGGCCAGCTTGTAAGTCAGACCTACTGACAAAAACAAGTTAACAGAAACATATTTTTAATTAAAAATATTATTCATTTTTTAATGTAATCATTGTCCGCAGGGTAATGAGTTCGCCTACATCTATACCTGCTTGACGCTGGCCTTCGTTCCACTGCTGTGCGCGGGCGCCGGCTACGGGGTCGTCAAGCTACAGAACAGTCGTCGTCGTCGCCTCAAGATACAGCAGGAACATCTGAACAACGCCCAATATAAGGGTTAGTCCATACATTACATACATACATGATATACATTGCATATATACATATATACATACATTTGGTAATTGTTAATCAAAAAGAACCACAATATTAGAAACATTCCTCTTCGTCTCCAGAATTATTTATAAGAAAAATCAGAATATTTTTTATGTATTTTCATTCATCCCCATTACTCCTTATCCCCTCGTTTAGCTTATTGATATAATTAAAACATTGAAAAAAATATCATTATTTCTGATTTAAACCTATCAACCATCTAGCCTAACGTAACGGGAAAGTATAACGCTCAACAAATCGCTCATTTAATACAGGCGGTTTTTGAAAAAATTTAGAAATATTTTGTTGCAAGAAAGCAATTTTAATTTGCACCTCTTTTGTGTTTTTGTATAAGTAAGCAAATACATTATAAAATTAAATCTTGAAAATGTACTACATGATAAAAACCATTAGTCGAAAAAAAGGCTGCCAGCTCCTTTCAACTGCATTTTATTTATTATTATTTTCTATACAGGGTCTGTGGACAAGATGGTGTGCCGTGAATGGGTCCATGCGTCATTAAAGCGAATCATCAAACTCCGATTGGGCCCCGAACCAGCTATACACGTCACAGACCGAAAGGGAGACAAACTGAGGACTGTGCCGCTCGATCACACTGAACACCTCACAGTCTTGGAAAGTCAGGTGCGATATTTTTATTTAAGACGACCGATTTAGTCAAACCATAATATTATAGAGGTGCTCGATTGCCTAGTGATTTAGCGCGCTTCAAACACTCTCCTTCACATTGCGATCTTCTTCAGTTATTTTAACTACGAGAAAACCAAAACAATATCACGAAGTTGTAAAGGGGACCCGTAAACCTACACTTGGGTAACAAGTCCAAAGCGCTGCTCCTGATTTCCCTTACCCTGATTTACACTACCCGGCACCCACATGGTGAATCCACTGGTGAATGCCTTCTCACCGTACTGGTTTTATTTCTAACTCTTACTCTTCAAGCAATAATTCAAAGAGCAAAAATAAACTTTCGTTCAAAAACCTTGTTCGCAGCCACTATTTCAATTCTCCAAATGGTTGATTGCAACCACTGTTTTGAAAAGACTGACATTATTTAATTTTTTATTATATTCATATATTATTAACTTCGTATAAATTATTATTATGTATTAGTTACAAATATATTATTGCATTATGTAAATGTGTTATAATATTATGGTTTATTATTTATGATAATAATATAATGTATTTAGCTTGTAGGTATTTGTATTTTATGTTCCCATATTGATATTTGTACGTAAGCATTTATATTATACTATTGTTTAAATATACGCTATTTTAACGTTACTCATTTTACGCACCGCCAAAATATTTTCTGTTCTCAGCTTTCCGGTTGACTGGTAGAGAATGCCTTATGGCATTAAGTCCGCCAATTGTACCCTTTTATTTGTGTGCAATAAAGTTTAAATAAATAAATAATCCATGAAATGCTAATGAAAACCATTAACATTCCATAGGCATCTCAATACAAAATAAAAAAGCAATTGGTAGACAGACATTCTTAATAAAGTTAATTATTCGACTTAAATTAAAGTTACATTTAATTATTATACTTAAATTAAACTTAAACTCAATTATTAAACTTAATTTAAGAATATCATCCAATAGGAAGGGCGGAGCAACAAGCGGCCGCTAGTACTGATCCGAGCAACGCGAGAACACGACCTAGTTCTAGAAATGGAATCCGCAGCCGCCAGGAGGAAGTTCTTGCACAAACTGGACGCTTTCTTAGCGCAACACAAGAAAGGGCTTAATCTAAGTCATGTAAGTGCGTTCTGTACATGTTTTAGCGTGATTAATCGATTGATCAATTGGTGATATCTGTCTATCCAACTACCAATTTACTGCGAATAAAGCTCCCGGTAAATGGCAATAGGCTCGCCCCCTATTACGTAGGACCTGGAAAAAACTGGCTCTCTCTACCCTGACTCTGCCTGCTCATGAGTCGCCTCGGGAACAGAGCCGTGATTTATGTGCTATGTAATTGGTGTTGCCTTGCTTGGTCCACTCTCACCATCTAATAAATCGTCGACCACTTACTAGATAAAACACGGTGTCCCCGCGACCAAGGTCGTGAAAGTGTATCATAGAAATTAATTTAAATGATACTGAACTAACCTGTATGGCAAATCCCGAAATATTCAACATTTTCAAAATATGTGTAAACATCACGTCCCTTTCACGTACGTCACGTCCTTTTCAGGGGCATCGGGATCAAATTTTGGCAACAGCAGAAACAAGGGAACGAAGGCAGCGGAAATTAGAACATTTCTTCAGAGAAGCTTACGCCATAACCTTCGGTCTTGCACCGGGAGAAAAAAGAAGAAGATCGGAAGATGCCGATCCAGAGGTAGAACTTGCTTCAAGCTCTAGAGTCAAGCTCTTGCTTCGAGCTCTTGCTTCAAGCTCTGGCTCCAAGCTCTTGCTTCAAGCTTAAATAACAAGTTGCAATTGATAATCTATATAAAATATCTCTTTCAGTCAATAGTGATGAGAACCTCGCTGTCCAAAAGCGAATTCGCTAGCGCCCTCGGTATGAAAGCGGACGCAGTATTCGTAAAGAAGATGTTCAACATTGTCGACAAGGATAGCGATGGAAGAATATCATTCCAGGTGATTTGCAATAAAAATTTAATAATCGCCGACAATTTCATCATAATCACTCAAAGATTATAATTTTAAAAAACAATTAGATTATAATGAACGTCTTGCACTTTTTAGGAATTCTTGGACACCGTAGTACTCTTTTCCCGGGGTGCAACAGACGACAAACTGCGTATAATATTCGACATGTGCGATAACGATCGCAATGGAGTCATAGACAAGGGCGAGCTTAGCGAGATGCTGAGGTCTCTGGTGGAGATAGCTAGGACCACATCGCTAAGAGACGAACATGTTACTGAACTCATAGATGGCATGTTCCAAGTAAGTTCATCATTACATTTGGTACTTAGAGTTAAAGGTTCTTGTGTTTGGAGTGACAAAGTATCAGTCTTTGTCAAGTATACAACGTGTAGCCCCTAATCACCGTACTCACTAAAAAAGTTTTCCAATTAATTGCCTAAATTGCAATAATATTTAAGAATATTTATATCAATACTAAGGAAAACGATAAGTATTGAGCGCTAAAAACGCTACTAATATCCGAATCTCGTTTTCAGGACGCTGGTCTCCAACACAAAGACCACCTAACCTATTCAGACTTCAAAGTAATGATGAAAGAGTACAAAGGTGAATTCGTGGCTATTGGATTGGACTGCAAGGGGGCAAAGCAAAACTTCTTAGATACTTCAACCAACGTTGCTAGGATGACCAGTTTCCACATAGAACCGTCGATGGAATCGTCAAGGTAATTTTTAAAGGGGTTGTTGATGAATGAATTCAGTCAATAGATGGCGCCTAAAAACATATTTACAAGTGCAAAGATAGAAACAAAGCAGACAGCGTGGTTAATGTACAGTCAAATTAAATTGTTCGAATATTTTTTGTCCAATTATCTTAATATTAATCACAAATTTCCAGACATTGGTGCTTACTCAAATGGGACTATCTTACGACGTTCTTGGAAGAAAACAGGCAAAATATCTTCTACCTTTTCGTCTTCTACGTCGTCACCATTGGCTTGTTCGTGGAGAGGTTCGCACATTACTCGTTCATGTCCGAACACTTGGATCTGCGGCACATCATGGGAGTTGGCATCGCCATCACTAGAGGATCCGCTGCTTCGCTCTCCTTCTGCTACAGTCTGCTTCTGCTCACCATGTCCAGGAATCTGTTGACTAAACTCAAGGTTCATATCTTCAACATATTTTTGGAAGCGATATAGGCAAACAGTTTATGTAGGTTATTCATCATGAAATCGCTTGATACAAGACATTTTAACCACTAAAATATAAATACATTTTTCGGATACGGCGCTTCTGATTTAAAAAAGTGTCATCATTCTTATCATCGCGTTATGATAGGAATGATGTCAAATCTCTTGGTAGAAATTAAAATAATTAATTTATTATATCATTATTAAATGTTTCGAAATAATTTTTAAGCATAATAAAGGATTAAAAATTGTCCTATATGAAAATTATGATAAAGATTACTAAGTTAACATCAACCGCTTGATTTTTTCTTGATACTAATTAAATTATTGCTGCATGGAATAACCTCAATAACCATGTCTTGTGTATTTGTAGGAGTTTAGCATCCAGCAATACATTCCGCTGGACTCCAGCATCCAATTCCACAAAATAGTGGCGTGTACCGCACTATTCTTCTCCTTACTACACACCGCCGGCCACATGGTCAATTTCTACCATGTGTCCACCCAACCGCTGGAGAATCTGCGGTGTCTCACCAAGGAAGTTCACTTCACCTCTGACTTCAGGCCCGGCATCACCTACTGGGTGTTCCAGACTGTCACTGGTAAGTTCAACGCTCAGAGTAAATAGGACTGGAGTAGCCATTAGTCAATTTCTCGTACATATTTTTCTGCCATTTTTTGCGGGGGGTGAGGTTACTACTACACTGAAAGGCTGCACACAGATACAAAAACTTTTTGCGTATTTACAAACACACACACGCATAAAACGACACACATATTTAAAATTCACGCAAACATACTTAAAATAGTGTGTTAACGTTCTATTCAAACACACGAATGTCATTGTGTGAGTAGTGACATGACATAGCACGAGAATATCAATATCGATAAATCAGTTTCGTTCAATGAATGAATGCATTAATTTTGCGGTAGTATTCTTACATTATTAAAAATTAAATGATGATTTACACTCTTACTTTACAATCAGCCTTCTTTCGATTTTGCAAAGACACTCATATATGAAATCTATCTAAAACTTTAACAGATTTCGAAAGCTATATCAATCAAATACAAATTTATACTTATAGCATATTGCATTTAAAAAGTATTTACAATAGGTGTTATTATATATTTTCACTTTCAGAAATCACTGTGTGGACCCTTTCGCGTATAATCATAATGGAAAGGAGAAACCCTTAAACATTATTTTTAACAAAGCGATAGTGAATATAGTTAGATTTCTCGTATGATACTGGGAATTGTTAAATTTTAAGGGGAATCAAAAATCAAAATGTGTGGATCTTAAAAGTTAAAATAGTACATTATGTTACGAGTATGCTTTGTTGGTCATTATATACGAGGCATTATTGCAAGCGCGAGCCGCAAGCGAACGCGGTAAGGAAACTGAGTGTGTAATGACCAATGCATATGAGTTGCATACGACGTTTTTCAACACAATTGCGAGGAAAAAACAAACTTGTATTCTATAAAATCTTCTTCTATTGTTAGATAATTTCTGAAACTGAGACGGCTCAAAATTTACGGAACAAATAGTACTTGTTCTTGTAGATGCCCAAGAGACGTGCCTATTACAAGCATCAACCCATTTTTTTCGTGTTCTTTAGGAAAACTGAAAATTATAATTAAAAATTAGCTGTTTCGGGAATGTGAAAGCTTACAGTATAAATACTAGGATACCGGCTAGGGGCAGAGGTATTTTTGCTTGAACTACACATACCGATCATTTCTGATTTTAATACTACAATAATATTTTCCAAAAGCTTCATTTATGTACGGAAGACTTTGGTGCCACATACCTAACTCCTAGTAAATCGAAGTATTGCACTTGGACCACCGGGTTTTTTAAAGGAGCTTTTAAATATTAATAAAAAATAAATTTAACTTAAATGTTGACAATGACATTTAGCTATCATCATACCAAATGGGATCAAAATCCGTCTCGTAGTTTATGCATGATGCGTGCACAAACATACATACAGACAAAATGTTAAAAAATTGGAGATTTTACTTCCTCTTCTCTCATACATACATACATAAATAAATCACGCCTATATCCCCGAAGGAGTAGGCAGAGGTGAACTAACACTCACGTTTTGCCAATTATGTTAGGTCCCATGTAAAATGTGGCGAGCCTATAGCCATTTATCGGGCACAAAAGTCGCAGTACATTGCTAGGTGGTATAAGAGGAACGCTGCTTCCTATTCCTCATCACTGATTTATCCGTAGTCGCCTTGTACGCCACCCACGGGAGAGATTTGAGGTGGTGACAATTATATTCTGCTCTGCCGTGACCACACGGCAATTACTAACATCATATATGCCATTTGGCTAAAGGTCGACTTGACCTGTTTTATTCTATATCTCTATAGTTTTATTCTAGGATTTCAAAATTAAAGGAACTTCAATTCATAAAAGTATCATAAATTTAATCCATATTAAAAAATGATCAATTTAATAGTCTGAATAAAATGCCGAAGTTAATGTATAACCTCAGGAACACAATGTATAGATTTAAATCATAATACATATTTTAAATTTAATGTTACTTTCATTCATTCATTCATTCATTACTCTCCTCGTAAAATCGCAATATCGATGACGTGACATCACTATTAATGAAGTGCAATTCAATTAGGGTTGCTGATTACAACAAAAAAAAACAATTTGTGCTGTGGCTCGAAAAACCTTTTTACCCTTGCTTATTTTATAAAGTCAGGGACGCTGTATATGCTACAGCATAGGTACTCTTAATGTTTATGAGCGCCGCCCAGCATGAATAAAGGGCAAAATAGTCTTATTCTTATTTTATTTTATTAATTCACTAATGATTTTATATTTCCATGTAGTGTGGCAAAAAATAAGCTTCAAGCGGTCGCAAAAGTGTAGGTAGGTATGTACTTAATACTAAACTAAATATAAACACGCAACGTATATTGTTAAAACGAAATTATAATTGGTAATTAATTAATACGAAATGACAAAATTACAATTATTTATTAACAACAAACTTTTTTAAATTATTGTCTAATTAATTGAAATGCGATAATGTTCAACCCTAGGTAGTCTCGTGGGGAGTGCGCTGGAAGATCGTTTGATGACGTCACGGCCGACTCCCCACGAGACTATGGCTCGAAATTTGAAATTGTAGTATGCTAAAACATGAAATTATGAAGTAAATAAATATCAAATCTTAAAAATAATACTTAAAAATGAAATGTGACGCCATCTTTTTGAATACTAGATGTTTTCGAATTTTTTTAACGCTAAAAAACAGCACAGGCAGGCATTTTAGTGGGAGCTCTGCACGGCAAGACGTTCTGATTATTGTGGTTTTAAAATGGCGGCTCAACTAGTTTTATATAACGCACAGGCATCCGATGCTTGTGCGTTTGGCAGAGGGGAATGTTAGGCAAAGGCTACTCCAGTTCTATTTACTCCGAGGTTCAACGTCGCATTCATTGATAGTAAAATGTAGTCAGTAAATTTTACACAACAAATCAAAGGTTTTTAAAAATTCCAGTTCTTTAGCTATTATTGTTAATGAGACTTGTAAAATATGTTTTTTCTACATAAAATAAACGTTTATAACGTGAGGTTTGTTCAGCATAGGCCTACATATTTTCTACTTCAGTATTAAATTCTATTTCATTACAATCAATCAATCGGTTATTTCGTTCGCGATATTATTATTTTGATTATTATGTAGATTTGCTCCAAACACCAGTATGTCCTACTCAAACAGTTAAAAATATAATATATCTAAAATGGATAGCAGGGTTCCTGGTAGCTGGCATGTTAATAGCATTACTCCTACTATAGTGCCCGGTAGATGCCAATAAGCTTGCACCTTATTAATACCTTATTACACAGGACCTAACATAGGTGGAGAAATTTAGGTGTTGATATAGGGGGTATATTGTCCTTAGAAAACAGTCCTGATTGATGTATGTCTGTCTCATCAAAGTACTGATACCTTGTCCAAACCCGCAGGCGTGAGCGGCGTGCTGCTCTTCATAATAATGTGCGTGATCTTCGTGTTTGCGCACCCGACTATCAGAAAGCGTGCATACTCTTGGTTCTGGCGAGCTCACTCTCTGCACGTCGCGTTGTACGCACTCTGCCTCGTCCACGGCCTCGCACGGCTCACTGGGGCGCCACGCTTCTGGATATTCTTCTTGGGACCTGCTATAATTTATACTCTCGACAAAGTAAGTTCAACGAAAGTAATAATAATAATATTTATTTCAACAAGTAGATGAAGATTTACAGGTTAGAAAAATATATTTTCAAGTTCTACATTGTAAGTAGCTCCTATAAGTAAAGTGCTTGAATGCTAGATTTCAGGAATAATCAAAATTTTCGCATTTTTTAAAGGCTTAGTAAAATCTGTAAGGACATCATGGTCAAAACATAAATTACAAACAAATTTCAAAATAGAAATAAACATTTATTCCTTAACAATTATTTTATAAAACAAGTACCTATACAATCCATAAGTTTTCTTCTTCAGTGAAAAATTGTTTTTACTCATTTATTGTCATCCGATTGCATTTAATAGGTTGTGTCTCTCCGAACGAAGTACTTGGCGCTGGATGTATTGGAAACAGAACTACTGCCGTCTGATGTAATCAAGATCAAGTTCTATAGACCTCCCAATCTCAAATATTTGTCTGGTAAGGATTCTCAACGTAATATTACCTATATCCTCTATTTCTTATTTATTATAATCTAGTGGTAGCCCAGTTAATGTCGGTTATTATCTTTAATGTCATCTCTAGCAAAGATCCTCTCTTTCTTATTCATATCTATACTTAATATTATAAAGCTAAAGAGTTTGTTTGTTTGTTGGTTTCGTTAAACGTGCTAATCTCTTTTGTTTGTGTAATCTTTGTTGTTTGTTTCGTTAAATGTCATCTCTAGCAAAGATCCTCTCTTTCTTATTCATATCTATACTTAATATTATAAAGCAATGGGCAGCAGCGTTCCTCTTATACCACCTAGCAATAGCAATATACTGCGACTTTTGTGCCCGATAAATGGCAATAGGCTCGCCACCTATTACATGGGACCTAACATAACTGGTGAAACGTGGGTGCTAGTTCACCTCTGCCTACCCCTTCGGGGATATAGGCGTGATTTATGTATGTATGTATGTATGAAGAGTTTGTTTGTTTTGTTAAACGTGCTAATCTCAGGAACTACTGACTCAAATTGAATAATTATTTTTGTGTTGGATAGTCCATTTATTGAGGAAGGCTATAGGCTACATAAAGAAGTACTCAATTTAAAACATACCAAGATGACGAAGCCTTAAACCTTAGTCAATCTTTGTATTTTTCCAAACAGGTCAGTGGGTCCGATTGGCGTGTACTGCGTTTAAGAAGGAAGAATTCCACTCGTTTACTCTGACTTCGGCACCACATGAGAACTTTCTGTCGTGTCACATAAAGGCTCAGGGGCCTTGGACATGGAAACTGAGGAATTACTTCGACCCTTGTAATTTTAATACGGAAGACCAACCCAAAATTAGGTAAGTAAACGAAATTATTTAATTAAATTTAATTATTTTCCTGATGCTGGTTACGAAACGCCGTGTCCACTGCAATCCAAGCGGCTTTATATACCATTCGGCCAAACGGGTTGTAATTAAGCCTACACCTACCCTCGCTATGTAGAAATAAATTTCTAACATCTAAATCAGATTTTTTACAAGCTTTAGGCTAAGAGTGGGTCGGCTTTTAATTTTTATTTGGGCATTATTATAATATGTTCGGAAAATAAATACATTAAAATAAACGTCATTTTCTTAGTAATCATATTCCTAGAATTTACTTTAATGTGCTGGTAATTAGAAGTTGTAGAAGTAAATATTGTAATTTTTGTAACATTGTTATTGTTCTGGTGTTTAAGTTAGGTAACATGCTACAATAATTAACACTCTAGGATGTGTTTGTTGACTCGACAACGCGCTATGTTAATTTTGGGGACTGACGTGGAGATCGTAATTGGAAAGTGAAAGTGATGGTGCTAACTAGGTATATCGTGACAATTCCAGTCCTTGTACCTAACATATAACAATACTGGAAAAACTTCACGTCAAAAGTGAACTAATGCGAACTGGCGTAATAGGAGACTTGATATAACTGTGAAGCCTTAACTTGATATAAGTGCTGTCATGCATAATATTAATTAAAATAAATTTAAATTGATTCAAAAAAATACTACAATATTAACTAATATTCAATTAATTTATAAATAATTTCCCCATTTTACTAGTTTTTTTTAATAAGTACATAGACCGTCGCAGTGTACACTTTATGCAATAACGTCGTATGTATATACGCATTAGTAGACAATACAGTATAAGAAACTCTTAAAAGCGCTAAATAGATACGTGAAGTGACGTGAATAATAACTCAATTTTATGTTTGTGTGGATTATAGAACCTTCTTCACTGTGGTATTTGACGAAAAAATTAGGCGGCGCGTGTGGGTTTCACTTTTTAGTCATATGATCATAACCGATTGTAAAGAAACAACTTCTAATCAATGACAGTGCCGTTTTCATATAGAAGATTAAATAAGCTATACAGACGACGTGTACTTATTAAAAGTTTCAATAACAAGCGATTTGTAACGTAGTGATTACCGAAGGACTTTGACTTTGAGCAGACCAATCTTCGTCTTCGCGAACAGACATTTAATGTTTACTCAATAACATACAAATTTAATTTTAAGTGGAAATTGTTAAGTATTATTACATATATCTTAACAATAAACAATTTCTATTTCATTTGCCTCCAAAGCCTGACTTTTCTTAGCCGACTTAATTGGTTCCATGATCAATGCTTGCAATTTTTATCTACATATTTCGCCAGTTAATTCCTAGTATAATTTCGTAAAATTTTTATTTTCCCTTGCTAGTAACCATAATATAATCTTAAAAATTTTTTGACGGCAATATGGCGTATGGTTACAGCAGAGTAGAATACAATTGTCACCATCGTGAGTCACCATCGGGAGAGATTTGGATCTCTCCCGTGGGTGTCGTACAAGGTGACTAAGGATAAATCAGTGATGAGAAATGGGCAGCAGTGTTCCTCTTATACTCGTACAACCTAGCAATGTACTGAGACTTTTGTGCCCGATAAATGGCAATGGCCACCTATTACATGGGACCTAACATAACTGGCGAAACGTGGGTGCTAGTTCACCTCTGCCTACCCCTTCGGGGATATAGGCGTGATTTATGTATGTATTATTTATTCGGTTCTTAGGATCCAGGGTCCATTTGGGGGTGGCAACCAAGACTGGTACAAGTTCGAGGTGGCCGTCATGGTCGGAGGCGGCATCGGCGTGACGCCCTACGCTTCGATACTCAACGACCTCGTCTTCGGCACCTCGACCAACAGATACTCGGGGGTTGCTTGCAAAAAGGTGTGTATAAATTTTTGGTTTATGTATGCACTACAAATATATCAATTCAAGGTATGCACATATCAAATTGTTTATTACAATAAAGTTGAAAGCGAGCCATTTGACGTTATTTAAATACAATGGAATGTTAATTAAACAGCAGACTTCCTATACTACTACTGGATCTATGGATTGATGGATTGAGTGAAGAATGATATAAATAAATGAATGGCAATTAATGAGGAGATGAAGAATGATAGAAAATAGTGGAGGAAGAGGATGGAATAAGGACTGGGTGATGACGTCATTCACTTGCTTTGTTTTGAGAGATAAACCAAAGGGTATTGCTCTCTGTATTGTGTTTATATTTAGGGGTATTACACTTAAAGTACCTAAATAGACAAATACACACAATTAATAACATTAATAACCTTATACACACGAAACAAAATGACAAATGTTGGCTATACGTATAACTGTGCAATATTTATTATTTTATGTCACACCTGACCATAAAGTGGACTTTTCCGCCCATTACGCGTACGGAAAATCCCACTTCAAGGTCAGGGGTGACATAAAATAAAACTATGATCTTACCTCGGGTGATAAAAAAGAAACCTAAGATCGCATATTTATCGACCTTGCCTTCGGCTCGGGCATCAAATACTTGCTGTCTGAGATATTCTTTGCTTTATCGCCGGTGTATAGTATAATCTACTATAAATTATCTGTGACAGGTGTACTTTTTATGGATCTGCCCGTCACACAAGCACTTCGAATGGTTCATCGACGTGCTGCGGGACGTCGAGCGCAAGGATGTCACCAATGTGCTCGAGATACACATTTTCATCACGCAATTCTTCCACAAATTCGATCTCCGAACCACGATGCTGGTAAATTCAATTTGCTGTTCTTATAATTTGTATTGATATTTATTTATTGGCTCATTTGTAACGCCATCTTTGCAACGTTTGAAAATTCTTCAATTTATTATTGTACTGACGCGACATTTGTAACGACGACGGCGACGCTGCGCTCGCGCGCTTTTAAAAATATAGAGTTATATAAAATATAAAGTAACAGTCGAGAGGTGAATAATTTTTAAATTTATTTTTGTATGAAAGTAATTTCTATCGAATTATCAATAATCATCTTGTTATGATGTAGCTACCTAATCCTGCGAGATCGCGGATACCGTAAAATTAATCCTGTGTAAGAGAACATTAACTGAAAACTTCTTATTTTAATTTATTTTTATTTTGTCCAGTATATCTGCGAGAATCACTTCCAGCGATTGTCGCGCACGTCAATGTTCACTGGTCTGAAAGCAGTGAACCACTTCGGGCGACCCGACATGTCTTCCTTCCTTAAGTTCGTGCAGAAAAAGCATAGCTACGTAAGTACATAATAATTATAAGCCATATGCATAGATCATTGTTTGATTACTCACGAAGATAGTTTTTGATAGGAATGAGGATAAAATCCTTTTAAGATAAAAAAAAATAAAGATGAGGTCAAAGTCATTCAGTCAAAGTCATTGGGTAGAGTTAAACATGAACTGGATTCTTATCATACACTACTAGCAATATACGTTTGACTACAATTACAGTTAGAGATAATATTTGCAATAAGCTCATAACAGTATTGAGTATTCCCTACATTTCTGTCAAGATAAGTCTTCAAACATGTAATGCCTTGCAAGGTTTCGATATCTTAGATAAGTTATTATGACAGTTTTCTGAAAAGTGTCTTTTTATAAATGTAATGCGAATATTGTGATTTTCCTTCTATAATTTAGACAAATTATCACACGCATAACTAAGGCACGACAGCACGTCAGGGTACCGCAATAAGTGAAAATTTCTCAACGATTTTGTGCTTTAAGTTAACTAAGTTAGGGCACATAATCGATTAGACATATTTAACAGCTTCCTATAGTCTGATGTGATGTTGATTGTACTAGCTGTATATAAGACAACTTTTTCCAGATATCTGCTATTTTATAAATTGTGATTCGTCTTATACAATACATTAAAGTCAAATTATGTGAAAATAAAACTCTTTGTGTAAAATATTATTTATCTTCCTATTGTAGCTAGATATCTAGAAATCCGTCGGCTTTGTTTCCAGGTCTTCTGTCACATAAAAGGTACTAAGCTATGTCTGTCTTTGCACCAGGTATCAAAGATCGGAGTCTTCTCGTGTGGACCCCGACCTCTAACCAAGTCGATTATGTCCGCTTGCGAACAAGTTAACAGAACGCGACGACTGCCTTACTTCATACATCACTTCGAGAATTTCGGATAGGCCACCATCGTCTGCAACCATTTCACCTATCTCTGAGTTACCAACAACTCAATTGTGTTCACCTGCATTATACCTACAAACTTGTCGTCAATTTGATTCGTGTCAAGAACCCCGTATTCGTTGGCAGTATTTTTTTTACCAAGTATCTTAGTGTTACCAATACCGTTACCAATTCTTTGATAGCTGATTTTTATGTCTTGACTAACGTCAGACTTGTGCTACAGTTCAAGACGTAATTATGTCACGCAATTTCTAAGTTATAAATAACGAGATGCATGCAAACCATGTAAACTCCCTAGTACATTAGAAAACAGCTGCCATTTTGAAAGCAATTGGATTATCATCGTGATTTTGTGTATTCATTGCCAGAAAAAACAATTCATAGTTTTAATTTATCACCTTTAAAGCTTCTAGTATGAAGTACACTTTTCACTCAGTTATGTTATGATAATTATCGTATGTTAATTAACCTCCTTATTCATAAAAACTAAATCAGTCCTTAAAGTCCATTTTGGCCTTAATGCTATGGTCTCATTTTGTCAAACTTTATTTCCGCTGTGATGAAATTGACAAAAAAAAACCCAACCCGCACTGGGCCAGCGTGGTGGGTTATGGCCCAATCTCCCTATATTCTTCCATCCATAGGGAAGACCCGTGCTGCAGCAGTGGGGACATTAAAGGGCTGCTGATGATGATGATGATGATAAAATTGAAAAGTGATTTAGTTTAAGCAGTGTCTAAAAACAGATTTAGTTTTGGTGAATATGCGGGTAAATATTTAATTTATTTCTAGTTTTATGCGTTTAATAAATCACATCACAAGTCACTACTTATTGATCAATATTGCAATTGTTTTAGTACAAATACATACACTAGGCATTTGAATGTACAAAATATAATTTTATAAACCTGTGTTTTAGTGACAATTAACAAAATACTCATATCGATCTAAATTATTTTCGAACCAGCGATATTTATATTGTTTTTACATTTGTTATGAATAATGTATTTTGTAAATATTGTAAAAATGTAGACAATTGGCTAGTTAAACGAATTTCCTTATTTTATTAGGTACTATTAATGTAAATAAGTATTAAATAAATATTGTTCCATTTACGGTGTGAAGTGTATTATTTGAGAACCCTCATCGCTGCTAACAATATTTCGTCAGAGCTTTAACAATATGAAGTTTATTAACAATGGCATTGCATCTGAGAAATAATTACTGACAGACCTTAAAGATCCGTTCTCGGATTGTTTATGGACAGTAATTTGCGGTACGTTCTTAATCCAAAGTAAAAGGTAAAGACCAACAGCCTTGCCACCTCGGTACACACGGCCGTGGCGAATGGTCACCACTTTGCTTGAAACTTAGTAAGCTGCTAACTTCACGAAACATTTGTGATATTTTTAAAATACTCACGCCTTGTCTAGTACCCAAAATGTCCAGTTTATTTCGTAACACATTGTGACAGTCATTGCACAAATTGCACAATGGACAAATTTTTTGCGATAATATTATATAAAAATAACAATAGGTAGTACAGCACCTATTGTAATTTTTTATTATAAATAATTAGATACTTTTCTTGAAATGCGTTACGGTTAATCGTTATCATCATCAATAACACATACATCATTATTATAACTACCCACTATTTTGTGAAGTTCCAGGTAATATGTTATAAATACATAATACATACATAAATCTCGCCTATATTCCCGAAGGGGCAGAGTTGAACTAGCACCCACGTTTCGCCAATTATACTAGGTACCATGTAATAGGTGGCAAGCCTATTGCCATTTATCGGGCACGAAAGTCGCAGTACATTGCTAGGTGGTATAAAAGGAACGCTGCTGCCCATTCCTCATCACTGATTTATCCTTAGTCGCCTTTTACGACACCCACGGGAGAGATTTGGGGTGGTGACAAATGTATTCTATTCTGCCGTCACCACACGGCACATATAGCCTATTGCAATTTATCGGTCACAAAAATCGCTGTAGGTATGTTTGTAGATGGTAAGTATAACAAGAACGCTGCTTCCTCATGACTGTTTAACCTTCAGTATTTAATAGATAATGATTTAAAAACTTAATTTTCGTTAACAACGAACAAATTTTAAAGTGGTATTTTCGTCGTTTTAGCAAGCCGTGTGTCGTTTTATCGGTTGATTGGTCAGACAGCCAGATGTGTAATTAAAGCCTTAATGTTTAAAATCACACTTTACAATAATCTGATAATTCACACTACTGCTATAAGTAGACACAGTCTCCTGTGCAGGCTTGAATAGATATCGTTAATAAATTGTACTAATTAAAGCCCACTGTATTTTCAGTATCCATCCAAATCAAAAACATATTAGTAAGCGAACGAATCAACTCATTACCTTACGAAATTGGTAATCTTGACCACACCAAACTTGCTAGAAGCCAAATCCTTATTATTAACAACCCACACGTTGGACCTAAGACTTTTTCGACGTGTTTTTATTACGGCATTCATTCAATATATAAATCATTCCAAAAATGTTGGTCAGCCCTGGTCTAGTGCATGATGTTGCACCAATAGCTTCTAGCGTTTTACTGCAAATTGGTGCAGGTTGCAACACAATTATTATACGTGCACAGTTACGATGCGAACTGCAGCCTTCAGCTTACCTTCATTTTAAGCTGCCGTTAAATTATTTCATTTTACTTCATGAGGTGTGAAACGATGAGCGGGTTAGGTGGCAACTCGGTCATAAATTTGGATTTAATCTTCACTGTGGGATGGCACAGTGGCACAGGCATAGCGCGTAAAGCTTGCAACTGCGTAAACTAAGCTGCAATGGTCGCTAAGGCCGGTTATTGGATGGGTGACCAAAAATATATCATCTCGAGTTCCACCGTGCTTCGGAAGACATTTTAAGCCGTAAGTCCCGGCTGCATCTGCACGCTGAGCTCACGTCTGATAAAAATAATGGATGAGGAAGACATGTTCTACCGATCCGACTAGAGGGGTAGGAGAGGAGAGAGAAGAAGGGAGAAGAGAATAAAAAAAATATTATTTATTTATAAAAATATTGATTTTGAGAGACAACATTATAACACGTAATCTGCCAGCATAAACCCTAGAGGCATCTTTGTAAATGTAACTAGAGTTCATGAAACCATCTTTCTAGATATTAGCAATTTGTTTTTAGTTGAAAACCCAGTGTGAAATCGAGATTGTATACAATAGTTAGTAAGTGGGTTGCTGCCAATTTCTAAGCAATAATAGGTTCTATTGAGAGACTAATGGTGCCTTAACTGGGCTAAGTAAATAAAGTTAGCCGCCAATCGCAATTTCTACGAAATAGTCTTCTTGAAGACTGAAATATTGACGAAACTATAGTCTGACTCAAATAAGATAAGTTAAATGCCACTGGGTGCATTTATTTTGATAGATTTATTAGTGTTTTCACCAACGACTTTTAACTTAGATAATTTAAATATATCTCCATAAATTTTAACGAAACATGAATAATAAAAATAAAAAAACGTTTTTAGTTGGTAAGCCTTTGAATAAATAAATAAGCGACAAACTGACACCTTGTGCTTTAAAACAGAGCACTACATTTGTTTTGGTTTAATTTATTTTAAAGTTTGGTGTTGTTGGTGAGAACGAGCATTAGTGTCGTATACAAACATACACATACATTAATCACGCCTATATCTCCGAAGGGGTAGGCAGAGGTAAATAAACACCCACTTTTCGCCAATAAAATTAGGTTCAATGAAATAGGTGGCGAGCATATCGCCATCTATCGGGCACATAAAATCGCAGTATATTGCTAGGTGGCATAAGACGTATGCTGATGCCTATTATTCATCGCAGTCTTTACCCTTAGTCGCCTTGACGACACCCACGGGAGAGATGGGGATGGTGACAATTGTATTCTGCTCTGCCGTCACTCCACGGCGGTAAAATTACGTGGTATTACTTAATATTAAATTAAAAATATTAAACCCACAAATCCAAGAAAAATAGACTCAAAAAGTCTAAATACACATTACGATCTAAACTACCACCTCTTAATTACTGAATAACAAGCACTAATTAATACTATTGTAATTCTTGTTTCGATTGTGCAATAGCAGATAGTCAAACAAAACACTCATTAAACTATTCACATCATGTCTACACAGCACATTATAATATTTGAATGTAATAATATTTCAAATGTGTGTAGTCATTACACAAATTATTCGAATACCGGATTCGAACCCGGGACCTCTTGGCCAATAGTCATTGATCTGACCATTCGACCAAGCTGTTCGTCAAATACTGAAATTACAACAAAGAAAATAATACCTATAATTGTACAATACTGTAATTATCCATCGTATTGTTTCGATAGTAATTCTTACCCAATAATCAATGACCTAATGAAATAATAGAAGAGTTCATTAAAGATAAAGTTATAAAATAATTCTTTGGCGTCTCAATATCTCTATCTATAAAGATGGCTGATGATCCTTGAATTCTGACTTCCATTGAAGCAAAGAAACCGTCTATGTAAGCCAAAGAATTACTTTCATTGTGTCATTTGCTGCCCGTGACGCTTTTAGATGGCCCTACCCCGTAGCCATCAAACACGTCCATGGAGCTTTAACTATATCGCCAGCCGACCATATTTCTTGTGGTGACGGCAGATCAGCCAATCGTCACCACCCAATCTCTCCCGCGGGTGTCGTAAACGGATAAGGGTTGACAACTAAGTTGCCTTGTGTCAACAAATATATATTCTCATTCATCACTAGCTCTTTACGGTGTGATGGATGACATGAATCAAAAGGGAGTGGATGGCTTGATGACGTCTTCGCGATATGAATGGAAGAGGAAACATACTGCGCCAACCCCAGATAGAATAAGAACAGGCCAGGGAGAAAAAGATAATAGAATAAAAATGTATGAAACTTATTACTGAGAACGTATACTTAGGCCGTGTGTTTGGCCGTGTGGTGACGGCAGAGTAGAATACAATTGTCACCACCCCAAACCTCTCCCGTGGGTGTCGTAGAAGGCGACTAAGGATAAATCAGTGATGAGGAATGGGCAGCAGCATTCCTCTTATACCTACCAACTAGCAAAGTACTGCGACTTTTGTGGCCGATAAATGGCAATAGGCTCGCCACCTATTACATGGGACTTAGCCTAATTGGCGAAGCGTGGGTGCTAGTTCACCTCTGCCTACCCCTTCGGGGATATTGGCGTGAATTATGTATGTATGTATACTTAGAAGCCGTGTGGTGACGGCAGAGTAGAATACAATTGTCACCACCCCAAATCTCTCCCGTGGGTGTCGTACAAGGCGACTAAGGATCAATTTGCGATAAGGAATGGGCAGCAGCGTTCCTCTTATACCACCTAGCAATAGCAATGTACTGCGACTTTTGTGCCGGATAAATGGCAATAGGCTCGCCACCTATTACATGGGACCTAACATAATTGGCGAAACGTGGGTGCTAGTTCACCTCTGCCTACCCCTTCGGGGATATAGGCGTGATTTATGTATGTATGTATGTATGTATACTTAGAAAACACCATGGCGACCGTTGTGTCAATCTTAAGAGTACTTGTCAAAAACTGATAGTACCTATTTGTTTGATAAAAACGTATCTTTTGTCACGTCTTGGCTAAGAGTAGGAAGACGATGACTTGTCTTTCGCAGATGAGTTTGGTGGGAAAGGCAGGGCCAAAATTTTGTTTCAATTATTATACATACATACCAGTGGCGGAGCGTCCATATAACCCGATTCCCAACAGCCGTACCAAACGAGCGAGCATAAAAAAATCATTGCCATAATTCAAGTACAATACCATTTTATAAGCAAATAAAAAAAATCCATCAATATAATTTTATCATAACGGTATTAAACGCGCGCGAAACAATATGCAACACAGGTACATACAATTCGCTCCCGCTCTCTAGATTCCTTCAACTAGCTCGCTAAATATCGAGTTATGGACGCCTGCTATACAGCGCCTGCACGCACTCTTGTCAGGCGCACGCAACGCGAAATAGTACCTAAAGTTTGCCTACAAGCCGGCATCAAGCCGGCATTTCGGCAGCCTACGCGCTTATGCATCGATACACTACGACACACGCACACATTAGTAATAAACTCCCACGAAAACAAGTTCCGTCAAAAGTAAATATTTTAGATCTTATTGCAATAGCCATAAAAGCGGAATTTCTTTTGTGAACTGCACTCAATATCGCGGTCGTGAGCCGCTCCTGCAAGCCGCTCCGGACCGGGTTGAATCGTCCTTCCCTTATTAACACGGCTTTTGTTTGTATAATGATCTCTCTTTCTGGCTGTATAAAACAAAGCACAAGCACGCAAAAGTGGCAACGTAGTTCTCCGCTTCGTCACTAGATGGCGTTGAACAGTTGTAGCCGTGTCCTAGCAGGCGGTGTTAAAAGTTAATGCTTAAACCATAAGAGGCTTCATATAGTTGTGGCTTGCCTAACTTGTTTTTTCACGCCACGCCACTGATACATACATAAATCACGCCTATATCCCTGAAGGGGTAGGCAGAGGTGAACTAGCACCCACGTTTCGCCAATTATGTTAGGTCCCATGTAATAGTTGGCGAGCCTATTGCCATTTATCGGGCACAAAAGTCGCAGTACATTGCTGGGTGGTACAAGAGGAACGCTGCTGCCCATTCCTCGTCACTGTCTATACCTAGTCGCCTTGTACGACACCCACGGGAGAGATTTGGGGTGGTGACAATTGTATTCTACTCTGCCGTCACCACACGGCTATCAATTATTATGATATTAAAAATATGTCCGTCATCTTGTATCCATAACACAAGTGCTTAGGCAGACGCTATTACTTTGCTTGGGCTAGATGATACGTGTGAGTGTAAAAATATTTATATATTTAGTTAAGCGCATGTGACATTGTAATGTAGGCATATTTCTTCAAAATAATAACAGTGAATAAGACAACTTAACAGAAATGTATGTCGCGGAACAAACCAAGATTTACTGACACTGGCATTCAGATTGTCGTTTAGATTGTGCAAATAAAAGAACAGTTACCAAAGACAAATATCTGGGCACAGCGGTACTCTTTATCATATTTCGATAAGTATCACTTGAGTATTAAAGGCATGCTGGAATGCTGTCTATAAATAATATGAGTAGGTACAGTTTAGCCGCCGTGTGGTGACGGCAGAGTAGAATACAATTATCACCACCCCAAATCTCTCCCGTGGGTGTCGTACAAAGCGACTATGGATAAATCAGTGATGAGAAATGGACAGCAGCGTTCCTCCTATACCACCACTTATCAACCTAGCGATATACTGCGACTTTTGAGCCCGATAAATGGCAATAGGCTCGCCACCTATTACATGGGACCTAACATAATTGGCGAAACGTGGGTACTTGTTCACATCTGCCTACCCCTTCGGGGATATAGGCGTGATTTATGTATGTATGTATGTACAGTTTAGAGAGCAATTTTTTTCCAATTTTCGCAATTTGTTTTACCTTAAATACGTTATGGTTGAAAATCGATTGGAGAAAATTGACAGTTTGTAATACTTAATATGAGTTGACTGTACTCACCACCCAATCACCCTATAAATACAGTACGAGGAATATTATAGGCCACTCAAGGAAGTAGACGGTGGGCAGAAGGAATTAAAATCATATAAAAAGAGGTCAGAAAAATGTCCATAAATTATTGTCCTGGTATGGGGATCGAACCTGCGTTCTCCGCAGTCCAGGCGGCTACCTAATATCACTCAGCCAAACGGAACATGAATGAACATGCCAAAATTTCTCTAACCTTTCAACTTCACGTTGTAAGCCAACGGGTACAAAAAATACATTATCATTACTAACATCAAACGCGTAACGCGTATGTTAACAAATATCGTGAATACGGTTAAGTATAATATATTACGGTAATAATACGGTTAAGTTATTATACTTAACCGTATGCACGATATTTGTAGGTTGGAAAAAATATTGCAAGGAAAAAGGAGAACCATTTAGAAAATGTTGTTTTACACATCAGTAGTTATTATTCTCAGTAGGTACACCCAATAAGCCCACCTTCCCAACCTAATCTAAGAACTAAACCTTTGACTGGCATGGTTAGCGAACCTTGTAATCCAAGTGCGTTCGCCCCTACAAGGCAACCGACCTTAACTAGCGAAGAAAACTGTGGGCGTTGCGGCACGTGCTTCTCTTCCGCATTTCCTTCGAGAGAAACATGCTTAGCGAAGCCAATTTAGCAATGCAGAGGTAATTAGAGTAATCATCGTATGCGATTTTAAGTACAGAGGGTCTAGCCAAGTGGCTTATCTATTCGAATGCATAGAAAACAAAAGTATGAAACTCACGTGTTATTTTCTCTGAAATACGTCAGTTTCATTAATTTGTATTCTATGCGTTCGATAGATTGGACACTTGGCTAGGGGGGCAGAACAGATTCAAATAGTTCTCAAAGGGAGTCGTTATTTTCTTTCCCTGTAAACGGGTTGTCTGGTGTCAGTAAAGTATGTTTCCATTTCCATTTCAAAATCAAAATTCATCGAATAATCCTTGTTACATACATACACTTATTATACTAATATAAAAGACAGAAATACATCGAAAACCCGTGTCTCCAATGTAAAATAGGGTATCTTACCTAATGCGTAGTATGCCCCAGTCTATAATGATGGGTCTCTAAAACCCACTCTAAGTACAGTAAAGTGATAGAAAGGACCATGTCGAGAAACCTAAAAATTGATTGAGTGATTGGGATGACAGACAGCGTTCCAATTCATACTGCTCGAGGAGTTTTAGTTTAGGTTTTACAGCCGGCCGTTAACACAAATTAAAATTGCAAGTAAGCAACATTCCCATGCTAAATCATAGCATGGTAGCAGAGGATAACTGGCAGCTTTGCTTTTTTATGACAGAAACAAGCTTAAGTAGCATTGTTAGTTAATGTTGCAAGTTAATAAGTGGTCTGGATTGAAATTTCTCATAGATTTATGTTACGGAATAGTAACGCGACCCCAACAGTTCACCATGAACATGTCACAATCATCGAACTCAGCTCAAGTCACCTCGCTCATTGAACTGCGGCTGATCGATAAGAAAGCTGCCATTTTCGCCCTGCGAGTGAAAGAAAGAAATGAGCGGTTGTCCTACTCTGGCGCTTTCGTCGGCGCGCGCGCAGCGCACGAGTGAGCGCGGCTTTAGTTTTCAGTGGTCGCGCAGCGGCGACGGCGCACTCGACCAAACTCTGCCGTCGATCTCGACCTCCTATTTCGTAACCGCGACTCGTTTCCTAGTGCTAGTGGTGTGAAACTGATCGCTTTGTCCGCCGGAAGTACCTTGCCCATTACGTGTTTGCCTTTATGTGATTCGACAAGGATAATACCACCGTGTCAGCAGGTGAATAGATCTCCGCAGCCGCTCGCCGCTATGAGCGGCGGGCGATGTCGCACACCGCGGCCCAGGCCGACATCCTTGCCCCCAATTAAAACAATTTACGGCAGCTCTTATTTGAATTAAAGCATTTTATAGTCCCCGTGGTAGTTTACGCTGAGTGTTAAATCATTTATTCAATGCCTACAAGAATATTCGTTCCGAATCAACGGAGCGTTGATGTCTCTCTCAAGAGGACCGCGCTCGTAGCTTCGCATGAACGTACGACCTTATTTTTAAACAATGCCGCTATTGTCATAGGCTCTTGCCCGAAGTAATTGCTTGCTTAAAAATAAATTTTAAAACCGTATAATTAGGACAAGCCGTTTGGACATTCCAACCGTCTTATAAGCTAGGTTCACATGTTGACCTTTACAAAATGTCAGATCAGAGTAACTGTAGGATAAATACCTTGCATTTATTAGTTAGGCACGGCTTCAGAGCGTATTTTTTTCAACAATAAATACATAAGTAGCTTATGCACTTAGTGTTATGGTTACTAGTTCACTGAAAATTGTTAATAGACTTACAAATATGTATACATATTTTTATATACTACATATACGTATAAACAATAGGTTATTTTCCGAGTACCCCGATCCCCGAGGCCCACGTTCCGGAGTACCCCGATTTATTTGTAATTTTCAGGTAAAAATACAAATAAATCGGGGTACTCCGAAATGGGGGCCTGGGGGATCGGGGTACTCAGGGAATAACCCTAAACAAACACGACTCGAGAGCAAATGCTGTGTTCATTAGAAACATTTGCCCTTACCAGGATTCGAACCCGGGATCTTTTGGCCATTAGCTAGCAGCGCCCGTTAATCAACAATCACAGTAATTATGCTAACATAAATTTATTACGTTTACATGAATACATACATTAGATCTCTGACAAAACATTACATTAGGCAGCGAAATGATAACAAAAAACAATGTCATATTTAATTTGCTGCATAATTCTCTGTTACGTAGAAAAAACAATAAAAAATCTGCATGCGAATGGTCTTTGAAGACCCATCTAACGACTTTTTAATGTTTATATTTTTTTTACAATTGCGTAAAACGAATCAGTTTCTCACGCGAATTTTGCACAATCTCGTGCGATTCATTTGATTTTTATTTGGTACATCATAATAAAAGTTTATTAAATTTATTTTAAAGAGCGAGAGAGATAAGAAAAAATTCAGAAAAGCGGGTTTTGGTTGACTCGGTTCGAGACCCGCATCAGGACATTATTTTAAGATTTTTATCTGACCTGTTTTTATTTCATAATTACATTACATATGTCAATATTTGATCATCAGACATGTTTTTTTAGAAGCCATAAACCACCACTCCGGCCTAGTGCTTATTGGTGAAACTTGATATTATTTGTCATCCCTCCAAAGACCAGCCTTAGCAAACATTGCTTAGTTTGCGCAATCGGAAGCCGAGCTCGCTAAACCACTACGTTATCGATAGGCTTTTTATATTAATAAATGAATAATAAATATTTCTCACACACCTATCATCTAGCCTAAAGTAAGTTGGATACTACTAGATAACGGACAAATTTTAATATTAGTAAGTACCTAATAATTTTGACGGCCGCCTTAGTCGAATGCTCAGATCGCTGGGTATTGGCCAAGAGGTCCCGGGTTAGAATCCTGGTAGGGGCAAATTTTGTAATGACCACAAATATTTTGTTCCCGAGTCATGGTTGTGTATATGTTTATGTAGTTTTCAACATTTATATACATAATTATTATGATTTTAAAAATATGTCCGTCATCTAGTATCCATAACACCAGTGCTTAGGCTTACTTACTTACTTTGGGCTAGATGATACTCGTGAGTGTTAAAATATTAATTATTTATTCATTATTATTCCATTTTTATTACATTTAAAATACATACAAAATCATATTTCTAAACATTACATTTTTACAATATAAAACATTAAAAAATATAACATTTAAAAATACAAAAATGCAGTTCCCCATCGGTAGCAAGATCAGGGTCCCGGCTACCGGTGGTTAAGGATCCAGAGACAGGAACCTCCTCACTATACGCGCCGTGTCCAGAAGTACCGCCTTCTGCATCTGACTCTTGACCCAACCACCTAGCGCGAGCCTCTTAAGATGTTTATCGAGGCTCTTGGCTATCAAGCCATGGGTAGATATAACTATCGGAACAATAATTGCTGAATCGATGTCCCACATGTCAACAATCTCGTGAGCTAAATCAAGATATTTGTTTTCTTTATCTTTTTCGGCTTTCACAAGGTTGTCGTCATGAGGAACAGCGATGTCAACAATTATTGCGCGGCGTTCATGTCGATCTATTAATACAATATCAGGCTTATTAGCTACAATAGTCCTGTCTGTAATGATAGATCGATCCCAATACAATGTGGCATGGCTATTTTCGAGAACCTGTTCTGGCACATATCTATAGTACGGCACCTCTGATGCTACAAGATTGTATTTCAAAGCAAGTTGTTGGTGTATTATCCTGGCCACTAGGTTATGTCTGTGCAAATACTCGCCATTTTATTGTTATTATTATTATTAATTGTAATTATAACATAAACATATAAACATCGATGACTCAGAAAAAAATGTCTGTGTTCAGCAGAAAATTGCCCCTACCAGGATTCGAACCAGGGACCTCCTGGCCAATAGACAGCGATCTGACCATTCCAAGCAGGCCGGGTATTTACCGCAAAGCAGATAAAATATTATGTTGACAACGATAACATTTCTGGCACTCACACCTATTTTCTAGACGTTATTGACCAGGATTTGAACTAAAGACCACTCTATGTCTTGAATATGGCTTGAATCCTAGCCAAATGTTGTTGGATTGCTTACAACTGATTCTGCTAATGCTAACGTAATTATCGTGTCTCAATTATGTTTCAATGTTTTTTGATACAGCTCCTCTTACTAAACTAAACAAATTATCATATATCACGCCTGTTTTCCCCGAAGGGGTAGATAGAGATGAATTAACACCCATTATCAGTTATGTAATGTGTGTTTAGTGACAATATACAATGCAACTTATTCGGTGGTGTCACTGAGATCATGATGATTATATCAGCAAACTTCTTCCCTCTTTTTCTTCAATATTTTGATATAAAAAAATGCCACAAATAACAACGAATTTGTTTTTCAGAAATTCAATAAATCCCTAAAATCCTTTCGTATCTTACGTTACTTATTAACTAATAGCAGCGTAGTATCACAAAATTAAATGGTCTACATTTAATTTTGTCAGTAACAAACGCACTGAAGAAGATATTTCGTCTAACGTCAAATTAGTGACAAGTTAATTTGACTGCCTTCATCATTTGACTGCTGAGCAATGTACAGTAGATAACATATAAAGCATAACACATCAATTGAGGACTTAATCTGTTCAAAGAACATTTTCTTCGTATTGACCTTATGAGTTGCCGAATATGTTACTTAAGTGCCCCTTAGGGGATAATATAATTAAGTATTTTAGATATAAATCACTGCGAGTTCATTGTTGCTTTCAATTCCCAACTAAAGTTTCGTAAACAAATGACGGAGCTGTTCGTGACATAAGTACACAAAGTAGGATTTGTTATAATCTACTAACAACTAACTACACAATCACTTGCTTACACTAATTGTGTCTTTAGATACCAAACTATATGCTTGGGAATTTTCGTTTATACATAAAAATATCACTCAATTAAAAACTTGAAATACAAAAATTTTGTATTTCGAGTTTTTAATTAAATGGTCAAGATAACAGTTGATTAGAGAAACATTAATTATAAGTTTGACGTCCTGCAGATTCAAAGAGACAGCCATTTTATATTAATAAGATAATTTATTTCTGGTATTCTAGGTAAACTTTTATCGACTGTGGGCCATCAATAAAAATGCGTAATAAAATATTACGTTAACATTATTTTGTTGAAAATTATAAATTATTCTAATTTTTTTTAATATTTATTGGTAATAATATGTTACTGTAATTTTAAAAAATTTTTAGGTAAGGTTATTAATGCTACAAGCACAATATTATATATTTTTTACTTTAAACTTTCATTACTGTGTGTCTCAAATGCTAAAACTAAAGATTGGGCTCTACTTCACTTTCGTATAATAGGCCAATTACCTTCAATGTCGTTACTGGTTTGCTCAAATACTAGTTATTGCCCACGATTTTGTCTAAATGGAATTCGGGTACAATCAATTTCGATTGTTGTATTTGAAACAAAGGTATTGTGCGGTATGGTGTAAAAATTTTCATTGTTATGCAAAGGCAGGTTTGGTTTGATTAAAATTTAAAATATCTCATATTAGATAAAAAAATATTTATTTAAATAAAATTTATTTAAAAAGAAATAGATGAGTTTCTAGTAGTAGTAGACAGTGATACTTTTATATCAACACAATTCCTTACCTTATTAATTACCTATAACCCTTTGTCACCGTGTCAGGCACTAGCGGGAGATATAGGAAGTGGTGACAATTGCATTCTGCTTTGCCCAACATTGTATTAATTATTTTCATATCATTTTATTGGTGTGTTTCCAGGGGTCGGGGTCCTTCTGGGGTCGGTCCATTTAATTTTATACGACACAAAATTATAATATAAATCTCAGTCAGTTATCATAAAATCATGTTTTCCCATGCCATTAAATTATCCAATCAATCAATTTTATTGCAATATTATTATTGCAGGACTTTACTATTGATTAACTCAAGATATTCCAAGTCTTTACTCGCACTTCAGTCCTACTTCTATCCTATATTTAACTAATAACATAGTATTGACCCTAGAGAACTGATTGCGATCTATTACAAATATAATTTCCGCGCCTTAGAGCGACAATTCGTTCGAGTTTCCGAATTCACTCCGCATTTAAATAATAATTTTCACAATCTATCGGTCAAGAGTACCTATCCATAAACATAGTCTCACGAACAAACCCTTAACCTATAGGTACATTACTCAGTGCCTTACAACAGCTGCAATAATTGTCTGTTCTGTCTATAGATAAGAACGAATATTAATTTTCTCATTTTAAACTAAATAGATAATGAAGATTCTTAATATCCCACTATTTATACAACATATACTTTATATGTATACTAAAATATTAATTTTGTATAAACATTTTTCGGTTCGGTACAAATGCAGCTACAACTTTCTAATACTAAATCAATATTATCTTTTTTATATCACGTTGACACGTATCTGCAAAATTCTCTCCCGCGAACTAGTGCGAATATATTGTCAACCAAGGAGTGTTTTCAATGAGAAATGAGTACAGTTTACTTATACTGATAGATATTTCTTTTTATTAATATTATATATTTCTTTCTTTGCACGTTGACACGTATTTTCCAAAAAAATATTAAGAAGCTATATTGTTATGGTTATTGGCTCATCTCCTTTTTTCCATTAATTTCCATTTGTCACACCAGAAAGATTCTAGTGATTAATGAATGAATAGAAAAGAGACGGAAGGGACCATGACGAGAGATCAATGAATGGAGAGAGTGATTGGGATGACAACATTGCAATTCATACTCACCAACTCTCTCTGGGTACGCTGTTGTTGGTGGTTTGCCCCCTCCAACATTCGGGTGCCTCAAGACTGTAATCGTAATATCTACGCCACAAATTACTTCTTAATTAACGTTACAATTCTGATCTTGACATTTAATTGTTCAATAATTACTAAATTTCAATTTCATTATCTCTGCCGTTCGCTCACATTTGAAATTGGAAGAACGTATTATCTAAGATTGCTGAACTATACTTATCCAAAGGACTTTCAACGTTAAATATGACGCTATTATAATTTTATTCAGTCACATTTCCAGCATAATTTAGCAAGATTTGTTTTGCTTGTTTTAATTTGTTGTAAATTTTTTTGCACAACGGACCGACTTTTACAATTACACTAACATAACCGTTAGCCGTTTTGAAAGCTGTCATCCCTATTCTATGGACACGACAGAGGCCATCTTATAGGTATAATGTGCCAGGTGATCATACTTCAAGTTCAAGTTGCATTGGACAGTAGGTACATTGAAAGTACTCAGCTGCTATATACAATCATCATCACCTTGCACTCCTCATCATCAGAAGAAATGGAATTTATAATTATCATAGGTTATATCATAGGTTACTATCACATTTTTTGTAAGCGAAATAGCTGGATCCGAACGCATCATACAGTCTTATAGAATAGACTCACATTAATTTTGCAGTGACCTGGGACCTGACTTATTTGGCGAAACGTGGGTGCTAGTTCACCTCTGCCTACCCCTTCGGGGATATAGGCGTGATTTATGTATGCATGTATGTAATTTGGCAGCCATTATTAAATGTAGAAATAAATAAATAAAGTAAAAATATCTGCTTTGGAATGTTTTTAATTTATTTCTACATTGCGAGGGTACCCGTTGGCTTACAACATGAAGTGTAAAGGTTAGAAGAATTTCGGCAAGTTAATTAGTGTCTTGGTGGGCCGAGCGGTCAGGCACCGGATCAGATCAGGTACCGGATAGCAGCGGACGCGGGTTCGATTCCCGCATCAAGACCTTTATTTCTTGAAATTCTTTTTCTAACCACCAAAATCTATGATACTACTTGCCTCCCAGGCCAGCATTCAACAAATCAATTTCATAGTCTACACTTTACATATAAGTAAATGCTTAAATAGCACGCGTCTCAAGAGTCCATTGTTGTCATCTCATTTGAGGCACTTAACTTATCGAAAATCAGCGTTCACCTCATCGTGTGCTGCAGCGTGAGAATAAAGTTATTATTATAAAACAAATGGCGTGCCTCCATAATAGTTTTTGAATACGTTGGTGCGCTGCGTGCGAGCATGCCAATCCGACCATTGTTTAAACTAGCGTTTTAGACAGTCGTGGGAGAGCAGCTGATTGGTTAGAACCTGCGCATACTAGGTACTTAATATAGTACAATTTCACACGTGGAGCAATGACAGAATGATTATGTCTCAATTGCTTTTGATGCATGGATTGTGCGCGACCAGGTAAGATGGTGATGGATGTGACTGAGGTGATGACGATGATATTTGCCTAGACGATATTTCATTTGAAATAATTGCAACTACACAAAATCAAATGCAAGTTCTTTGGTTTTTGTCTTAAAAATAAGGTAAGTATCTAATGTCAATTGTTATTGATGGGGCCAGGTATGAAGTCGAAGTGTGTGGTTGACGACAATGATATTCTAATATTAATTAATCATCATCATCATCGTCATCATCACCAGCCCTTAATGTCCCCACTGCTGGGGCACGGGCCTTCCCTATGGATGGAAGCATATAGGGAGATTGGGCCATAACCCACCACGCTGGCCCAGTGCGGGTTGGTGGGTACTGCAGATGCAGCCGGGACCAACGGCTTAACGTGCCTTCCGAAGCACGGAGAAACTCGAGATAGTAAATTTTTGGTCACCCATCCAATGACCGGCCTTAGCGAAATTGCTTAGTTTACGCAATCGCAGGCCAAGCGCGCTGTGCCACTGCGCTAGCGAGCGCCTCATAATATTAATTATGTGGAAATATTAATTAATATTATGTATGATATAGGTAATTGTAACTCCACAAAATTAAATGCAAGTTCTTTGTTTCTAAAAGAGCTTGAAGCTCATCGCGTTATCGTCACTTCAATACGCAAACCTGGTAACTCGGTACTAACCAACTTCACAGGATATTTACTTTGTTATGGTACCTTCGTTATCTCTGCATCCAATGGGTGTAATATAAAATTCCGCTCAACAGAAACGCTGGCAATTTACGTGGTAACAAAATAATGAACTGCCATTGAAAAATAAGCATTATTCTCACGAGCAGCCAAGTAACTGGCCTAAATTAAGCTCAGGTAGCTTGCGTTGGACTGACCACGTGAAATATGTAGTAGAAAATGGCTGACTACGCTAGACAGGGAGAGATGGTGAGAGAAAGACGTGCGGAGAACGGAGAATTTCCGTACCACCTGTTAAAAAAAGGTTATAATTTAAATACAAGAGCTAATCAACCAGTCAATTCAACTAAGCTGAAGCGTTTTTATAAAAAATCAATTTACTGAATTTTCATTTTACACGTAATGAAATAATAATTATGTGTTTAAAATTGCTGCATCAAACGCATCCATCGTGTTTTACGCAACGTAATGACAGCATACAAAAGCATCAATTTGATAAACTGTGCGAATTTTCGTATACCGACAACTTATACCGCTTTCTCATCTCCTGTTATACAACACACATTGTTAATAACTGTTATGAAATGTTTAATAACTGGAAAATTATTTGTGCATTCGTTTCGGTCAATTTTAAGCCCTGTGCCTATACCCGACAGGTTTCTTTTTCATCTTCCTTTTTCATCGAAACAAATGCAAAAAAGATACGAAAGCATGACATAAGACGAGGCGACGGTACGACGTCTGTAGCCACAGGAGAACTCTGTCGCCAAGAAGAACCGTTTGATTGAAGCATCTTCATCTTCTTCATCGATCGCAGCACATCTTCTCAGAGCCTGTCCTGTTTCTTGCGGCTAGAGTGAAACTGCGACTATGTCCAATAAAACGGCTCTTTTCAGAGCCTCTTCCTTTGTGACAGACTTGTCCTGGTAAAACGGAACTTTTTTCAGAGCCTTTTCTTGGCGACAGGGTTGTCCTGTGGCTTCACGTCGTATACGAGGTATACGTCTTTTCTAACGTCACGTATTATTTTGAAAAACGTGTAGGTATTGGGACGTTAAAAGGCTGACGGTGATGATCATAATCATAATGATAATCATAAGCATCAGCAGCGCCTGAATTAATTAAACAACTCCACTAACAATGACGTTTTGCCATACTTATCATACATATATAAATTACGCCTATTTATCTCTTAAGGCGTTGGCGGAGGTAAATTAACAGCCACGTTTCGCCAATTATGTTGGGTTCCAATTAATAAGTAAACAAGGTTCCAATTATTAGTATATCTATCCGGCACATAGAGAAGAGGACCGGTGCTATCCTTTCTGATAGTTCTGTCGTTTTATTAAAAATGCCTAGTGCTCATGCAAATAATTATAAAAGAACATTACTCTTTACGCATTTTACATCGAAAATAGACGAATAAAATAAAACTAAGTAGTAAATTGCAATCTCGTAATACAATATATTATTATACTAAGCATTAAAACAATACCTAAGGTCTTTTAAAATATCAAGATCATTCACTTTCAAGGCCCATTCTACTATAGGTACACTTAAGTGTCCAAATGTAGTTCAGAGCTGCACTCGCATTGAGTTAATAAATTGTAATTTGCTTTCTGATTATGTGCATTATGACTTATGTAGGTCATCAGAAATACCTATTTAACTTTTGATACTTAAGGTCACAGATTCTAGTTACAGATTAAGACAGCGAAATGGTAAGCGCACGGATTGTAAATCACGCCTAATTATCCCAGAAAATGTAGGAGGTGTATTAATTAACACCCACATTTTGTCAATTGTGTCAGGTCCCCTGGTTTTGGGGATCTATTACCATCTATCGGACAATTTTACTGCAGTATATAGGTAGATAAGTACCTACTATAACACACACGCTGCTCTATTACTTTATACGACACTGGGGATGGGAGAGATTTGGGGTGGTGACAATTGTATTCTACTCTGCCGTCACCACGCGGTTACAATGGTCCGCATCTATTTATCCCCGACGGGGTAGGCACAGGTTAATTTAACACCCACGTTTCGCCAATTATGTGAGGTGCAAATCACTAAATCGCACTATATTGCTAATCAGTACAAGGAGGTCGCTGTTCGCTTAATCGCTGTCTTTACCCATAGCCACATTGTACGACGCCCGCGGCAGAGATGGTGATTGACAGTTGTATTCTGCTGTACTAATACCTTCTTCTTCTCCCTGTCCTGTTCCCGGTATATCTGGGTTTGGCGCAGTATGTTTCCTCTTTCAAGCCATCCATTAGATAGAGAGTATTCATACCGATATTTTTGATTTATATCATCCGTCACACCGTAAAGGTACTATAAAAGAGACGGAACGGACCATGTCGAGAGATCGATGACCGGAGATAGTGATTGGAATGGCAACATTCCAATCCATACTGCTCAAACGTTATTACAGAGAAAAAAAAATATATTAAAGAATGTAATAAAATAATGATAAAACGTGCATGTTTCGACAAACAGAAACTTTAAAGAGACAAGTTTTTTGGACCAGGTTTCCCCAGCGCACACAAAGCTATGCGCAAACGCAACGCCAGTGTTGCTCATAAGCTGCGACGTTTTGACTAATAGAAAAAAAATGTCCAGTTCGCAAGTTAAAGGGTCATCTTCTCCGCGTATTAGCCGAAGAGGAATTTCGGGCAAGGCCGCTGTGATCGATGCTGTTACTGGTTGCGCAATCGCACGCAGCGGCGCGGCCGACGTCACTCCTTCTGTTTACTTTTTACACATTAACATAAAATATATCGCTTCTTAAAATCACAAAAAGGACCAAACTCAAAAACGCATCAGAACCTCTCATTGGAAAATGCAGTTCTAGTGTCATATGTTTAGAGCGCAGAATATTTTTGCGTGCTTGCAGTTTTGCCGTTTTCGTATTTAGTGAGCGATATACCGGCGACCTTCTGTGCTTAAGCTCGCGTCTTGCTAAGCCGCTTACGTAGTAATCTATTAAGTAAAGTTTGTTCTTACGAAAACAACTGAATCCGTCACGGCTTTGTATTCGCCATAGCGGTTGCGACTCTTCCTAATGACATGGGAAACAAATTTTGCATTTCAGAACGTGCTTACTTCCTCACTCAATTGTGTAAAAAATTTTGTAAAATGTATGGCGTTGCATTTCAAAAAATAATAAGAAAATATACGACTGTCCCAAAACTATTTCAGTAGCTCCCTCCCTTGATACATTATATTTATTATTAAAGGTATACCTTATTCAATAAGTATCTATAACGATGTATAACGATCGGCTTGTCCGAATGGTCAGTTCGTTGGCTATCGGCCAAGAGAGGGCCGGGTTCGATTCCTGGTAGGGGTATGTTTATGTAGTATATTACAAATATTGATATAATTATTATTTATATTGCCCGTCATCTGGTATACATAACACAGGTGTGAGTATAAGAAATATTTACTAACTAACAATAGTGCTAACTATTATATATTTATAAAATTAACTATTATCTAATATCAAGTTATGAAATTTTCTCAATTCCATTTCCACTTTTACTAATGAAGAGTTAAATGTACAGTCAACGGCTCTTCAGACTACCCAAAATTGTCAAAATTCTTCAATCGATTGTCAACCTTATCTTGTTGGCAGTAGGCCCAAAAGTCGACTGAGAAAATTTAACATTTTGTGGTAGTTTGACATGCTGTTGTCTGTATAAAAGAGCTCCTCTCTAAAAGTGTAAACGTATACAATACCGCAAATTCTTTCGTCAAAAGAATAGGCCTTCGTGTAATACTAATTTTGCAACTACAGCTGACTTTACAATGGTCGAGCGAGTACGTTTCTTGCGTTCGTAGACGAAAAAAGGATTGCACACGGTCAAAACCGCGGGCACAATTGCCTCTAGCATTGCTGTAGTTTAATATATAGTTAGACTTCGGAAAACAAATACGGACTAATTAATAAGCACGGTTTAAATATAGACTAGTTACTCAGTGCTTTGTCTCTGTTCCACGCATTCAATATCATGTTTGTGAGGCGAAGACAAAATACGGAATAGCTATACCAAGTTTACTACCAGTTTATTAATAAGACCGATAGGTTTTTGAAAAGCCCATATTTTTCTAATACAATTGTCACCACCCCCAAGCTCTCCCGCGGATCAATCTGCCCCTCTTCCTATGGGACCTAGCATAATTGGCGAAACATTTATGACAGACAAGATTTATGTATGCATGCATGTTCTAGAGATAAATTCCTTCTTGGAAGTCAATAAAAAGGCGATTTGAGTGAGCTACCAAACAAATGAATACATACATCACGCCTATATCCCCGAAGGGGTAGCCATCGGTGAATTAACACCCACGCTTCGCCAACTAGGTTAGGTCCCATGTGATAGTATTGTCATTTATCAGGCACGGAAATCGAAATACATAGCCAGGTGGCATACAGAGGAACGATGCATGCTGCCCATTACTCATTGCTGTCGTAACCTTTAGTCTTCTTGTACCACGGATGGGATGGTGACAATTAATAATAAACTATATTTTGTCCTCATGTTTAACTATCGACGAAATATCGTGTGTGAAAGAGGATGGTAAGAACTGACGGTGTACTCTACCGGCACCACTCAGCAATTCTGATGCGTGACCTTGCCTTAGTTATAGAATAAACATTGGACTAAAAAAACATTGACATTTCAGCGTTCCAATATAAAGCGGGATAGTAAAAAATATTCATTAATTGGACGATGCCTCGTAAACCGGTCAGAATTCAACTGACCGATCACACGATATAGATTATCGTGATCTCATTATTTACATAATATTGCTAATCAACTTTTAATTTATTTAAGTCGTATTATTGATATGGTGTCATGCCTGATTTAGTGGTTTTTAACAGTTCTTTGAGAAGCTTAATTTTATTGAAATGCTAATTAGAATATATTATGGTTTGATCATATTTGCGATTACTTGTAATAAATAATAATAATATAAGACGTAGGGCTGTCAATTCAAAACCTTTATTTATTTTGCTTAAATAAGTGAGTCAAGCACTGAAATAGTCAATCAAGTAAGTAAGATAATTTGATCAGTCCCCCCGTGACCACGGCCACTGTAAAGTGATCGAAACGTCGGGTTAAATAATTAATATGCCAAACACCAAATTATACGCGAGTCTTATCCGTAAAAGTTGTTTTATTTCAAAAGATAATTTGATTTGCTATTTAAATTTATTTTAAACATTAATAATCAATTTAATTTGTAAATAAAATTTTTACACTTTTCAAAATTCAATAAAAAATTATGTAAAGGTAGGTGTTGTCGATGAAAAAAAACCACTATTATAAATATTGTATACCGTTACTATACGGTTATTGTAATACCACCTAGCAAAATACCGCGGTATATGTGCCCGACAGATTGCAATAGGCTAGTCACTAATATAGGGGGCGCCCTATTACATGGAATCTAGATGAGATATCACACTGCGTAATTTTTCGACCACTTTTTTGTAACAATTTGTCAAATATTTGTGACAACAAAATAAATAAAGGAATTCCGTATACGTATATACATAATAATAACGTATTACCAGACAAAGATAAATCACATCAAGGCTCCTTCTAACTAAATTATATTCTCGTAGGTATTAATCTAGTAATGCTCGGTAGTGCATTCGATCGAACCAATTACCCGTAACCGTCTCTCAATTCAAACGCTATTGAAGTTATCATACACATTCCTTCAGATAAGTTATAGCCACATAATAACCTCACGACTTACAACACAGATGTTTGATCGAAATAAATCGATGTATACTGTTTGATTTTAAGCGGAATGGGGGCTATATTATGTATAACAATGCATTCGAGTAGATAGTATAAAATTTCGCAAAGTGCAGATTCAAGTATAATCTTGATGCAGCCAGTGGAAGGAAGGCTAATGGGGCCTATCGAGTCGTGACAAAGCAAATAATACAGTGGCCCCGATCGGAGATCCATTAGTTTAATGAGTAATTATGGGCGGTGTAGTATAAGTGAATAGCCCGGCCTGGCGGCTAGATGAAGGCCATCTTTTGCAATCTACAAACGTTTAAAGTAAATATGTAATGTCCCTTTTTAAGAGCACCCACGCCTTGCGATTAGGATTTTCAATTAGCCGTCAGTGGTTTGTCAGGTGGTGACGTAGGGCGGAATCCAGTACCAAATACTGGACAAATGAGAAGAACAAGTAGGTATGTATTAAGACGGATTGGTCGAATGGTCAGATCGCTGGCTATCGGCCAAGAGGTTCCGAGTTTGAATCTTGGTATAGGAGAAAATCTTGCCCCTAGCAAGAATCGAACAAGTAATAAAGACAGATATTTTTCTCGAGTCATTATTGTTTATATTACGAATGCATATATACATCTATAATTATATATATACAATTAAAATTTGGCCGTCATCATAGTCGTCATCATATCATAGTATCCATAATACAAGTGCTATTACTTTTGCTAGATCATAGGTGTTAGTGTAAGAAATATTTATTTATTTGTTTTATTTATTAAGCTAACAATAAATTATAATATCAAGTAATATGAACGGTATTGCACAGGCGATAGTGTACGGCGAACAATGAATTAATGCATTTCGGTATGGCACGCCTAGTGAACGGTATCCTTTCCGCCACGCTTATCCAATCTGGTTTCGTGGTCTATTATTGCATTAACTTTCATAGCAACAGTAATTTATGGAGTTTCTTGTCCATTCTTCTCATAGTAGAACTGATAGCATTAATTTGGTTGTTACTGAAAATGTATCCCGTCGTCGTTTGACCAATAACAAAAGCTCGTAAACTAGCCATTTACGTGCCTTTGTTATACGTTGAGTTTGAGTCTCATCATAGGGGTGAGTGAAAGAAATTAACCTACCTTATCACAATAAGAATTTATTTATACAATATAGTGAGTCGCACAACCACTGTCGTAGGCATGACAGGGTTTTTTTGTTAGGATCTAGACTGTTGGCCGGGGGGCTTTTAAAACCTTGAAGGCATCAAGCCTTTCCTTCGAGCACACCCTGAAAGGGTTACTCGGTGGCAGGTTTTTCCAGAGCGATCAAGTGACTGCCTCGCAGGGCGTAGTAATATGACAGGATACTAAACGTTTATTTACATTTGATGCTAACCGTACTATGTATCCAGTCAATAATACTTTGTAGCTATTCAACTTTAGAATTGCCCATCTTTCAACACCAGACAGCACGTTAATTATTTCGTCTAATTTGTAAGCGATTGTCCTAAATAAGAACTCGTAAAACCTTAGCTTTTAACAAATCACATTTAATTATATGGGATTTCATAAGCGCTTTCTTAATCATAATTTTCACCTTTGGCATGTCGTCATTGTTATTTATGGGCTACAAGCCTCACCCGCTCCGTTGCCAAATAAAAAATTTCGTAGGCCTGTCGGCGAGATCATCTTTCATACACGACTTCTCCATGGTTTATAACCTGTTACTATATTTGGTGCAAAATCTAATAAAGTTGTTAGAACCGGTCCTCTATAAACGCCAATGTGCAAAATTGCCAATCGCATTGCAATTATAAAACTTACTTACTTTACCCACCAATCCACACTGGGCCAGCGTGGTGTATTATGGCCTGTTCTCCGCATATTTTTCCATCCATAGCGAATGCCTGAGCTCCAGCAGTGAGAACATGAAATGGCTGATGATAATCTTCTTCTCCCTGCCCTGTTCCCAGGCAATCTGGGGTCGGCGCAGTATGTTTCCTCTTCTATTCATATCCGTCAGACGTCATCAAGCCATCCACTCCCTTATGATTCATATCATCCATCACACCTAAAAGGTACTCGTGGTGAATGAATATACTTATAGTAAAGAGATGGAACGGACCATATCGAAAGACCGATGAACGGAGAGAGTGATTGGAATGACAACATTCCAATCCATACCGCTCAAGGTTTTGGCTTTGGTTTTACAGCCGGCCGCCTGCCTGACACCAACCCTCTTTGGCTACGCTGTTGTTCGTGGTTTGCCCTTTACCATTCGGGTGCCCCAAGGTGCTTATTGGTCTACAGGGCAATCTCCCTTAATCGACTTTTACGACACCTATGGGACGAGTCGGGACTGGCCAATTCTACGTTATTTTTTCGCTCCCAGACCAGTATGGAAGTCCGGCAGATGAAAATATAGCACTAAAAATCGTGACATATGCACGTAAATAAAAAAAAAGTACTTTGACATACCGAATATACATGTATACCTAGTTTATCTTCTTAGATTATTTCTTTGGCAACACATTCAGGGATAATAAAAGAACTAGCTACTTACATCGCAATAAGTTTCAACACAATTATTCTTACTCGTTCCAATTGTATTTTAAAAACATCTGCGCTATTAGTAATGTAATCTTTTTAGTTAATAAGAGTTCGGAAAAAATAGCAGCTAAGAAAGAATAATAAAATGTTTCGCAAAGCCGAGGACATTCCACACCTCATCTCCATTTCAAGTAATTGATAATATTTGTAAATAAGTATAATGATTGACAAAAATATCTCGGATAACATTTGACATTTTCCATTATTCTCCTTCCAGTTTGTGATGCAATGGTATTGGAAAACATTCACAAAGGTGCTTTAACTGGCGCTGACCTCTGTGGAGCACAATTCAAAATTGATAGGAGATTAGAGTCATTATCACCGTTGGTAAATTAAATACAAGATTTCTATTATGCTGGCAAACGGTGGAATAATTGAAAGCATTTATAATATTTATCTGCCTTAAAATGTCTCCACTGAAGACGTACGGGCCTTCACAAAGATAGGGAAACATCCTCGATTTCCAACCAATATACTGTCTTTGTAGAATATGGGGTAAGCTCGTTATACATATCCATATAAATTCACATACCAACAGTCATCTAAGAATGGTTATGTGGATTTTACCCAGTAAAATTGAAATAGAATTGAAACACTTTTACAAAACTAATTATTATTTTCGAATTTTTAGGTGTTTTGCCTCGCTCCTTTCTACTTAAGTTGAGTATCAACAATGTTCAGTCAATAGATAGATTATGCATTAACTACACAAATCTTTCTCCCTAAGTGTAAGTAAGCGTTCTGCAATAGTCTCTTAATATGATTAGCGCAGATGGTAGATACTAGCATTACTGTACTAGTCATTATCGGATCTACTGACGAATAATATCAGGGATAATTAAAATGTTTACAATTTCCAGCGTCCTGATTGGCTCTTACCACAATTAATTAAACCATGTAACATTTTATAGTGAATTGGCTTGGCATATCATGTTTCCTTCAAAGCCTGTCTCGAATAGTGCGTCGCAAATACTCATCGTGACTTTCTCACAAACGAATCGTTGGCAAATGCCAAATCTTTTGTTATTCGAAAAAGTCAGACGCTTGCAGATGATTAGACAAAATTCGTCAGAATGCGGTTATTGTTCGATATCTTTTTATCTATTTATTATTATTATATTCTAATGAAAGTGATGAAGAAACTCCTCATTACGTATGCCCAGTCATCATTAATCACCAGTCCCATAAAGAAGCATCTGCTTACTTACAGCTTGCCTACTGCCCAAAAAATTATGTGCAGAAAATAAATAAATATGAAATTTTTGTTTATGTTTCTTGTAAAGGAAAAGTAATTTTCTCAAAAGGAAACCTAAATATAACTTAAACTTTCTAATCAACCCATCACTCTGCATGGTTGGCTACTCTCCCCTATTTTTTTTCTTGGACACACGGGTTTTCGGTATCTAGCGTCTTGGATCCATAAGTGTCATCGATCCATAAGTGGATTAATAAATGACTTTTGACTTTGACTTTGACTTTACAGCCTATCTCCCTACATTCTCCCGTCCGTCCCCAAGCAAGGCCTGTGCTCCAGCAGAATGGATGTTAAAGTATGAATATAATTATAAATATGTTAAAACGTTATTATTACAAAAATATGTTGCAAATAGCTAAAGCTGTGACTAAAGCGGATGACGTACGCGCCGCTCCCATAGACATAATTATTATAGATCTGCCGCCATGTTTATTACAAATAAGCATTTTGCTAGACATGATTTGTAGTTGCAATTTCAAGATTGACAATTAAGCCTGTTGGGGAAATGTTGCAACGTAAGGTACTGTAATCCACACATTAGACTACGAACAACTGTCACAGTTTTCCAATTTATTTTCCACTTTAAATTATTTATATCGAAGTCACAATTCTGCTGAGTAGAATTTTCAGTTGATAGTTCGTTGGCGTGCTATATAGGTACGTACCCCATCTGCAACAACGGAAATAAATAAAAACTTCTCATATTAAATAAATTGAAATAAAGGGGAGAGGCGGGATTTATTATCATACGAAAAGTATTTGAGTAATTCAATTTAACCTATGTAATGCATATTGCAATGAAATTATGTTTCATTTCATTTTAAAACATTAACATGTTATAATTTGCTAAACTAATCGTAAATTTAACTTACATCACATAGTATTGGATTTTGTTTTGGTTTTGGACACTAAACTACTAATCTTCTGCAACTAAAGCGTGTTTTCCTTAAACATGGTACAAAACTGCTCAAGTAATTGAACAGTGCCCTAGTTCTTTTCAATGAAATTATGCAATTAAACCTTATAATCTATAGAAATATAGATAACAATGTCGTCAAAAAATTTGGTAGAATGATATTTTAACGAAGCAATTTTCATAAATATTTTTTCATTGCCTCATAAACGAGAATAATCTTTCGCAAAACAAGTTTCGTCGGTTATGACAGAGGGGGAAATATTGTTCCACTGTCACCTTTAGCTAACTTAATATGCAAATGCATTCGTAATGCGTTGTCTGCAATGCAAGGAAATTCCATTGTCAGTTAGAAGTAGTCAATCATCATCATCAATCCTTTAATGTCCCCACTAATGGGGCACATGCCTTCCCTATTATGGATGGAAGAATATCACATCATCCATCGCACCTTAAAGGGTGAGTGGCTTGTTGTTTCTGACCAGTATAATAGGAAAAGTAAACATAAGACGATCCCAGATAAACTGGGAACTGGGCAGAACGATGTAGATGATAAATATAGTCAAATCATTTTATTAATTGGGGATCTATAAAGTATTGTGTGCTTATTATTTATTGGTAGCTGTATAGATCGCATCGGCGTTCTGTCGGCTCCTTCTGCGATGCTATTGAATTTAGTAGTCTGCCAACTTCCAATATAATTTGATGTAATCATATATCTAAAAGAATAACTAAATTGACCATACTGCCTTCTCTCTCGGTCATTACTTCATCAGAATTACGTCACAATACACGTTTTTGCTGTCAAATTTAACAGTTGTTAAATGTTTACACACTCAACTTTCACGCCTTTAACGTGTGACTAATACGTGTTTTCTTTTTCTTATTCCAGGTGGCGAAGATTGTCTTGTGAAACCGACTAAATCGGCTGTGTTTTAGTAAAAACTGTAATGTCAGCGCTTCGGCGCGATGCCAATGAAATGACGTGTGCACTACGCGGGCGGCACTGAGCGAAGGCGCGGAAATGAAAAGAGAAAAGTACAAGAACTCTCTCGAACTCGGGTGAGTTTTAAATTTTGTATAATTTTTTTTGGTAAATTCTCCCTGTAAAGGCACCAAAGTAATAGTATTACTATGCGATTATTATTTATTTCTTGAACACATAAGTTTTGAAAAATTAGACCAAAAAAATCAGGTCAGAAATATTTCGAAAAATCATGATACAATATTATGTCAGATTTTTTCTAAAATGTGTTCTTTGGAATTTAGATGAATTTCAACTGTGTTTTAAATTATATCATATTTACGTCAAACACAGATTGATTCAGTTCAACTGCACCTACGAAACACAACTAAAACAATTAAATTACGCCTTTATGGCGCATTGTAGATGAATAAGTGTTGATGTAGTGCAGAAACTGTGAGAATGACACTATAATTATTATACAATTAGAACAAATATTGCCTAATAATGTAAGGAAGTAACCAACCTATTGTATTGTAGGTACTAGTCGGCGCTGACTCGCCTCGCTAACCATCTTTCGCGTGCTAATTAGTGTAACGCGAACTAAGTATAATATAAACAGACGGAAATGATTATTCAATACGAACTTCCTAATCATCTTCATTTTATTAACACACATTGCCTAGGACCACCTATTTTAAACCAGGTAAAGGTGTTTGTTAATATCATATACCCATTCACACAAAACTGTACCTAATATACTGGATATTTGGTCTTCTTTGCAATATATATTTTGATGTATCGCTTATTGAATACAAAAGAGACAAAATTGAAAAACGAAATTTTGAAACACTTAACGCTAAGAACTTTGAACTTACATAATGTTTGAATTATATTTCAGTTATGCCTTAATTTTTTTAATAAATGACTAATATGTTGTTTTTTTTTAATACTGGTGCATTTCATAAGTTAAGTTTATTTTAAAGTTATCAAACTAAGATCAAAAAGTGCCCGCCCACATAAAATTTAATAACAACGCTGAGTCATATGACCCCAATGAAGTTGGCCCCCTTATATTTGTATGATTTTGTAAATGTTAATATATTTATCTTTTTAATATTAAAGATATGATCGGTGTGTCGGGGCTGGCACATTTTAGGTAATTCCGGAGGCCGTTAGCACATGACATAAATGAGATATAATAGTAGATTATATACGAAGGGCTGTAAAACAAAGAATGTATTAGATCGCAAGTATTTGGCACCCAAACTGAAGGCGAGGGCGTTTAATATGCGAACTGAGGCTTTATTTTTTACCGTCTGAGATAAGTTAATAATTTTAATTCACCCCCTGACAAGAAGGGGGCTTTTCGCGTAGCAGGTCGAAAATGCCTCTTTATGTTCAGGTGTGACATAAAGGATATTCAGAAAATGTTAACTATAACAACAGGATTGGCTAATACCGATTTTACTGGCCTATTCGACGTTGCAATACGTTGACCTTTGTTACATTTCTAATAAAGTGACAGTGATGTATCTGCCGTAAGTACTAGATACAAATTACCGTGAAATATATTACGACATTATAATAATTGCAAATACAAATATTTGGATAAAAGCTATTGAGCAACACATAGTACGACCAACAGCACGCCAATGTAGACAATCGAAAATCAACCTTAATTGGAGGAAATTTCCAAGCTTTTTACATTTAATTAATTAATTTTACTTGGAATAATATTACATTTATACATAAATCACACCTATAAGGGGATAGGCAGAGGTGTATAACACCCACGTTTCGCCAATTATGTTAGGTCCCATGTATTAGGTGGCGACCCTATTGCCATTTATCGGGCACAAAATTATGTAAGTAAGGTGGCGAGCCTATTGCCATGAATCGCGAAATTCGCAAATTGCAATGAAAAATGGCTTGGTGTAAGAAATATATATTTTTTTCTTATAACAGGCTCTACTTTACGATTTTTTCCAAATTTTATAAGTTCAGATCAAGTGAAAGAAGTTTGCAAGGATTCTTACCAAGTGGAAATAAGTGATAATATCTGCTTCGCGTATAGAAGAAAGGCGTAATTGTATTATGTAGGTACTCATTTCATTAACTCATAACTTCATGTAAAGGGAGGAACATACTTGCTGAGTTTCTTGCCCGTTCTTCTCAGAACAAGGCCTCCTGGTAGTTTACGAACGGATGGTGTAGCTTATAACGTTAAATATTAACTGTATTCCTTTTCGTTTCCAGTGTTTAACGTTATTTCTTTGACGATTCATGAGTGTATGTAATCATACCTTATATGAATAAACCATATTTTCATTTCATTTTCATTTAAAAGAAATATAATTCAAAGTATACAACCATGCAAAATATAATCTAAAAATGATATATTCATACATAAATCACGCCTATATCCCCGAGGGGTAGACAGGAATGAATCAACTCTATCGTTTCGCTAATTAGGGTAGGTAGGGCCCATCTAATAGTTGGCGAGTCTATTGTCATGTATCGGGTAGGTACGTTACGCTGCTGCCCATTACTCATCGTCTCGCTCTTTGCCCTTAGTAACCTTGTACGACACTCACAGTAGAGATGGTGGTGGTGACAATTGTATTCTGCTCTGCCGTCACCATACGACTATACTCTGGAAATTGCGATATCACATAATAAAGTATCGGCGTATAATGCCGATGATTCTGACCCGCTTTGGTTAGAAATTGTATATATAATATACCTACACCTATCGTAAAACAGGTAGCACGTTGAACTTAAATGTATGTTAAGGTTAAAAGTGAATCACGGTCGATTAATTTAAAAAAATGCTGACGTAAATAATACAATCAAAATATTTTCCTATGCTTTAGTGATATCATGTCAGGTCGGGCAAGTTAAATTATGATGCAATGTTCGAGTTACTATATAAGATTACTGTGAGATATCAACAATGATTCACTCAAATACAGATATAAAATCATTAGGAAAGTTAGAACAACTGATAGTACTTTTAAACAGACAACATGTATCATTTTCATCCGCATAGTATTTTTCCTCCACCTAATTTAACTTCAAACATAATTAATAATAAATAAATAATAAATATTTTTTTACACTCACACCTATCATCTAGCCCAAAATTAGTAGCCTAAGCACTTGTGTTATGGATACTAGATGACGGACATATTTTTTAATATAATTATGTATTTATATGTTGAAAATATACTACATTAACATATACACAACCATGACTCAGAAAAAAACATTTGTGGCCATCACAAAGTTTGCTCCTACAAGGATTCAAACTCGGGACCTCTTGGCCAATACCAAGCAATCTGAGCATTCGAGGCGGCCGTCAAATTACTTTTGATACTTTTGATGTCGCTGAAAAAATACAATTACAAAATAAATTTGTGGTTAGAAACAGTTCGAAAAGTTATAGTCTTATCGGTCTTAGAGGGAATCGAACCCGCATCCTCCGCATTCCGGACAGATGCCTGTACCACTCGGCTAACCAAGATGTTACAAGGTTCGATTCCCGCATCAAGACTATAATTTTTCTAACCACAAATTTCTTTGTGATAATTTTTCTTACATTTATATGAAATAAAAATCAAGAAATGAAAACATAAAAAAGATATTATTATGCCTAATTGAAATTCGATAAATCTTTCGACTAAATTAAACGTCTGCATTTTGACCGGGTTGCACAAAGATCGGCTTGCAACCTAGCCGTTGTTCGGATAAATAAAACAATAATAATCACAATGAGCAATTCCGTTGTACCGGTCCTGTGTGCTAGTTCTGTACAGCTGATTTACTGATTCCGATGATATAATTGGGCCCGCGCCGGCAGGCAGATGACGTAAACACTGGTGAGGCCCGCCCGGTGAAAGTGTCAACAGTCTGGAGCCCTGACACCGGAACGTCATACCACAGTATACGCAGAACAGTAATACATACATACACACATAAATCACGCCTATATCCCTGAAGGGGTAGGCAGAGATGAATTAGCAACCACGTTTTGCTAATTAGGTCCCTTGTATTAGGTGGCGAGCTTATTGTCATTTATCGGGCACAAAAGTCGCAGTACATTGCCTGGTGGTATAAGAGGAACGCTGCTGCCCATTCCTTATCACTGTTTTATCCTTAGTCGCCTTGTACGACACCCACGGGAGAGATTTGGTGTGGTGACAATATTGCATTCTACTGTGCCGTCACCACATAGCCTATTACAGTATACGTCTTCATACAAACTGGCCGCTGCCCATTAGAATGTGTGCTTTCGTACTCGGCGCCGTATAGGCACCCACATTGACATAAAATACGGAGGCCTAAGGGTTCGGTGTGATCGCGCGTGTACAAGGTGATTGTGTCAACGCAAGTCGCAAGTAGACTAATAACTCGCCGACTGACAGGCCGCAGATAAACTACTGTTCTGGTTATACTGTGGCAATACGACCACCACGTACACTTGAAAGATTCTCATGAATAAAGTTATGCTTTGCAACAATGTCCTTAGGCGTATTTTTAGTATCGTATGCTTTATTGCGTTTTTAACTGCATAATAGGCGAAGTGGGGTCAAAAAGGACATGTGGCCTAAATAACACACATTTATGTATGTGTATAAAATTAATTTATTTATTTAAACGTATAAATTTCTACCTGCTTCGGGACGCGAGACGGGTGAATCTGAAGTCATCATCATCATCATCACCAGCCCTTTATTGTACCCACTGCTGAGGCAAGGGCGTTCCCTATGGATGGAAGAATATACGGAGAGAGCTCGCTAGCCCAGTGCCATAGCGCGCTCGGCCTGCGCGCAATCCTTACCAGGATTCGAACACGGAACCTCTTGGCCAATAGCCAGCGATCTAGCCATTCGACAAAACGGGCCGTCAATAACTGAACTAAACTTAGGCTGGGAGTTCACTAACACTTAAACAGGCGATTTGTATTTAACCGTCGGGTTTTAACGTTTTACCATATGGAGGAACTGACAGAAACTAACGGTTAAATAATATTCGCTTATTATACGTTTTTGTGAACTCGAGCCTTATATACAATCACTTGTAAGTTACACTTTGTTTATTGCTTGAAGCTTTGGTGTGGATGTACTGTTATTTTGATATGATTACGATAGGTACGTCCAATTCAAGATGAAAGAGTGAGCAACATGAACCAGTTCTTAAAGTCAGAACCCCGAGAAGTCCAAGACACATTGATAACAGCTAATCAAATGGTTTTATATTTAACCTATGGTGTCATCCACTTTTGTGCAGTGTTTTAATAGGGTCCAAGCACGTAAATGATAGCCTGTGATATTTTTTAAAAGATCCGAAACAACGACAGTCATAAAAAAAAAACATACGGCTACGAATTGAGTAACCTCCTGAATTTTTCGAAATTCTTTTTCTAACCACCAAAATCTTTGTACTAATTTTTCTAACATTTATATAATGTTAAAATTAAAATCGAATAGTCTAACCTCCTCCATTTTTTCGTCGGTTGATAAAAAATATTTTTAATTTCAAAACTTACTTAAGACGTTCCAGGGGCCTACCGCCTAACTCGATTGCTGATGATAGCTATATTGCAATGCACTGCTTACGGCTATAGCAGCCATCCTGAATTTTTAGGCTGTACGAATTTTGTGCCATTTTCATATAAAATCATTCGGTGATCATTCGTTCAAAGCTATCGCTAATAGTTTAGGTACATTTGGTGCGAAATGACAGCATGACGTCATAAACTATAGCTTTTGCTTTAGCAATCGAGTTAGGCGGTAGGCCCCCGGGTCAGCGCTTTTCTAACATTCAGTGCTTGTAAAGATCGAATAAGTACTAAAGTTTGTATTTTATTTAATTATACATTAATTGTAAACACTGGAAAAAACATAAAACGACGGAGTTTCGCGCAATCGCAGGCTAAGCGCGCTATGCCACTGCGCTAGCGATCTCCTTCCGCGCGTGGACCCTCTTAAATATACAAAAATACATAAATCACGCCTATATCCCCGAAGCGGTAGGCAGAGGTGAACTAGCACCCACGTTTCGCCAATTATGTTAGGTCCCATGTAATAGGTGGCGAGCCTATTGCCATTTGTCGGGCACAACAGCTGCAGTACATTGCTGGGTAGTATAAGAGGAACGCTGCTGCCCATTCCTCATCATTGATTTATCCTTAGTCGCCTTGTACGACACCCACGGGAGACATTTGGGGTGGTGATGGTTGTATTCTACTCTGCCGTCACCACACGGCACCCTCTTAAATATGATATGGTCATTAATGTCAGTGAAACTGAGAGACGGCCTCTTCGCCTTTTGTAGCGGCCGACCTCGTTATTGTTTCGTAAGAAAAGTCCTTCCGATGGGCATTTGAAGAAAGTTGGGCTTTCTACATTACTCAACGGCCGCGCCAGCTGTGGGTGATGCAAGGTCGCCGTCAAACGACCCATTGTTTTTCTTGTAATTATTACACGGCAAACAAACTACATGTTGGTCACGTGAATGGAAATCGGCGACACCTTTGCAAAGGTACTGGCAGCAAAGACAGTGTGTTAAATTTTTAGTGGGTTTTTTGTTTCAATTTGGAATTAAATGGAAGAGGAAACACACTACTAAATAGAGGAGGATACATACAGATAAACTGTGAACAGGGCAGGAAGAAAAAATTATGTATTCTGGCGTCCAGCTCTACAGTTAAAATATCACATGCCATCTCGAGAAACCTTCTCTCTTTGTTTATCACAAAGAGAGAATCTCTCGAGATCTTTTACATCACTCTTGTATAATTTCATCATTTCATCAGTAACACTTTTCGGCTGATGACTGTTATGAATTAAAGGCACGGGAAGGCTCTATGTGTATGGAAGGGGAAACATGATGAACCAAGCACAGAAGATCTAGTAACAGGGGGGTATAACGACGATGATAGTGATGATGATTTGGTATTACGTGCCTGTGATTGACCTATCACTGTTGTAGCGAAGAGTGGAACCTTAATTTAGATCCCAATTTGCCCCTATGTTGTTGTTGTATGCTGGTCTTCTAAGCTGGCCTGGGAGCAAACAAATAACGTAGTAGCTTGATGACGTCTAACCGATATTAATGGAAGAGGAAACATACTGCGCCAACCCCAGATAGACTTAGAACAGAGCAGAGAGAAGAAGAAAAAGTTGTTGTATGCTAGCTTTCTCTATGGATGCTGAAATATAGGGATGATAAGATTATGCATTTGCCGTGTGGTGACGGCAGAGTAGAATACAATTGTCACCACCCCAAATCTCTCCCGTGGGTGTCGTACGAGGCGACTAAGGATAAATCAGTGATGAGGAATGGGCAGCAGCGTTTCTCTTATACCACCTTGCAATGTACTGCGACACTTTTGTGCCCGATATATGGCAATAGGCTCGCCACCTATTACATGGGACCTAACATAATTGGCGAAACGTGGGTGCTAGTTCACCTCTGCCTGCCCCTTCGGGGATATAGGCGTGATTTATGTATGTATGTATGTATGTAAGATTATGCATTATGATTGTTGCGGACCGACGGCTTAATGTGTCTTATCGAAGCACAGAGGAACTCGAGATAATTTGACCAGAAATCCAACCGGTCTTAGTGGAGTTAAGTTTACGCAATCGCATGCCGAGTGCGCTAGCCACTGCGAAGTCTCAATTCTCTTCAACGGGAAGACATGCTTAGAAAAGCTGGCCAAATTAGTCGGCATTTCGCTTAAAACCCTATCGCTAGTCACGCAAAGAAAGTTTGCCTAATGACGTCACGCGTCGAAAGTCTGCAGGGTTGACAGTTTCAAGTTTAAAAATATTTCTTTATTGAATTTTATAATTTTATATAGGGGCTTTTTCCAATACTTACATGATTCACTTTAAATCAACTTATCTCCCAAAGGGTAGGCAGAGGTGAATTAACACCCACATTTCGCCATTTATGTGAGATCCCATGGCAAGCCAAATGCCATCTTTCGGGCACGTCAATTGCAGTATATTGCTAGGTGGTATCAAAGAAACGCTGCTGCCCATTACTCATGGCCGTCTTTACCCTCAATGGCCTTGGACGACACCCGTGAGAGAGCGCGTTTAAATATAATACAATAGTTTAATAATTGGTGATTAGACAAATTGATGATGATTAGCCGAGCGGTGACGGCAGACCAGAATACAATTGTCACCACTCCATCTCTCGCCTGTGGGTATCGTACAAGGCGCCTAAGAGTAAAGACAGCAATGAGTAATGGGCAGCATTCCTCTCATACCACCTAGCAATACACTGCGGTTAATGTGTCCGATATATAACAATAGGCACGTGGCGTGCCTATTCCTATATATCGGCCTATGCCTATTGCATGGGACCGAACTTAATTGGCGAAAAGTGGGTGTTAATTCACCTCTGCCTACCACTTCGGGGATATAGGCATGATTTATTTATGTATGTATGATTAGGCGAACTTAGTTAAAGGAAAGTATGATTGAATTTAAGTCGACTTCTCACAGAAGACAAAATAGAACTTAAGTCGACTTCTCACAGAAATAGAACTGGCGGTATAGAAGTTCATTATCCGAAAGTGTTACAGTGATAAGTGAATAGATAAACAATTTGTAGCATTGTTATGCGCACGCACCTAAACTCATGACCGTTTTGCTCGCGGACCGGAACCGCCGCCCCAATGCCACTGGACAACAAACTTTATGATTATGTCAGAATTGTGCAGCGTAAAATGTTATCAAATCAAGATTTCCCTCTTAACTGTTCCTGCTCATGATATTTAGTTCTTTATGATAAGACACAACTACCTAGGTTGTACAGTATAAATTATTATAAAATACAGTATGAGTGGCCAATACAACATGTAACAGAAATACCGCACACCCTGAACACTGGCCATGTTAACTTGTCATATAAAAATTATGGTGTAATCAAAAATTTTAAATTGTAAAATTAATTTTGAAATTTTACCTTACATTTTGCGTTACTGACCAAACAATTTGTAGGTGTGAGTAATTTCTGTTACGTGTTAGATATGGCGAAATTGAAGGGACCGTGTATTTTGTTGCGTTATAAACAGTTTCCGTTAAATGGAAACTAAAACACAATATAATTTTACCCATAGCAAAATAAGACGATAGCAGGAAGTGCAGTAAGTAAACGCGGTAGGCACTTAACAAACCAATGAACACATTTCTAACTGCCGCACTCAGAGACGTCAATTAATAATAGAGACGAATAGAGACTAGTTTTGAATTGACATTTTTTGACGTTAAGTACTCATTGACGTTATTTGACGTCTCTGAGTGCGGCAGTAAGAATATTAACAACTCTGTATTGTGTTTGACGGTCAGTGAAATTAGTGTCTATTGGGGTCTAAATATTTTGAGAGTGGTTGCTAATCTATAAAGAGTTTTTCGACACAGGGGTAACAATGTAAGCCAAACTAATCTAAGCAATTTCTACGTTTTTCGTTAAAAAAAAGTTTGCTATATACGCTGTATATTAAATCCAGATGCGGTCTTACGTCAAGACTTTATTTTGCTAAAATTATCACAATTTTTTTTTTATTTATAACATTAAAAATTTTATGTTGACCAACTGTATTTAGATTGAATATGCCACTCTTCAAACTAAATTTTAGTTGTTATTTTCTATGAAAAATTTATCAATATCAAACTCTATGTAAAATTAATACTCATAGTCCTTAATTATTATCTATTTATTGAAGTATTTGATTATGAGCCCATCGTAGCCCTGGGTTAGATAGTAAATTGTTACGTTACAATCATACTTAGAAGCTATTTATGACTAAATTACTAGCGTAACCTAGTAATTTAGTGAATGTGGATACATTCAGCTTTTAATATAGGAGTTATTTTCATATTATATTAAGTAGGTACCTGTTCTGTAGGACATAACTGAGAAGATTATCTCATAGTACCGATAGCAAAACACTCGGGCGTACAGTTTTTCCGTACGCGGTAGTAAAAACCACAGTCACGTTTTTCTCTAAATTACTTACTTGAACATCTGAATACATGTTGTAATAAATATGTAATTTTATACTTTATAAGCTGCAATTATTTTATACATTCGTTGCTGTTTGTACAGCACAATATCCGGAACAAGATTAATTTAATGATAGATCCGGGTGCGTGCGTGTTCGTTCCTCAAGTATAATAACGGAAGGTAGCCCAAACTGGACAGACCACCTAAAGTTTTTAACTAAGGGCACCGGTCAAAACTACTTTTGACTGATTTTTGCAGTCAAAAGTACGGCAAACCAACAACAACATTAAGTAAGAGGATTGGTCGGCAGGCGACGGGCTGTAAAAGCTTAGCCAAAACCTTGAGCAGTATGGATTGGAACATAGTCATACCAATCACTCTCTCCGTCGATCGCTCTCTCGGCATGATTCTTTCCATTACTTTTCTATACATTCTTAATCACTACCACCTTTTCAGTGTGTTGGATTTTATAACTCAAAAGAAATTGAATGGCTTTATGGCATCTGTCCGATATAAATGGAATAGAAGACATTTTTACTACGCCGGCAGATATAAATAGAATAAAAGACATACTACGCCGACTTTACATAAACTTGATGATGGTTTAGGTTAATATGATAGGTACTCGTCAAGATAAAAATGATAATACAACATAGTGAGTGTTTCAAATTACCCTACTCTCCCCTACTGTACTATGCTACCTTGAGATTCACCTCGAATGGTGCACGAACTGCCCGGCTCCGGCGCAGGAAGCAATCACGAGTGAACATTGAGAGACGCGTCGCGTATTTAGTAAAACATGCACGTATTCACTTACCATAGCCTACACGACATCCTTTAGAGGAGATGAGCCTAATTAAATGAGTTAGCATGCGTCATTCAGAGACAGAGACAATCTTGGCTGAAATTAGAGAATAATAAAATATTTTGAGACCATTTCAGATGAAAGGTCCTATACATACTTGTTTATACTATTTGTTTATTGAAATTTTGGCTAAGCAGTGTTAAAACAGATGCTGTCACTGTCACAAAGTATTGATGAGAAAAAGACAACATCAGCTTTAAACCGTTCTTAAACAAAATACGTCTTAAACGCTTTTACATATACATTTTGACAACAGGCATGTACATTTACCGGGGATCCATATCACACTAATTTGCTAGATAGTGCACCAGGAACGCATATACATATTATATATATAACTCTAGTCCACTTGCAAGACACCAGCGAGCGAGGTAGGGTAGAGTAAGTACATTTAAGAACTATTTAATATTATTTTTTTCAAATGTTCGTCTACAGAATTCTTTATGTTCATTAGGCCTACAGAAACGGCAGCTTGTATTTATAAATAAAATTGTGTAACAATATATTGGCAACTCCCATCCTTTTATAGCGTTTTATTACCGCTGAGCTTTAAGTATTGGCAACACAACACCAATTTCACCACGATACGATGGTCATCGGGACATTGGTCAACGGAGGCACCAAGCTTTGACGTCAACGCGATGAATGTATTATTATTATACAAATACATACAGCGTTATTAAAATTAATATTCGGTAATATAATATGTCGTGAGGTATAAAATAATAACTCGAATAATTGCCTATTCATTTTGGAAGCTTGTTTTAAATAAAAATAAATCAGCTTTTTTGGAAGATGACTGAATTACTGAACAACTGTATCCATATTATTATCATTCGACTAACCATTTAAGCTAATAATTTACAATACAAACATAATTATTGACAACCATCTGGAAATCGATTTATGAATCTAGGTATGCACCTAGTTATAAAATTCGTGACATCTTCTAACCACTTTTTAGATTCAAGTCGTGACTTCCTATATCAATTAAGCTCAAAACTAATATTGAACATATCGTGTGTTGGATCGGATGTTCTATATTTTTAGAAAGTATTCTAAGACACCATTTCAAGTACCTACATCATCAAATCTATAATAATCAGTCATTTGTCGACGATCAAGTGCTATGTACTTACAGGTTTCTCTTGCTAAGAGCAAAACCAATTTTCAGTGGTATGGCATCATCAAGATTTTGATGAAAGAATGTAAACCCATTTTTCTCTGTGCGTGTTTTATGGTCTAAAAATGGGCGGTACTTAATAACACCACATGAAAAGATACGTGGGAGGTGTGATCGGTGTGGATGAAGAGATGGCGAGTGACAGAAGACAGAGACAGTGGAGAAAGAGACATACTGCGCTGTCCCCAAATAGGATGGGATAAAGGCAGGATGATGATGACTCAATCACACCAAATTTCATACATATATAAATCACGCCTGTTTATTCCCGAAGGAGTAGACAAGGTGAATTAATAACAACCACGTTTCGTCAATTAGGTAGGTATGTTAGGTCCCATGTAATAAGTTATTGCCATCTATCGGGCACGTAAATAGGAAAATGTTGCTAGAACGCTTCTAAACCATTACTCATCGGTGTCAGTGTCATAACTTCGATAGATGGCACCCGCGGGAGAGATTGAGGTGGTGACAATTCTATTCTGCTCTGCTCTCACCAAACGGCCCAAAATTTCAATGTTAAATAATTTAGGTATGATTATAATAATAGATAAATAGAGATAGGCAGGCATGATTTTTATTTACAAGATGGTTTACCTATAAGATATTTTTAGCAATAAATGGAGTTCAACGCCATCTATTGCTGAAATACGCACTATCTATTCGTGAAATTTTAAATAAAAACTTATTTTATGCTTATTTAGATTAATAGATAACATGGTTTGAACATAAACAATTTTGCAAAACTTCACGTCTAAGCACATATAGTTCCAAGCCACAGGTATTATGTAACAGGTATAATTTGTGAAGAAAGCTCGTTACCTTCTCTCTCCGGCTTAGCAGCCAGCTGATAATTGCAACCGACGTAGCTAACCGCGGAAGAAAACAAGCAAACCTTTGAGTTATGAACTCTGATCTGACCTTGCCTCATTACAATACTTATTTATCGAAATGTGAATGCAATAACTAAAGCTGTTACACTACACCTTCTTGGTAGATGGTGTTTTACATTCGTCCAAACAAATAGATGATCAAATGATAATATTCACTTCTGCTTATCCCTTCGGGGATATAGGCCGTAGGGCGCGATTTATGTATAATTATTAATAATAATTATTATTAATAATTATACATAAATTATATATAAATTATTAATAATTATACATAAATCTAAGGAGGAGCTCGCTAGCGCAGTGGCACAGCGCGCTTGGCCTACGATTGCAGAAACTAAGCAATTCCGCTAAGGCCGGTCATTGGATGGGTGACCAAAAATTTATTATCTCGAGCTCCTCCGTGCTTCGGAAGGCACGTTAAGCCGTTGGTCCCGGCTGCATCTGCAGTCGTTAATACCCACCAACCCGCACAGGGCCAGCGTGGTGGGTTATGGCCCAATCTCCCTATATTCTCCCATCCATAGGGAAGGCCCGTATCCCAGCAGTAAGGAAATTAAAGGGCTGGTGATGATGATATACATAAATCTTATTAATATTAATTATTAATAATTTAGATAACAAAATCTAAAATAGCACCTCTACTGTCTGCAACCCACCTATCCTCTATGGTGGCTTATGGCCCATTGTAACTATTTTCTTCTGTGCATAAGCCCTGTGCACCAGCAGTGGGGATATTATAGGGCTAGTGATGATGATGACCTTTCTAGTTTGATGGATGATTTGAATTAAAAGGTATAGATGGATCGATGAAGTCTGGCCGATGTGAATGGAAGAGGGAAGAGGAAAGAAATTGCGCCGATCCTAGATAACCTCGGAACTGGGAAGAAGATAGCTAATGGTTTAGTTAATAGATATTTGTTTAATGTATGTACAGCCATTCCGAAAGCTCAGTGTGGCTCAAATTCCATTCTTAAACAACGCGATCCGCTAACACATCCACATGACATTCCGCGTCCTCATCTGCGTCGTAGCCATATTTTTATCTTAATATTCAGATTTCATCATAACTATTTTATTTACACTACCTACATGGGTTTTGCGCAGTTTGGTGTGTGTTAATGAAGAAAGCATATAAGAGCTTGAGTGAATTGAGATGAATATATTTTCGATCATCCGTCCATCGAACAACCACAGTAATTGCAACCTAACCGCAATAGTTACTAAAGACAATACATACATACATACATAAATCACGCCTATATCCCCGAAGGGGTAGGCAGAAGTGAACTAGCACCCACGTTTCGCCAATAATATTAGGTCCCATGTAATAGGTGGCGAGCCTATTGCCATATATCGGACACAAAAATCGCAGTGCATTGCTAGGTTGTATAAGAGGAACGCTGCTACCCATTCCTCATCAACGTTTATCCTTAGTCGCCTTGTACGACACCCACGGGAGAGATTTGGGATGGTGACAATTGTTTTCTACTCTGCCGTCACCACACGGCACTAAAGACAAGGTTCTCCTAAAACCTATTTTCGATAAACCATTGAATTAAGTAGGTCGTAAAAGCTTTTTCGACGATTACTTGTTGTTAATTGCTTTATAAAAACGTTTTATAATTATTGTCATCATAAAAATTCATGAAATTTTAAATAATTTTTACTGAATCACAAAAGTCATCTTAAATCTTATTTCTGGTGGGATTTTATACCCATAAGGCGAAGTTATAACTTAATGTCACTCTTTATGGCGTTATAATATCTTACACCAAAATGATTACAACACAAAATTATTTAATACGCACGATACCATATTAATGATTTAAAATTTATTATATAATTATAATTTAAAAGAGGATAAAGTTGCCGTGTGGTGACGGCAGAGTAGAATACAATTGTCACCACCCCAAATCTCTCCCGTGGGTGTCGTACAAGGCGACTAAGGATAAATCAGTGATGAGGAATGGGCAGCAGCGTTCCTCTTGTACCATCTAGCTATGTACCTACTGCGACTTTTGTGCCCGATAAATGGCAATAGGCTCGCCACCTATTACATGGGACCTAACATGACTGGCGAAACGTGGGTGCTAGTTCACCTCTGCCTACCCCTTCGGGGATATAGGCGTGATTTATGTATGTATTATGTATAAAGTGCCAACTATTTCAAAAAATGCATTACTGGAAGTAGTAATTCAAATAGTTTAATGTATTATTATATTATGCGTTTTATGATACAAAATTGTGCATTACGTCCTCAATCAACTTCTAATGCATAGCTATCTACTTATAACAAAATAGCTATAATGACGGGTTGGGCAGACCGCACAATAGAAGCATTTCAAATAACCATAGTTTTCGCTCACAATACAATCGTTAGGTGATAGATTGATCCGAACATCATTTCCCTTTTATAGTGATCCAATACATTGTGCTTAGGCAACCAAGATGGCGCTCTGTTCATTATAATATAAAGATGTCTTCGTTTACAATGTAATTGAGAAGCGTTAAGTTTGCGTTAATTACGTAAGCCGATGGCAGGCTAGCAGATGACTAATAAAAATATATCTATTTAAAGTATTTTTTTTTATTATTATCTAACTCAGCTATTCAATATAGAGACTCAAATTTTTTTAAAAGACTTAAAATTTTACTAGTTTATGGATATTTAGGTTCGTACCATGCAGTTCTAAAGGCTTCTATCTAAATGCTCCTATTATGAAAGGAGTGACTAAAATAACTAATAGAACAAATACAGACAACTCATAGCATACATTATAAATAAGTACATTTAATAAGTAGGTATTTAGGTACCCCTATCCGCCTATCTTACCAATTACATCAGTGTACATCTTTCAACATAAAATGGTACTTAACAAATATAAAGTAGAGAGATAATAAAGTAACAATAATACGCGTTAAAACTTAAATAATAGATATAACAGATATCCAATAAATGCTAACTTAATAGTGTTTTTTATGTTAAATTTTCAATTGAAATTTGCAAATAGTGTTAACCTATAACTACCGACGCGGTTTTTTTGTTACACTAGAACCGACATGGGGCCTGAGAGGCCGCATATACAACACTGAGTTTTAAAGAAAATACACGCGTCATACATCAAATTTTGTTTATAATTTATTAATTTGGAATTTAAAATATTTTTTAAAAAAATAACTTGAATAATCAACTTTATTAAACTTTGAAATTATAGGACTTTCAACCTATAGTTCCGTTTTTTACAGCCTCACAGACACCACCTCGGCAGTTCAAGGCAATGCATTCTTACTTATGGAACAAACCCTGGAACAAATGTATCACAGAAAGAAAGTAATTTATACTTCTAAATTAGATTATTCAAGGCGATACTATCAAGCAATGTGTAATTTCCCATGTTATGGTTTCTAATAATAATTGACCGCAAAGTGAGTAAATTATACCATGACACGGTCATTTTAAATGGCCGTTAAAAGCTATGGCACGGCTAATACCAGGCAACCTCTCGCGCGGGCTGGATTGGCCGTGGGAGAAACTTGCGCTTGCGCAATGCCCGCCGATTGTCACTCGCACTTTCTTTGAGAACAAACACAAACTACCTATTGCGAACGTGAATGCGTTGCGAAAAGAGTAGCTTTTCTGATTTAAACATTCTTTATTTACAGCCGTGAAATTGTGTGTCAGAACACAATATGAGATTTGGAGTTTTCCAAAAACTAAAACTTTTTATCTACATACTATCTACATACATTACTAATTAATAATAGCGCGACTAACTTACCTAAAAACCATAACATTACATAACTATTCTAAGTTTTGATTCAGGTACAAACGTATCGTTTATATCTGAATCAAACCTGTATATAAAAGGTATAATAATGTATATACAAGGTATGATGTAAAATCATTAAATTTAATTAATTTTTATAATTAATTATATTGAATTATATTTTTTTATTTCAAACATTTAATTATTTTATTACAAATACTTTACATTTGATTGTGTGATTTAATTTGGAACGTACAGAGTAGTGAATGAATGAAATCGTTATTAAGCAGCATTTTTGCCATTACCATGTAGCACTGCAACTACACGCACTAACATTCATTTTCGTTATTCTTTTGGTCACAATCTCGTCTCTTATAAATTATGAAGGAAAAAAATACCTACCTATCCATGTTAAATTAACTCAGATTTTATTCACTCTCCCCATGACGGAAACCAAGATGTTATTTTAGTCGACGTTTTGTGAGTTATCGACCGTTGAATCAACATTAACCCTGAACAGTATTAATGTGACAATAGGAGGAAGACCACGTTTTGTACTGTCATTAGTGACAACATTATTAGGGTACTATTTTCCTCTGAGCGGTCGCATTATTGGACTACAGAGGTCAGCCTTCAATGTTGACTCTAGGAAACTATTACACTTGGTCGAGTACGTCGTAAATCAGCGCCTACTCAATGGTACTATGTTCGGAATGCAATAAAGCTGTAGTACCCGGGGGCCCTGCGTAATAAATGAAAGGAATGTCCTATATTTCGTTCGATGCTGACTATATTTGTGTGTGTGTTACGTTTTATTGGTAGCAGAATATATTATTAGTTATTCTACGATGCCATAATATATCCGTTAAGTGTTTGTTTATCTAACGGGAAAGACAGACGATTACTTAAATAGCATCAATTCGTGTTACCATACATAAAATGTCGCTTCCTAAATACAAAAGAGAACAACAAAATTTCATTTCTGCAACAGTAAATCTTAATGTCATGAATTTAGAACACGCAATATTTTTTATAATCATTTTTAGTTGCGTCTCTCTTGTATTGAATGAGCAATTTGAATAATATAGTATATCACTCTCTAGCTCGATGGTGTAGTAGCACATGACCTTCTATTACAAACATTAGGTTATATAAACTACCACTAACTGTTTAATAAATAATAGCTTATAATTATTGTTGGGCTCTACTAAACAAAAGTAGTTCCTCAATGCGCACACGCCCTACATGGACAGCTCCAATCCAAGTACTGTGCTGTGTGCCTTGTGCTTAACGTGCCGCACTGAGACTCTACTGAAGCGACACATAGGCAGGTATAGGTATCGCTTGTGTTTGTAGATACCATAAGACGATGTCCATCCGACAGCAATGCTGACCAAAAATATATAACCTATATTAGATTCTTAGTCCGTGCTTCGAAAAGACTGGACTTCCGTGGTATGTGGTGTGGTGGCAATACAAGAACATAAAAGCTATAAAAGCATATTCTATCACAATATACGATATATTAGTCTGGTATCCTTATAGTTCTAGAATAAAATATTACAAAAAGTCCATTGATTCATAGTAATTTTCGTTCAACACCTTATAATAAATCCGCGAATGACACATCCACGAAATTATGAATGGCAGGTCGAAGTGGATGAGTTAACGCAACAATGCAATCATTATTACTAGTTCATGACTATAAACATCCGGTTTTTTACCGTCCCCGCTTTAATAGCCAAAAGAGGCTACCAGACAAATTACATGACATAATCTTCTTTATACAGTCGTCGGCAAACCGGTGGGGTTATTACCGCTTTTTGTTGTAGTTTGTGTGATCATTTCAGCAGTGATCGAATAGTGGTGTCACGGGTAAACTCCTCTTCTTCTACTAATCATTATCATTCATTCGGATTACAACCAGATAATATTTTGCTTACAACAAAACAACTTTTGCGTACAATCGAACACTTGATGCATCGGATCAACATTTTATTATTATGTAAATATAATAAAGCGCTCGATAAACGTTTTATAAATAATTATGCAAATAAAATAAAGCATTTGTGGCTATAGCTTTTCTTTATGTACTCTGTTTGTAAGTTTTTCTTTACTCTGTTTGTTTTTATTTGTTTTATATTTCGTCGTTATAGGTTGTCAATGTAGCTTAATTTATTATATTGCTATTGTTTAAACATTATTAATTTGCAAGTAAGCTGTTAGTTATCCAAAAAACAACGCCTCACGTTTGGCTCAGTCGATTACAATTGTAATGAAAAGGCTTGCCGTAAGAGGACTAACAAAATAAAATCCAGTGCATTATTAGCAAAACGACAATGGCAAACGCCACAGAACTGAATGTGAATAGAAACTGTGCTCATTTCCATAAATGTTGCAACACATAGGTAGATATTTTAATATATTCTAAGCAATAAAACGGAAAACAACGCACAAAATCTATTTTACTTTCAAATAAATACACTCCTGGTAATCGGGCAGCTGATGCATGTGTTTGATGCCAAGATATTTAAATTGTAGTATTGTTAATCGTTTACCGTCATCGGCATTAAAAAGCACTTTTGTAAATATTATTTTATCCCTAAACCATGTGGAAATTGAAATTCCCGCCTTCCCCTTCGGGTAGGAAGCAACTTTATAGAGAGCTATTAAGGCACCACGTCCAGAGCTATTAAGGTGAATTTAATGTGAGTGAAATTACCCATGGAAATTTAGCCATGCACCACCTGCAATGAACTAAATAATTATGCTATTAATTAATACTTTTGTTGCTTAGCTGTTGCAAATTTTGGTCTACTTAAACTGAATGAATCTTTTAGAGCAGCAATGGAGGCGAAAATTTAAGGTGACAGATGTACTAATAAATAATGGTAATGTAGTGTCTTATATATATTATATAGGTAAATACCTGAATCTATATGACACTTCACAATACAACCTCGACCGTGTGACCAAAGTACAAGAACAACAGCCGTGAATGACGTCTTATGGTGAAACCTTTGCTTGTGAATCACAGCTGATTGGCCAATAATTATATTGTATTATTCGAATCATCGGCTTTTACGTAAAAAATTACGCAGGCGCATCTCAATTGGACTTGACCGTTTTAAGCGCAACCATCAGCTATTCCTAACGGAAATTCTTAAAATATAAAAATTAATCAATGTAAATAGTAATCTGTAATGTGAAGTTTTAAAGTCACCATGAATTTTTATTCCGTGACGAAAATAAATGGTAATATTGGTGACTGACATTGAATTGGTATAAATAGGAAAAACAACGGCCAAATTAAATTTACATAAAATAACGTTATTACAAAAACATTGAAATACATGCATACACACAGCAAAACTGCGATCCATCGTTCGCATAATCCTACCTGCGAATTTTTCCTGATGTATCTTTACCGAATCTACCGATTGTTTGATAAAGCGAAAACTGGGTGGGTCCTTGAACCTAGCACTCCCTGAAAGTATTTCTCAACGGCAAGCATCTCCAGCCCCCGTAGCACGGAACGTGGAGAAAATATCCTCGGGGAATAGAATATACTTTCCTCTCGCTCTAACTCCCAGTATATCCCAAGACAAAACACTGTCAACTGGTGGAGATAGATTTTGTCCACGTCCTGTGCTAGGCTTCCAGGTCTCCTGAAGGAGGCTAACTACCGTAAAACAACTAAGGGTACGGGCTTAGCTCAGTCATGTCGAACGGTTGTGAAACCCCCAGGCACACGAGCTGGTATAGTGCACCGTGTGTATACCGGGTCTTAACACTATTGTTCTATTGCAGTGTGAAAAAAACTATAGTAGCGAACGAGAGGTGCAACGCTAATTATTGACGTAATTAAGCAAAAAGGAGCCACGTAGGTAATGTAAGACACAAATTTATTTACGGCTCTTAATTTATCTTTTTATTATATTGTTTCGGGCTCAAGAAAAGCTTCAATCATGCGATTAAAAATTTAAAATTCGATATTGATAGAATTTTTAATCTTGGTAAGAATTAAAAGACTATTTGTTTGGATTAATTATCAGTAATAAAGGATGGACCGAAAGAAGTATGTAAGGATCCCTGTGGGAGAAAGGAGTGACGAATGCATGGCTGTTAGTCTAACAGGCAAAACTCACCAATATACAAGGTAAAACTTAACAAAAATACACACACATGATAATTTGACATGACACCGATACTAAAAGAGACCATTTTGTCATATGCGGGCTCGTTATAACTCAGTGGGCTCGATCGCGCTGTGGCTGGTGTGCCTTTTTTTTTTTTTTTTGGGAGGGGGAAATGCTATTTACGCATACTCTGCGCATGGGCGGGGCGCAGAGTTATGTGGGGCTCCGCAGTGTGTATAGTTCACCGCGACTACTCCACTAAAAACCCCTCGTGCACCATCATCTCGCTTAGCGGGGGAAAATGGTTACAGAGAACCTTATCCACTTGTTCCCCGCTTAGCGTTGCCCGTGCACAGGCCCATCTCTTGTGTAGCGTTGGCCACACTCGCTTTTCGCTCTTTGATATGGCGGGGGCCCCCAAAAAGGGGGGCGCTATGCAACTCCGGGGTCATGGGTTGCTCCAAAGAAGGCCCGTCTTCGGAGTATGATCCTCTAATGCGGGACGTGTCTACGTCGGTGCCCCGTTCTTTTTTTTCTAGCCGGGTCGGCAGAGGGGTCGCATTCTCGCGTTCTCTCTTCCTCCTCTTTCGTGCTCATCACGATTTCGCAGAAGCTCTTGATGGCTTCCCAAGCTCTGCTGTCTTCGACCATGGCAGCAACGATTGTCGGTAGGGACAGATCACTGCCTATTATGGCCTGTAAGTTGGTCCTATCACTGGCCCATGTAGGGCAGTCGGCGAGTGTGTGTGCTGCCGTGTCTTCTTCGTGGCCACATTGGTGGCATACGGTGGTTTGCTCTCTTTTCGCCACGTTGCATAGGTACTTCCCGAAACATCCGTGTCCGGAAAGCACCTGCACTAGGCGATAAGAGAGCGAACCTTCCCGTCTCTTTAACCACATCTGTAGAACCGGCCGAATGGCCAGGATGGTGTGGTGGCCTGCACTTGGATGGTCAAGCCTTCTGGTCCACTTTCGAATGGCTATTTCTCTAGAGACCCGACGCCATGTCTCGATTTGATCAGGCGCGGGTGTGGTTCCTTGCTGCTTTAGGCCCGCGGATTTATAGTAGACATTAGCTAGAACTTCTGCCTCCAAGTCCCACGGGGTGGAGGTGCTATGGTGATTGCTGCCTCGTAAGAGACAGTATTGTATGCCCTTATAATTCTGATGGCCATAACGCGTTGGGATTGACGCAAGATGGTTTTGTTATGGCGCATCAATTTGTCCACCCAGATCGGGGCCCCATACAGGGCAATGGATCGGACCACTCCTGCGAACAGGCGACGGCAACTGGAGTCGGGCCCTCCTAGGTTGGGCATAAGCCTGCTGAGGGCCATTGTTATGCGTCGCAGCTTCGGTGCCAACATCTGGAAGTGGGGGGCGAAGTTCCACCGGCTGTCTAGGATAAGTCCCAAATATTTCATCTGCGACCCGACGCCGATGGGAACTCCGCCCACCACTAGACTTGCTCCTCTTGGTGGTCCCCTGCGGGGGCCATGAAAGCACAAGGCCTCAGACTTTTCGAGGGCCACTCGCAATCCCAGACTCCTAATGCGCCGGACGACCTGGGCAACTCCTGCGGTGGCAAGGATGGATGCAGATCTGAACTCGTTGCCGCGCGCTGTCACTAAAGTGTCATCTGCATAACAGAGCACTTTTATGCCTGGTAAATTGGAGCCCCGAACGGCCCAGTCATAGCCGATGTTCCACAGGAGCGGCCCGAGTACCGAACCCTGTGGAACACCGCACGACACCTCACGTTCGCCCCAGCCAGCGGACGTTGGGAACAGAACCTTTCGTCCGGTCAGGTAGTTCATTACCATGTCCCGTAGGTATTTAGGGAATTGATGGTACCTCATTGCTGCTTTGATGCAGCTGTGTGGCAGAGAATTGAAGGCGTTAGCGATATCAAGAGATATCGCTAACAGAACTCCGCCTTTATCCACCTCCTCTTCGGCTAGGGCCCTCACCTGAGCTATCGCGTCAATGGTGGACCTGCCCCGCCTAAAACCATTTTGGTTGTCACTCAGTTTGGGACCTACCTCATCGAGATGGGCGTTGAGGCGGTCCGCAAGCACGCGTTGGAAAAGCTTACCGGCCTCGTTCAAGAGAACTATAGGCCGGTAGGCTGATGGCGATTCGATAGGGCGCCCCTCTTTCTTGAGAAGAACGAGTCGCCCTATCTTCCACTCTGCCGGAAAGGTGTTGTTCCGGAGGCACAATGTGAGTAGCGCTCAAAAACGCTCGTCCAAACCATTTTTAAGGGCGGTTACCCAGACCTTCCCTGGAATGCCGTCAGGTCCTGGGGACGTATTTTTTGGGCTGCGTCGAGTTCCGCCTCTGTCACCATTGGGATGTCTGTCAAGTATTCCTCTTCATATCGAGGAAAGTCAAGTCCGGGTGTGTTGTCATATCGCAGTCTCAGCAGGGAAGAGAGCCTCCATCACGCTGTTCAGGGTGTCGGAATCAAGGGTGGACGTTAGTGGAGGAGCCCATGATCGGAGCTTACTCATGATGAGTCTGTATGGACGTCCCCATGGGTCCCTATCCAGCATTGCCAACAACTCCTTCCAAGCGCGCTCTTTTGCTGCACCGATTTCTATTCTCAGAGCCTTCTTGGCGTCTTGATACGCTGTGTAAAGGCGAGTCTCTACCTCACCATCGTGATAGCGACGCCTGCGATGTCTGGTGTATCGCCGTCTCGCTGCGACGCACGATGCGCGCAATCGAGCGAGTTCCGGCGACCACCAGTACACCTGGCGTCGAGGTGGTAGTGGCTGCACCCTGGGCATCGCCACATCGCATAAGTGCCTCATCGTCGTGCTGAACCAATTGGTTTCCACTGTTATGTCCGGTGCGTCTGGTATGGGTGACCATGCTGAAACCAGACTTGCCAACTCTAGCGTGTCTTTGTCCATCCGTTTGATGGCCCACCTGGGGAGTGGCTGGTGTGCCTACGATAACGTTAACTAAGAAATATTGACAAAGCGCAATCATTGGATGCGTGATCAAAAATCGAATTTTGTCATGTTCCTATTTCAGAATTTTTATCTTAAATAATTTCGTTTCACGATAATATGTTGTCATTGTGTGAAATAGTGAAGGATGATTATCAAACGCCAAAGTCGACGATTTGCCTTCGACGTTAACACTAACATTTCATTAACTACATTCATTTAATAGGTTCGTGTGGTGACGGCAGAGTAGAATACAATTGTCTCCACCCCAAATCTCTCCCGTGGGTGTCGTACAAGGCGACTAAGGATAAATTAATGATGAGGAACGGGCAGCAGCGTTCCTCTTATGCCACCTAGCAATAGCAATGTACTGCGACTTTGTGCCCGATATATGGCAATTGGCTCGCCACCGATTACATGGGACCTAACATAATTGGCGAAACGTGGGTACTAGTTTCACTTCTGCCTACCCCTTCGGGGGTATAGGCGTGATTTATGTATGTGTATGTATGTAATAGGGAGCGAGGTAATTGTCAACTTAAGGGCCGTAAAGAGTGGTATAGCTCCTTATCAATTATTCTATTACGGCAGTTCTATTATGTATATTATTAAGTATGTATGGATACACAATCACATACATATTAAACACAGGATGACATTGGCGATAGTTAAATAATTATTTATGATTAATATACATTTTTAGCACTAATTGATTCCTAAAGGAAATAATAATTGGCCTTGTGCAATAGGAAACGCTATTAATATATTCGATTCTATATTGTTTGCTATTTAATATACAGAGATGAAAGGTCAGAACGGTCTACTTCCGACGTGTTTATCTAATTATAGATTAAGGTGAATGCTTCGTCATGTTATCGATACAATTATCAGATTATATTCAAAGCTGTAGACGTCATTAAAGTTGTACAGAGATTGTTTCCTATCAGTTGAAAAAATCACAAGGACTTCTATAATACTGGACTTAACTATTCACTCTTTGTAAGACCGCACGCCAGACAAAAATGACATCTTTCTCCGTTCGATTTTTAACCTTAGCATATTCGATATTAAGTGTATAGTTATTGATAAAATAAAATATTTTTTTGTTATTTTTATGCATGTGCAGTTAGAATATGCAGTTATTTATTTCTAACAAACATACGGTCTTTAGACCGTATGTTTATTAGTTATTTGTTAGATTTTTTTTTCTAAAAAATAAAAAAAAATTATAAAATAAAGAAAAATTATCGTTAACATCGCCTGAATCGATTATTATAATAAAATGGCGTGTGTAATTTTTTTAGATTTTGGTTCGATTTCCAGTTCGGTGTAGCTTTTAGAGAAAATCTTTGAATGTTTCTTTTTAAAAACAAAGTAATGTTTTTTTTCAATAAATTTAGCTTTTTTAAATATTTAAGGTACTTTCCCTCCAGGGCCCACTTTTTCTTTCAACACTGTATATGTAATAATAAGTTAGGCCAATTGTTTATAAGCCCACATAAGTATGTGTGTTCATGGCGCGATCGTTAAGTGCAATTGAGAGATAGTATAAATATTCAACATCCTAATTGTTACATGATTTGTGTATAAAAACTCATGGGCTTACTAAGCGTTTATTCTAGATCTTTCTGATTGTCTCTTTCTACTGAATTCAAAAATGTAGTCATTCCAAATTTTTTTTTAAATGGAAGATTTACATTTATATATATATATATATATATATATATATATATATATATATATATATATATATATATAATAATAATATCTACAACCGATTCAAATACGTCATTAGCATTTCAGTCATATGTTAGTCTTGTTTGTTAATGTTCTCTAAAACCGGTCGTTGGATGGGTGACCAAAAATGTATTATCTCGAATTCCTCCGTGCTAGGGATGTGCCTGGCCTATTCTCCCTATATTCTTCCAACAATATAGGAAGGTCTGTACGCCAGCAGTGGGGACAATGAAGGGCTGGTGATGATGATGATGATGAGCCATTTGTTATTCTATATCTTTTCGTTTGTTATTTAATTTTTATGTCACACCTGACCATAAAGTGGGCTTTTCCGCCCGCCAGGCGTACCGAAAATCCTACTTCTTGATCAGAGGGTGACATAAAACTATGATTTTAGCGATAAAAAATAAAGCTTCAGATCGCATACTTATCAAACACTTGCGATCTGAGTTATTCTTTGTTTTATCGCCCTTGGTATATTATGTACCTACTATTATGTTTTAGCATACATACATACATACATAAATCACGCCTATAGCCCCGAAGGGGTAGGCAGAGGTGAACTAGCACTCACGTTTCGCCAGTTATGTTAGGTCCCATGTAATAGGTGGCGAGCCTATTGCCATTTATCGGGCACAAAAGTCGCAGTAGGTACATAGCTAGATGGTATAAGAGGAACGCTGCTGCCCATTCCTCATCACTGATTTATCCTTAGTCGTCTTGTACGACACCCACGGGAGAGATTTGGGGTGGTGACAATTATATTCTACTCTGCCGTCACCACACGGAACTGTATAAAAAAGCAATACGTACCTATTGGGACACCATAGTAGCTTAACAGTTATGAAACGTGAAGTGTCATCGATTAGTAATGACCTCGTAGTCATTAAACATGTGCTCCTGGTCACGTGTCACTGGTTATACGTGAAGCAGTTCACGCGTATCGTGACCATCCGACCATTATTTGTGACTAACCGCCTGAGCCGTCTCCGTGGTCTAGTGGTTCGGTTTGGTTGGTGGTAGGACTTCTTTCAAGTCCGCCTGGCTAGCTACCAGCTACCACCATCTTATCAAAATCTGTCGCCATAATAATAATGTTAACAGCATTATTGTGTTCCGACAATTGTATTAAGATAGCCAGCCCCTCCGTTGTTAAGGGTGAAGCTCGATTTCATGTTTAGCCCTTATCGTAACTTACCGTCAGGTGCGATGAAAGGCAAGACTTTCCCTGTCTAGGATAAAACAGATTAAACCACACGTCCCACTTGTACGCAGGGGCGAATCGTGTAGTTAGCTTAATGCTACTTACTGCCGCACTCAGAGACGTTATTCTTGCCGGTCGCTATTCTATGGTCTTGATTTAAATGATTTTTTTTTTTGAAAAGAATACCTCGTATTTGTATTATTATTATACAAATACGTGCCTTGCTACTTCACAATATTGATCGTCTATTGTTTTCAATGTGGGGCTGGCTGGGGGCCCTTTGTATCCAAGACTGCAGCTCAAAAAGCCGAGGCTTTGCTCAACTGATCCCGCTCGATCTCATACCGCGGGATGAGTTGACCTAATGCAATTTTTGAATTGGACATCTCATCCCGCTGTTTTATCCCTTACTAGATCCGGCCCTGCTTGTATGCGATCACAAGTACTCAAACTTTAGTAACTATTTCGCTACATTGCATATTTACAGCTGCTACGTCTGAAATGCTCTATATTTCGAAAAATCTGCCTTTATTCTGCCAAACAAATAATTATATTCAAGTTTTCAGATCACTGGTTTGATCTCCAATGTACGAAAATTTGCTACTACATAGCTCTTTCCCGAATAACTAACAATATATCCCGCTAACTGTAAGTGTAGGATCCACTGTCCATGAATGTGTCGGTTGTGACCTCGTAGATCAAAACGCTGCCCGTAGCACGTAGACGGGTATCGTAGATTACGCGTCGTATGACTAAAAATTGCACATTATTTCATAAGTTACTCCGATAATGAGCTGCGGTTAAAGTAATATTTTTTTTGCAAATAAACAAGGTTTTTTTAAAAAGCGACACTTTTTTGGAACTTTTTTCGTAAACTTCTAAACAAATATGGTGATTTTTTTTATTTACCCTAAGCTGTAGAACAAAATCTGCGCAGGTTAAAAGGAGTTCAACAGTCACGAGCTTGTGTATCTATACTAACATTATAAAGCTGAAGAGTTAGTTTGTTTGTTTGGTTGGTTAAACGCGCTAATCTCAGGAACGATTGAATCAAATAGAAAAATTCTTTTTGTGTTGTATAGTCTATTCATCGCGGAAGGCTTTGAAATAACCGACATTAACGCGAGCGAAGCCGCGGGCGACCACTAGTTAGTAATACTTGCAGGTTAAAGGGAGTTCAGCAGTCACGAGCTCGTGTATTCACTGAATAATATACACATTCGTGACGATTTCCAAATGACATTCGTAATGGGATCCGTTCTCGAGCGGCGCGTGAGCAAGGCAGGCCGACAGATAAGGCGAGCACGCGGCCGGAACCTTGGACCGGCGCGGTCGCTCCTTCCCGCCTCACAACAATAAACCGCTCAGTCTACCGCCAACGTGCAACGACACTACACGATATCGATGACATTTCGAACGCGCCGCAGTATCGGCATGACCGTCGCGAGTTCAACCCCTGACCAAAAGTGAATTGCAGTGACAAAACCCTGGTATACTGGCTGTGTATATTGTGATGTTTTGTGCCAAACCACTTCGTGTCATAATAGGACGTTTTAGTTTTCTGTGCTACGAAAGGTACGTTGTGCGACATTTTCCCAAACCCTCATTTTTGTACAAAATCGGGGAACCGATTCTACTAATGTTGACGGTATATACATTTTCTCAGTCGTGTTTCAATTGTAAATAGAAGACAGAAAACAGTGGATTTATGTTTCCATAGGGGTGGCGAAGGTGAGTGTTGACATGTTGTGAAGAGCCCCGTAAACCTACACTTGGGTCACAAGTCCCAAACGCTACCACTGACTCCCCTCTCTGCCACTATAGTGTGACCCGGCACCCGCACGGTGAATCCAAAAGAGTTTTCGTCTCAGTAGTCATTTTGATATTATTAGGTCTACGCGCTGTTTATTTTCTGTTTTTGGTAACAAGCACTAATAAATTGATGGTATTGAAACGCTAATAAGACACAATTTTTCGTAAACATTAGCAGATTCGAGGTTGGTGTAGTCACGGTAATACTGTAGTCAAGTCAAATATTTGTTACGAATCCGCTGTCTTTTGTTTCATTCGAATGCCTTTTGAAATGATACAATGGAGCTATGAATCTGTGATCCAATATTGGCAACAAGATGCCGACCTAATTACATTGTGAAATAGAACTTCTTTTAATAATATATTATGTAAGTAGTATAATTGATAGCGAAGCCATTAGCTAAGTACATATTTTGTAGTTCAATGTTAGCTGACTGCAATTTATTCAATTTGCTCAAGGAGGTTCATAGGTGATTCAATGCTCGCTAAGTTGCTACCCTCGATTTTTGCGTAATAGAAGTAATCTCTGTATTTGCAACACACTCACGTCAGTACACATTGTAACAACATTAAATGGCCATTACGCATATAATTAAGCGCTCTGACCGCTGCAAGAAAAATTATATTTCAGTTTTCAAGTTAGCAAAGACACATTGCAATGCCACACTGAGGTCTGCTGAATACAATTAAAACTTATATCTCAATGTGCTTTATGTGTATACAGATAGAAATATACATAGGTACGTACATAAATCACGTTTATTTATCCCCGACGGGGTAGAAAGGCCTAAGCCAATAGGGGTAGCTAGTAGAGGTGAATCAACACCCACTTTTTGCCAATTACTATGTTAGGTTCCATGTAATAGGTGGCGTGTATATTGCCATCTCTCGGTTATGTCAACCTAGCAGTATACTGTAATATTGTTAGTTGGTAAAAAAGGAACGTTGCTCCCAATTACTCATCGCTGTGTCGAGATTGGGGTTGGTGGCAATTGTATACTGCTCTGTCGTCACCACAAGGTAAACAAATAAATATATAAACTGATGACTTGGTGACGTTAGGAAGTCTAAATGAACACCTATCTATATTACTTACCTAATTCGTCGTGTGGTGACGGCAAAGTAGAATACAATTGTAACCATCCCAAATCTCTCCCGTGGGTGTCGTACAAGGCGACTAAGGATAAATCAGTGATGAGGAATGGGCAGCAGCGTTCCTCTTATACTTCCGTCCTGACAATGTACTGCGACTTTTGTTCCCGATAAATGGCAATAGGCTCGCCACCTATTACATGGGATTATCGCCACCTATTACATGACATAATTGGCGAAACGCGGGTGAGAATTCACCTCTGCCTACCCCTTCGGGGATATGGGCGTGATTTATGTATGTATGTATGTATTCATAAAAAAAGATACTAAATATAATTCAGATAAGCTACTGCTTGTATACCATTCGTGTCCTAACAATGTGACCTCATTAAAATATGACACTACTTCTGTATTGCTTGACTAAACATAGTTTTTGTGACCGCAGAGTTCAGTGTCAAGTTACTCATCGATATGAACCTGAATGAAGTGTTTGAGTTGGCAACTGTTACAAGCAAAAATGTTACTATTTGGCGTTAAGTATTTATTCGATAAGATCTTAACACGGAACGTAATAATGTCACGCACAGAATATTATACGAGTACCTACATTGAGATGTTATTTAAAACGCCCACAAAATAATAATTTATAGTAAAAAGTTTCGCATCACCATGGTTTAGTAATCAGTGGTGTCCCTGTAATCTATAAATAATATTTGATGTGATTCTTATGTTTTATATAAGTACAAGCGCCAAAACAAACACAGTACTACACATGCAAATCTGCGTGTGTTGTCAGAAAAAAATAACAATTGTATATTAAAGTTTATTTTTAAGTATGTATCTTAAAAATAAACATAATAAATTAAGTAAGCACAGATCAATCCCTATCGTTACAATTGTTTTTATTTTTTTTAACATAAGTATTTTTCTAGTGCCGTGTGGTGACGGCAGAGTAGAATACAATTGTCACCGCCCCAAATCTCTCCCGTGGGTGTCGTACAAGGCGACTAAGGATAAATCAGTGATGAGGAATGGGCAGCAGCGTTCCTCTTATACCACCTAGCAATGTACTGCGACACTTTTGTGCCCGATAAATGGCAATAGGCTCGCCACCTATTACATGGGACCTAACATAATTGGCGAAATGTGGGTGCTAGTTCACCTCTGCCTACCCCTTCGGGGATATAGGCGTGATTTATGTATGTATGTATCTATGTAAGTATTTTTCTAAAAAGGTGATAATATGAACATACTAATAATGTCGTTTACATTGAGCGAACGGTGACGATTGTCAGACCCGGCAGTGAGACATTTGTTTGAAAGCGACAACGTCCATACAATCGATCAACTCTTTGAACAGGATGTACCATGTTGGCCTTAACGTGACCATTAAATGCAACTAATGCACACTGTCAACTGTCCAAGACAAAGAAAGAATCTGTCTTCCATTTTATTTTATAGACATTTTTATGCACCATGTTTTTTATTAAGTATCTTTATTCACATTAATCATTTTTGTACAAACCATAAACTGATATATGTACCTGAATTATTAAAAAATAAATGTCGATGTGTAAAAACAAATGCTCGTATCATTTACATTTAAGTTAAATGTTAAATGTCATTGTAGGTTTTTGCTCCTCTTTTTTTTCAATCATGGCAACGCGGAATTCAGTTTTCACTACCTCATTTCCCATCTGGGTGTCGTAAGAAAATTCTCTCAGCCGCCACTAAGGGAGGGACGGGTTAGATGACAATTAACCCAAAACAAACTGGTCCACGAATTTAGATTTTCTTTTTCAAGGTCACTAATCCAAACCAACCTAACCAACTTATTATAAAGAAAAAGGGCGCAAAAAATTTCGAATAACGTCCTGGTTGACCGAGTGATATAGCCGTCCGGATCGCGGAGGGCGCGGCTTTGATTAAACAATAATTTTCCAAAATGTTTCATACCTCTTTTTCTTGGAGATAGCCATAAATGTTAGAAACACTGAAGAATTATTTCTAACATTTTTATAATATAGTGTAAAGAATCACAACGTGCTACTTTACGTTAAACTTGACTTTGAAAATATAAACATAAGCTAATCTCTTTGGCTGATAAGAGAGGATATAAAATTTAAAAAAAAACATATTCTCACTGATTTGGTCCAACGAGAGGGACCAATGTTATTTCATAAAAAACGCGTAAAGCGAGAAAACCCGCAGATGTTTTATGATTTTTGACGACGTTGCAGCATCACTCTGACACAAATAAATTGCACACCATTGTCCAAAATGACGCCATTTTGAAATCTGGTTTCGGTGTTTTGTTGTAGGCCTGTTATGAGGAGCTTTTGAATATCGAAATGACAATACAATACTTTTGTTTAACCCAATGAGAACACCATTGTATAATTACATATTGAAATAATCAAACGCGAATAGGGATGTCGCGACATGAAGTAGGTAACTATTGAATTATACCTTCTTACCGAATAGTGTAGTCAGAGTAGAATACAATTTTCACCATCCCTAATCTTACACGCGGGTGTCGTACAAGGCGACTAAGTCTAAATGATATTGATAACTAGAGGTCCCGGGTTCGAATCCTAGTAGGGGCAAATTTTGTGATGATCACAAATATTTGCTTCCCCGAATCATGGTCATTTATGTAGTGTATTTTCAATATTTATCTACGCGTATTTAAAATTTGTCCGTCATCTGGTATCCAAAAAAACCGCTTAGATGCTGTAGACTAGATCCTTCAAAAACACTGGGTTGAAATAAAAGCTAAGCTCTATGTGTTTTTAAAATTATTTGCGTTGTTTAACATTACTTCAAAATATTCTCAGATCAAAGCATCGAAGCGAAGATGTGCAATGGTCAACGCCTACAATACTACATTTAATATTTAAACATGATTAATGACACAGCTTCTGTTGCTGTAATTGTGTGTAGCATTTCTAACTTTAATTTCGTGTAAGTATGGTTAATCATTTGTCAAAAACAATAGAAGGCTATGCTTTGGTAACGTAACCAGCTATTACACGTCTAATTTATCATCGCCACGAAATGACAACAGTAAGGCCAGGGTTATAGGAATCGTCATAATGTAAGTCCCTAGTGGTATGAAGACATAAGATTTGGATGTTACCTACTTGAACAAAATACATACATACATACATAAATCACGCCTATATCCCCGAAGGGGTAGGCAGAGGTGAACTAGCACCCGCGTTTCGCCAATTATGTTAGGTCCCATGTAATAGGTGGCGAGCCTATTGCCATTTATCGGGCACAAAAGTTGCAGTACTCTTGCTACGTGGTATAAGAGGAACGCTGCTGCCCATTCCTCATCGCTGATTTATCCTTAGTCGTCTTGTACGACACCCACGGGAGAGATTTGGGGTGGTGACAATTGTATTCTACTCTGCCGTCACCACACGGCACACGCACGTAACAAAATAAAAATATTAAAAAGTGGCGCTAGGCTTACAACGTGGATTTGAATGTTTAAAACATTTTCATCTATTTATATAACCCTTTAGGGCCTACCCTAATATGGTAAAATATTTAAGCCTTAGTCACAAGTTTTAAAACCAATGAAAAAATGGAACCACCTAACTAACATCTTGGGGCCTTCTGCTAATGTTAACGTAACAAACATATTTCAGTGGTATTTCAATAGTAGGTACTGATTTTTAACATGGTTCCGGTTGCTGAAACATAAAATAATTATCACTACGATTTCCTATCTGAGCCTTGTTTCATAATCTCCTATATATCTGTCAAAAGTTTACTGTGACATAATAGCAACGTTTTTTGCACATTATCAAACTTCCACTAGGGGTAGAGAAATAACAACGAAATTCATTTCTATTTAATTTAAACTTATCTCAACTTTAAGAAATTAGTCAATTGACAATTTTTTCTAAAATAAATACATGTTTATTGAGACCACGGTTATATTTTTTTATTGTTAAATGACAATAACATTGAATTGACGATCATGAACATGATTTATCGTTAAACACGACTTTGAAATTAAGTAACTACTAAAAGTAATCCATCAACGATAAGAATTTTTGTATAAATAAACACCTATAATTCATGTTACAGTGCTTGTGCATTCCTAAGGCGTAGACCGTTTGTATTGACATTAACAGATTAATTACGGCAGAGTTAAGTAACCAACTATAATAACAATGAACCAAGTTGACCAAAGTAGCCTAACCCACCTCAATAACGTGGCTGTAATGATTTTCATTCATCATCATAATTTTTCAAAGGGAACCAAATATGGCTTGATGGTTAAGTTTCAAATAAAATCCCATAGTGAATTTGAGTTGAATCATGCCCTTTCTCTTTTAATAAATAAAACAATACGTTCTTGTGATTCTATCGTTTTTTTTTTCATATTCGCTTTTATATCTCTTTTATTGAAATATTTTAGTTTACGCGAGTATTTTCTTACAAATTCCCCTCAATCGCTACCCTCACTCTTACTTTCAACTCGTCTAGCTTTAGCCTTTCAAACCTACACTAGTCTAGTATATCTCTCGGTTAGGGTATAATCAGATGAGTCTGTGTATACATACCTACCTACTACCTACCTATATCCGGTTTTTATTCGCCTTGAAATCTGTAATTTATCAATCCACATTAACGATATAATAACAATTGTTAAGAGCTAAATTGGAGGTAGTCATCATCAAATTGCAGTCATTGAACCCATGAAGGTAATTTTGACAGGCGGATGTGATGTGACTGATGGGACGAGTTAATCAACCCGCAAGGCTTTGTCCACCCATTTTCAATTACAATCTACATCCATCACAACTTTGTTCTCAATCATTATCACGTGATACTAACGGCTTTTTTTCTGCTAGTTTAGTAGGATTACCATAATTAAGTGGACGATTTAATAAACATTATTTTAAAGCAACGATGTAATTTTATATATAATATATTGTTTCTTTGAAATTATTTCTATAAATAATTTGTTTATCATTTGATTTTTATTTCAACATTAAACATACCTACCTAAATGTTAGAAGAATTATTACAAGCAAATAGAGATCACAGCTTTTTCGAAAAACAATGTGATCTGTTATTCTTTATAATATGTTATTGTATGACATTGACATATAACACTGGAACACAAAATGAAACATTTTTTTCATATATTTATAATTTTATTCCGATATCTAATCTATGTATCTAAAAACAAGAATATTATGTCGGTACCTACTGCCATTGTCGCACAGAATGGCCGAAAATAGGAAGTATAGTGCGTTTCATCATAAAGTTCCTATGCCGGAATGGTGGCTACCCTGTTTGTCAACAGCGTCAACGCGTAAGTCATATTTGCAGGTTTTTTATGTTTTATAGAAAATCATTGCGAAAATCATGTCCAAAACATTGAAAAGTGATGAAAGATTAATTGTGTTACAAGCTAAGGTCTTTTCTGAACGTATAAAACGTAAGGAGGTCCTGCATAATCCATATTAGTGGGTACAAGTTCGGAATGCCGCCATTAAATTGGGTTACCAGTATCAGCTTTATTAAGTGTTTGTTAAATAAATTAAATATATTTATTTTAGTTTTATATCTGTAAAAAAAATAGTACTAATAACGATATAATGACATACAAGAGTGAAGAAATGTCAAATGTAGACATGTTTATTGACCACAATTATAGTTAATTATAATAAATATACTACCCCAAATCTCTCCCGTGGGTGTCGTACAAGGCTACTAAGGATAAATCAGTGATGAGGAATGGGCAGCAGCGATAAATGGTAATAGGCTCGCCACCTATTACATGGGACCTAATATAATTGGCAAAACGCGGGTGCTAGTTCACCTCTGCTTACCCCTTCGGGGATATAGGCGTGATTTATGTATGTATGTAATAAATATAACATTTTATTATAATTAAACTTTTTTTTTAATTAATGAAAACATCCTTCTAACGTCACTACAATTTATAATTATCTATCTAATTTCTATCATACTAATAATAACATGAACTAACTGTTCTCGCAAATTTTGACGAGTTTTGATTTATGACTTTAAAACAAAACTAATATGTAACCACTACTTAGTACCGCTAGTAGTTATAAGTAACAAAATAAGATAGATGCATAATTGTTTTTATAGTTAATCGAAAAAAATCTCCCTGAATTAAAGGTAAGCCAATATAGTTGACATGGTATCATTTTCTTGCATTACTACCAACATCACGGCATAGGAACTATAAGATGAAACGCACTATATTGAAAATTCCTTAGGAGCGTTCACATTTAAAAAAAGAAAAGGCATGTCGATAATATAGTGTACTTGGCGCACAGCATGACAAATGCAAATCGCTGGAGCCGCAACGACCTTACGCGCGGCCTCGAGCTAGCACTGGCTGGACAAACAAAACAACACGAAAACACGCGGATGGATAGAGGAAGAGGAACACACGGCTACCTGTCTACGCACGATTAAACCAAATACCAACTCAGTACCACTCTCGATTTGTATTTTTTTTACGATTTGTAATTAACGGCTTCGGAAGTAAATGATTTAGCCAGTGTCAAGAATTAAAAAATAACAAGAAAATAAATTGAATAGAAATAAACCCTTACCGTTAAGTCTTATCAATAAGCTGGTAGTAAGCAGTCATTCTGCGTTTTGTTCGTCTCACAAACATGATTTTGAATGCGAGGAAAAGAGATAAAAACACTGAGTAACTAGTCTATACTTAAACCGTGTTTAATAAACACGTTATTAAACACGGTTTAAGTATAGTATAGACATAAGGGCGTTATTGATATAATTTTAAAGAATTTCAAGTTCATAGAATTCCGGACTACGTTTCAACAGCTTTAAGCGGATAATAATATAAAGGGTAGATTGGTTCCTTGCATTACGAAATGCCAACATTTTATTGCTGCGACACATATAGCATATCCATAGTAGAAGTCGCTAAGAACCCAATTGATTTTTATACGTGAGAAGGTTCTAGAATTCTCATAATTATTTCGTATTAATATTTAATGGCAACATGCAGATACCGGAAATCGGTGACAAATGTGAAGTTGGTACAGATGAAACCAGTTTCCATGAGCATTAAAGCGACGATAATCATTTCGACCTTATCAACATAAACTCCTTAGTTTTTATCGTCGAAAAGGTCGAAACTATAATATTTCAAAACGCAATATGATCATAACAGATTATAAATGTATGTATGATAATATTGATAATGTATACATACATGCATACATACATAAATCACGCCTATATCCCCAAAGGGGTAGGCAGAGGTGAATGTTTCGCCAATTAATTAGGTCCCATGTAATAGGTGGCGAGCCTATTGTCATTTATCGGGCACAAAAGTCACAGTTCATTGCTAGCCGGTAGGTATAAGAGGAACGCTGCTGCCCATTCCTCATCACTGATTTATCCTTAGTTGCCTTGTACGACACCCACGGGAGAGATTTGGGGAGGTGACAATTGTATTCTACACTGCCGTCACCACACGGCCGATAATATATGCTATATGTTATTATATTACATCATATATGGATTAGAATAGAGTATCATTTCTTAGTACACTATGAAACATATTTAATAAATAAGCTTATTCATAATTATTCAAGTAGGTACGTGAATTCTACATAGGATGCAATCCTACTGTATAGGTATAAATATATATACTATAAGTGGTCTTATCGATTAAGAGTAATTTCTTCCAGACAACTTTACGATAAACAATTAGGGCAGAAACTGTCACTATACTGTTAAGCACACAATATTTAACACAACAACACAATACTATGAAATAGAACCTAGCCATGCCTTATTAATCAGATGCATTGAATACATACATTCAACGGAATGCTGCAATCTGTTTTACTTATTCATTTATTCTTAATGATAAACAAATAAGAGAAACGTACGCTACGTTGATATTGAGTAGCGCTTGAGACGCCCTGCGGTTGCGAAAGCTGCGCGTGCGTCGCCGTCTGTGTGGTACCGCCCGCTCCTAATTACATACATACATACTTTATCCCCTGTGTATCTCATGTACTGTATACATACAAACATACTGTATCCCCGAAGGGGTAGGCAGAGGTGAACTAGCACCTACGTTTCGCCAACTATGGCAGGTCCCATGTAAATAGGTGGCGAGCCTATTGCCATTTTATCGAGCCCAAAAGTCGCAGTACAATTGCTAGGTGGTATTTATAGGGAACGCTGCTGCCCATTCCTAATCACTGATTTATCCTTAGTCGCCTTGTACGACACCCACTGGAGAGATTTGGGGTGGTGACAATTGTATTCTACTCTGCCGTCACCACACGGTCAGAAACACATTTTTAAAACACGACGCGACCCGATGTAACGCGACGCGTGTTGAGTCGAATCAAATGTATTGGTTTTCTACTACCAGAATCACACTATGAACATCATACGCGACGCCGGATTGTTCGGTGTCTACACGTGGAGTCATGTCGCGTTTCAAAAATGTGTCGGGGTCATTACTTCTGCGAGATTCACGTGACCTATGATTAATTACAGATACGCTGTTTCGTGGACATTTTACGATTCATCATCATTACCAGCCTTCCAATGTCCCCACACTGGGGCACAGGCTTTCCCTTTGGATGGAGGAATATGGGCAATAACCCATCACGCTGGCCCAGTGCTGGTTGGTGGGTATTAAACGACTGCGGACGCAGCCGGGGCCAACGGCTTAACGTGCCTTCCGAAGCACGGAGGAACTCGAGATACATTTTTGGTCACCAATCCAATTGGGGTATGTGTATTCTGCAGTCTGCTCGACCGTCTCCATACGGCATAAACATTTTAATACATACATACATACATAATTCACGCCAACATCCCCGAAGGGGTAGGCAGAGGCGAACCAGCACCCACGCCTCGCCAATTAGGCTAGGTCCCATGTAATAGGTGGCGAGCCTATTGCCATTTATCGGGCACAAAAGTCGCAGTACTTTGCTAGTTGGTAGGTATAAGAGGAATGCTGTTGCCCATCCCTCATCACTGATTTATCCTCATAAACATTTTAAGCATATCTTAAACACGTTTCTAATGAAGGGCCACTTCACACGTACAATAAAATATTCTTATCTGATAAACATTAACAAAAGGAGCTATCGCTCGAGAGCCATTCATAATTTTGTTGAAACACTACGTAAGATCGAGGTAGTGATAGCGTATTCTCACGTTAATTTGGATGTATCTTTGCGTCGTTACATGGAAACAATAAGTCTCATTCTGTCTTACAATTATTTTGTGGCCAATAATATTTTATTTTGTTATATACATATAGGTACTTTCTTTCTCTGTCACTGAGTAGGACAAGAGTAGCAAAAGTCATTATAGAGCAAAATGTGTCAGGCAAAACCATTAATACACGCTTTGTCTATACTTTTACTGTGCCTCGGATTGATGATGTGTATTCTTTGAAGACTAAAATAGCCCACAAAATGTAAATCGGTTTCGCACTTTGCGGCGCACAAGGTAAGGTTCAGTATTCATTGAAGACGATGGTTGTGTACACATAATTTAATATTGTTTTGTTACCTTTATTGTGATCTAGATAAGTTGTGTATTGATTGTGTTATATTTAGTGCATAAATAAGTTTTAAGAAATTGTTATTTCTTAGATAGGTACTGTTCTATCACGTGCTAAGTACTGTTGGATTTTTGGATACAAAGCAAACTAATAACTGTCGCCACAACTGTGCGCCTATAAAACAGAAATCACATAATTAACTGGCCCAGTTAGCACTTGATTAAGTTTCCATTTGTAATGTAATTAAATCAAAGGACTGTGAAGCGTCACTATTGATTCAAATGGTTCAATCCGTCTAAAGTTCCTATACCGCCTACACAAGGAACCCACGCTATAGTTCCGGTTACTTCAAGTACCTAATATCGGTGGAGCACGATTTAATTATACGCTCTAAAGACGTTATCTGCTTAGGCAGACGGAGTTCTCTTAATTCTCTTCGCAGCTATCTACGTTACATATCTCATTACAGGACCTTGGCTCGAATACCGACTGTCCGTTGTTTTTTATGCCGTTCTGTCATTTGAGAAGGTTGAACCCGCTAGTCAATGCAAACGTGTTACGCTGGCCGATGCTCGTACAGTCAGCAACTAAACTGTAATGATACCAGGCCGGCTAGCATGACCACCGAAACACGATATGATATAGCCATTGATCGCTTTGAACAGCCAAAAACTATTTCATTTTTGACATTTCAAAGCGATAAATGGTTATAGCATAAAGCCTATAAAGCTATATCATAATTATGGTGTTCGGTGGTCATGGACAGCGGCCATACACACGTTACCCGCCCCAATTAGTAATGGATATGAGTCTCGTATCTCTAGTATTAAAAACGTATACAAGTGGCGATGTTATTCTATTTAGTAGATCAAAAGTAAAAAAGTTTAAACTTTTTTATTATTTTAGACAGAAAGCTGTCATTCAGCTTCATCTCACCTGATGGTAAGTGACGATACGGGGCGAAGATGGAATCGAACTTCACCTGGAACCCTCAACCACAGAGGGGCTTGCTATCTTATCACAATTGTCGGAACACAGTTTAACTGATGCAAAATATTTTATTAGATATGAATAATAAGATCCTTGGTGAAGTAAGACAAAAAAATTAATCATGTTATACAGGAGGTTTGAAATTATTTTCGTATTTTCTTATTAATCTGTTGTTCTAAACCTGAGGTATAAAATGAGGTTGTTGTATGCACAACAACCTCATTATACGAACAGACGACGGCAGGACAACTATGGAGTTTTCTGTTTTTTTTTAATTATTATTGATATTTATACATACATACATACATAAATCACGCCTATATCCCCTAAGGGGTAGGCGGAGGTGAACTAGCACCCACGTTTCGCCAGTTATGTCAGGTCCCATGTAATAGGTGGCGAGCCTATTGCCATTTATCGGGCACAAAATTCGCAGTAGGTACATAGCTAGATGGTATAAGAGGAACGCTGCTGTCCATTCCTCATCACTGATTTATCCTTAGTCGCCTTGTACGACACCCACGGGGGAGATTTGGGGTGGTGACAATCGTATTCTACTCTGCCGTCACCACACGGCATATTGATATTTATCTATTTTTATTATACACTTCATCGTTTCATTTCATTTAAATGTTGAGTCTACATCCATTTTTGTAATTATTTTTGCTGTAGTGATTTTCAAATTCGATTTGATCGTCATTTATTTAGTTGGCTGTACACCAAGTTCAGTGGATTTTCGATGGCGATATTTCATACGCTTGTAATATGTATCAATTTGCAATAGTATTGTCAACTCAGTCACTCTATTATGCATAAATAAAGCTCACGGTGTATTGAAACTATCTGGCATGCCAGGATGATCCATATAATTATATCATTGATAGGTGAATTTCCAATATTTAATCATAAAATCTTTACAATACTCTTTTAAATTGTTCTCATCATATTATTTAATATCAATTAAAAATTACTTTGGTCCATTTTTACTTTCTTTAACACGCTGAATTCTAATTTTATGTACTTGTTGACTCCTAAGATTATTTATAATGTATTCAGCTCTATGAATTTCGCGGACCGTAATTTGTATAACATAAATATAGATTAGTTACGAGAACGCCCAATACATATAATACGTTAGTAACTTATACATAATAAATAACGTATAATTAAAAAAAAAATAGCGAACCCATTATGCGTGTTACCTAGAGTAGGTACATTGCCAAGGTCGGCTTGAAGATGAGTGGCATCGAAACGTTATATAACTCTAGACGTCCGGTGATGTTCGAATTACCTATACTTACCTGTCGATAGGAATCCACTTACATTGCTTATAATAACAAGCGGTCGTTTATCGAGACTAACGTTCACGCTGTAACACTACCATAGCAATGTAGAAAACTAAATTATGCCGTGTGGTGACGGCAGAGTAGAATACAATTGTCACCACCCCAAAACTCTCCCGTGGGTGTCGTACAAGGCGACTAAGGATAAATCATTGATGAGGAATGGGCAGCAGCGTTCCTCTTATACCACCCAGCAATGTCCCACAAAACCCACAAAAGTCGCAGTACTTTTGTGCCCCATAAATGGCAATAGGCTCGCCACCTATTACATGGGACCTGACATATTTGGCGAAACGTGGGTGCTAGTTCACCTCTGCCTACCCCTTCGGGGATATAGGCGTGATTTATGTATGTATGTAATATCTATAAATGTGACGGCCGCCTTGGTCATATGCTTAGATTGCTGGGTATTGGCCAAAAGGTCCCGGGTTCGAATCCTGGCAAACTTTGTGATGACCACAAATGTTTGTTTTCGAGTCATGGTTGTCTATATGTTTATGTAGTAGATTTTCAATATTTATCTACATAATTATATTAAAAATATGTCCGTCATCTAGTATCCATAACACAAGTGCTTATGCTACTTACTTTAGACTAGATGATAGGTGTGATTTTAAAAATATTTATTATTAATTTTATTATTTTATAAATGTAGCAGCAGATCTTTTTAAGTGACCAGAATAATAATACAACATACATATAAAAATCAAGCCTATCTATCCCCTTAGGGGTGGACAGAAGTGAATTAACACCCACGTATCGCTAATTAGAGGTGAGGGGCGAGCCTATTACCATCTATCAAACATAAGACACTGCTTAATTCCCTTGTTATATAAACTACTCATTATTGTCTCAGGAGCTCTCCACAAGAAGACACGCCAGTTCTTGAAAACGTAGGCTACCATGGCAGTCATGATTTAATAGTGTACGTATTATTGAGGAAGTATTTACGCTATCGTAGAATAGGTGCGACTCATAAAACATCCGACTTAAATAACACTATTGACATAATCTTTTAATCATCGATGAACCCAAAACATCATAACATTTCCGGCCGTTTAGTGTTCATTTGATCAAGGTGATAATTCTACTTCCAATAACATCTTCCTTTAATAAAATCCTATTAGATGAAATTTTTGGCTATTAAACGATTAGCTCACGAATATTTTTAATTTTATTTTATAACTACTCTAACATTATCTATAAACGACTCTCACTGCCGCACTCACTGTATAACGAAACTATCTTGATGAAAATATCGACAACTCACTAACCCCCGAATACAGAAACGCTAATCAAATTTGGGGCACTGCTTATAAAGTTAAGTGGACATTACCTGACAGAATTTGTATGGGGAAGCGTAAATTTTGACAATATCTAAATGTTAAGCAAGACTCAAACTATGATTAGCGTTTCTGTATTCAGGGGTTAATGTCCAAAAATGACAATTCAAAACTAGTCGCTATTCTTGCCGGGTTTATGGTCGAGATTTAAATGAAATATTTTGGCATTACATACTCATTAAAGTTAATTGACATCCCTGAGTGCGGTATTCAGTCTTCCGCAGTATTTGGATAGTGTATATATCTGTATATATATATCAGTATATATCTGAGAGCATTCCCTTTTAAATCCCTTAAATCTTATTCTTTTCTAAAAGAACAAAGGTAATACTGTGCGCAGGCAGATTTGACACGAATTACCGTTTACAGACAATAGGGCACCTCTATCATCAGACAATCAGAGACTCACCCAAGGCGATAAACACAAATGATCACCCAAGGCAATAAGCGGGTGGAAGGTATTAATTTGATTCGCCCTCGCCTAATGTAAGGCCAGCCGCAACGGTTAAGGCTACAGCACACCAAACGCGGGACAGTAGCAGCGCTGTTTGAATGCGGGCCAGCGCAAGTTGTAATGCGTTGCAACAAGAAACTCTTTGAAAAGATAATCCAATTAGTGCGTAAAAGTAAATATCTGTACGATTTTCGAGACAAATATTATAATATTCTTCTCTTCTTGTATTGATATCATGAACCCGAATTCTCTTGGTTCGCCTTATAGCCAAAATCAGTACGATTTCTTCTTTATCCATTTCTGCCTAACCCGTCACACTGAACGCAGCTAAAACGGGGTCCAGCGTTGCAACTGCTTTGAAACTGTCGCTGCGTTCAGTGTGCCGACTGCTACTGACATGGGCCTTACCACCAACTCTAAACGCGACTCAATTCCCATTGTTATAGTGAGACAACGCTATAAGTCGAGTAGAGCGGCGTCCCGTTTTGTCACCCGCGCTTGGATCGCACTAATACTTCATGGTACGGCCACGCTTCTGACCCACGTTTGGTGTGCTCCAGCCTTTAGAACCGCAGATTCCGCCGGCTCACGTTAAGCAAGGACGAGACCATGTTAATCTTTGGATTACGACGCTTTAGGCGAGATAATTAGTGTACCGAGCCAACCAACAATAACTTGGTTTTAATTGGTTTAGATCACGATCTTCTGTTGCAATACATTGTAAAAGCGTCGGACGTATGGGTATAGAAGCTCGAAATATACCTTTGTGTTTTGTTATAGTTTTAGCACAGTCGTACGTGATGACATTAAATGGCCGATTATTAATTTTGAGTGTGTAGTGGCAAAGTCTGTATTGGCTCCTAAAACACTGCTTATTTGTATCGTATATATCGTATATATTACCTTAAAAATATTATAATATATTGCCTACTATTAATTTTGTCGGCTGGTTTAGTCGAATGGTCAGATCACTGCCTATCCGCTAAGATGTCCCGGGTTCGAATCTTGGTTCTTGAGTCATGTTTTTTTCAAACATTTTCCATGGCATTTATTCGGCTTCTGTTGTTGTGTTTGAAAATTTGAATAAATATAACCTAAACGCATTATTGTATTCAAATCAATGCTTCTAGGTAAGTAATGTAGATATCAATGCTTGTAGATAAGTACCTAATATACAACATACTAAATCATCAAAAAATATTATAATATCGTAGACCATCTTGGTTAGATATGACTATTCTTCAAAAATATTCATTTATTCCAGAAAATCCCTGACTTGGTATGGCTTGTAGATTTGTCACGGCCAACGAGACTTTAATAATGTATAGGAATCACGATTATCTGTGAACCAATCGCATTCTACGTGGTTGCAAGTCAATACATTGTAAAACATGTGGAATGTCTGACGTATCCATTGTCAATGTTACACTAAGGATTTTCCTTAATTGACCATTTTTAGTTTACATTTTTTTCTTCTAGCAAACAACATCACGTGCTTAGAATAAATCGAGGACAAGACTAAAATATCAAATGAAAATTTGTTTTTTTTTGCTAACATAGTACTTATCGGAAGAGTTTTAGTAGCAGGCGAGCGGCTGGCTGTAAAACCTCAACCAAAATGCAATTTTAAGTTGAACCCCTTTTTATTTAAATATATTTTCATCCCACCATCTCGGAAAAAGCGTTTTTGCTCTTCGATATCTGAGTGCAAAAGCCGTTTTTATCCTCTAGAGGTTAAAGTAAATTTGAATTTAGAACATCGTGTGCAATGAGTTTGTGAATTCAAAACATCATTATACATATTTATTTCTACCTCCATGGTGCCGAAATTGTCATGCAACCTATTTTAATTTGTTAAAAGCTCAGACTCGGAACCTTCTTGGTGTACTTTTTTGTAATTTGCTTTGCGCGCGCCATTTTCTTTTCACTTCATAAATTTGTTAAAACCTTGGAGTTCCGTGACGGTCAATCAGCTTGGCGTCAATCTTGCTTTAAACATTTTGATCGTCTACAACGCTTGCTGGATGCTTAAGTCAAGCATTTAAAAGCTTTTTAGGTCTGTTTGATGTGTTTACGCTAGCAACGGAACAAAAACATACAGATAATCAACGTGCTTGACTCAAGCTGATTGACCGTCTCGGAACTCCATTAAGGACGGTAATTTTTATTAGGTATTTACAGGTGTGTCTGGATGAATGTTGCGGGTGTGGCTGGGTGGATGGGTGGGTGTTGGAGGTGTGTCTGGGTGAATGGGTGTTTTGAGGGTGTATCTCGGTGAATGGGTGTTTTGTGGGTGTGTCTGGGTGAATGGATTTTTGTGGGTGTGTTTGAATGAATGGGTGAGTATTGTGAGTGTTTCTGGGTGATTGGGTGTTTTTTTGGGTATGATTAGGTGTTTTGTGGGTGTTTCTGGGTGATTGAGTGTTTTTTGGGTGTGAATGGGTGTTTTGTGGGTGTTTCTGGGTGAATGGGTGTTTTGTGGGTGTTGCTGGTTGAATGGGTGTTTTGTGGGTGTTTCTGGGTGAATGGGTGTGTTGTGGGTGTTTCTGGGTGAATGAGTGTTTTGTGTGTGTTTCTGGGTGAATAGGTGTTTTTTGGGTGTTTCTGGGTAAATGGGTGCTTTGTGGGTGTTTCTGGGCGAATGGGTGTTTTGTGGGTGTTTCTGGGTGAATGGGTGTTTTGTGGGTGTTTCTGGGTCTATGAGTGTTTTGTGTGTGTTTCTGGGTGAATGGGTGTTTTTTGGGTGTTTTTGGGTAAATGGGTGTTTTGTGGGTGTTTCTGGGTGAATGGGTGTTTTGTGGGTTTTTCTGGGTGAATGGGTGTTTTGTGGGTTTTTCTGGGTGAATGGGTGTTTTGTGGGTGTTTCTGGGTGAATGAGTGTTTTTTGGGTGTGTCTGAGTGGATGGGTGTGTATTGCGGGTGTAAATGTTGTGGGTGTTTCTGGGTGGGTGTTGAGAGTGTGTTTGGGTTAATGGGAGGGTGTTGTGGAAGTTTCTGGGTGAAAACAGAAACTGTTGTGATTGTATTTTTTTTTGTATTTTGCAATTTCCTCGTTGGGGGGATGAAAAGTTACGTGTTGCACTCGAGTGCAAAGATTTTTCACCTTGTGCTCTTTTGATTCCCTCGCTATCGCTCAGGATTCTAATTTTTGAATCACTCGCTACGCTCGTGATTCAATTTTAGAATCCTTCGCTAGCTCGGTCATCAAAATTGAGCACGCGGTTAAAAAACAACTTTGCACTCACGTACAACAAATAACTATTATTATAGTCATTATGAGCCGACTTCCTCTACCTATTGTCAATTATTGATAATCTTATCAAATATGGCTAGGCAGAGAGAAAAGGCGGGGTGGTGGCGAAGGTGACTGTTGACTAGTTGTCAAGAGGCCTCTTGAACCTACACTTGGGTCACAACACAAGTCCCAGGCGCTGCCACACTCTGGACCCGGCACCCGCGCGGTGAATCCATGAAATTGTAGTTAAGGTCTCTGATTAAAATAAATTTTACATCGATTTGCATCGATAATCGCCAGTAACAAAATGTACAGATACTAAAAAAAAGAAAACACTGAGTGTTTGGCGCGTTTCGTGGTGTCAGTCAGATTTATTTTCGTTAATTCAAAAATTATTACAGAGTGGATTTTGTGTAGTGAAAGTAATGTTATTTTGATGCACAAGCATCCGTGTTGATGTGCAATTATGCAGAATCATTGAAAATTAGTCTTGTGATGTGTTGGATGTTGTGGTGAAAACCACTGTAAAAAGTCTCTCTAACTCTGTTACCATTCATTCGCGCCAAACACTTCCTAGATGCGATAAAATATGCGACACCCATATTTTAACGTAAAATTCATTTCATTCATACATTTCACCCACTCATTATTTCATAAGACTACAGATAATATATACACTAAAGACATGGCTGTATGGGCTAGACCCTTTGCCTTTCCTAAAATATAAGTAGAATTAAAGTAAAAAAATAAAACACTTTAAACTTTTTTAAAAACATCGAACGAAACGTCAAACGTAAAAACAGCGTCTACTACAAGCTCCTAAGAACAGCGCATTCTCCAAGTCTATTAAAATGCTGGCAGTTGACTCATTAAGCCCTACAAGGCAACCGCCCTTTGTACACCGGCCGAGACATCGACCGACCATGACACTTACTAGCCACAGCACAGGGACTTGATAATTTCCTTACAAAAAACACCGCATGATATACTTCACACGAGCATCGTATTGGGAATTCCGCACCGATTTTTCCTTATATTGGCATAATAGGTTAAGAAACTCGTCACCAGTTGCCAAACGTGTACGTGTATAGGTACAAAGTGAAAATGTGTTAGATTAGATTGTTAATGAAATAATAAAATTTTAAAAAATTGGTCGGAAAAATATAAAAAAAACTAACTCCTTTTTTCTGATAATACTTTTTCTAAGATTTTTATCAATGTTCAAATAGAAAACAAAATTATTAATAATTACATGGTTTTATTAAAAAAAAATGTAATTTAATAGTTTCTGATTGCAATTTTTAATCTAGAACCGTTACCATGAATTCTATTCTATGACGAAGTAAATATTATGTATTTAAGTACAAAAAAAATGTCTAATATTTAAAAACATACTGAAATTTTAATAACCGGTATGTGTTTGTAATACCCGATTGACGTTTGCCATTTGTATACCAACCTTACCATCACAATACTATCATTGAAACAGCATCATTAATTTAAAATTACATTGTAATAATTTTGCTAACTAGTCATTAAACATAACTGGGATAATTTTATTTGTAAAACAGACACTTATGTATGCTTTACCAGTGTATGTGAGGTAGCTACCAGGAAAAGTCAATGTTACATTCGTACATGTAGCTGTTAAAAAAATAATCACACTTGAACACGTCATGGTACCAAACACTTTTGAACTTTAATAGGTATAATCTTTATCATCTCAGACACTACTTACGCACTTGGTAACTCATAGAAATTTCCATAGAGACAGGAAACTCCGACATAAACAAAAAAACTAAAAAAGTATTAGAAACAATTGAATTTAGAATTTTTAGTTGAGAACTTGTTTTTTTTTTATTATGGGCTGATGCGAGTCTAGATCCCCCGTTTTAAGAAACACTGGTGATTCCCTGAGCCACAATAGGGCATGTTTTCTGCCTCAAATTACGTCTAGTTAATAATTTAAAGTTGACAATCGCTTTGTAATATAATCTTTCTGGCATTTATAATAATAAAATGTGATTTAAGAGGCTTCCAGGTAATAATATATACAATACAACCTTAAATGTATATATTATTTCAACATCAAATTCATTTAATAATTTAGAATCGTAATCATCTTTACATCCTTTTATGTGCACACTGCTGAGATCACAAGCCTAAGGAGAAGGGTAATCGGGTGAAATATGTGTATATAATATAATAAAATACAGAAACAATAAGAAAAATGTTGGTATTCGAAAAGGGATATAAAATCGAATCAGTTTCGATCCCAACGCGCTCTGGGTAAGTATCCAAGGCAATCCGGAACCAAGCGAAGGTGAGTTCCGTGTTCTATCAATGATTCATTCAGGAGATCGGCTAGCACGGAAGTAGGCGGGGTCATTGTGCCATGGTGCGCGTTGCACCAACCTTGGTCATCGAGTGACAGCAAGGGCATGCCCGCTGTCAATGACCACACTGCCCAACGGAATTTGTGATGAGCAGTTTACCTATACCGGCTGTGAGACATTTTTCAGGCTGTTTAATCCATCTTTTACTCTAATAGTGGCATTGGATGAAACAGTACGCTTATTCTAATGTTAGCAATAATGAGGCATATTATTTTTTTTACTTTAATAGTTACAGATGAAACAGTTACTTAATGCTCATTTTGATGATAACAAGAAAGAACACAAACTGATTTTCTAGATTATTTCATTTACATTGTATAAACCTAACCTGTTATTTTAATTTAATTTCAAAATGATGCAATTATAATAATTAAAAAAAGATACTCATAATGATGCACACTACCTACTCATGAAATTTAAATGTAACGAAATATAATAACATTAATAAAGTAGGTACAGCAAATAAAGATGATTAATTTATTAGTTATTTGATTTTAATTTTAACATTATATAAATGTTAGAAAAATTAGTACAAAGATTTTAGTGGTTAGAACGAACCCGCGAACCCGCGTCCGCTGCAGCGGACGCGGGTTCGATTCCCGCCTCAAGATCATAATTTTTCGAAATTCTTTTTCTAACCACTAAAATCTTTGTACTAATTTATTAGTTATCAAAAATAGAATTATTAAATAAGCAAACATGTTTTGCTACTCTTCCCTGTCACTAAAGAAAACTAAAATCGTTTATGTAGTGTCTATTTCAAGAATAGACGGTGATTGATACATAGCGATCGAAAAACTAAGAAACACCTCGAAACCGCATTTTGCTACCTACCTAAAACTGATAATGTCACAAACAAAACAAAATATGCATATTTTTAGTCCATTTGATTATTAATAATAACATTGAATAATATTTAAACGCATTATTAAATAGTATGGCTCTCAGTGATGTCATTTCTTATACAGTTTTAAATGTAATAATAATTCTCGTGGCTAGTAAGTTCTATAAAGTGGTTGTGTTTTATGCCTGCCTGACACCAACGCTCTTCACTTTACATATTTTTAGTCCATTTGATTGTTAATTGAATAATACTTAAACGAATATTAAATGTTATGGCTATGTGTGATGTCAGTTTTTATAAATTTAAAAGTGATTAAATACTACAAACTTAATAGCGATTGTGACGTCATGTTCTAGTAATAGCTGTATTTTATGGCTGCCTGACACCAACGCTCTTCGCTTTTTCCTTCTATGCTCTTTGATTCGGGTGTGTTGATATATTGCTCTGAACACTCCCATACTTACATACATTGTCTTATTTGACGTCCGGCTTGGTCGAATGCTCAGATCGCTGGGTATTGGCCACGAGGTTCCGGGTTCGAATCCTGTCAGGGGCAAATTTTATGATGAACACAAATATTATGTTTTTTCTGAGTCATTGTTGTGTATATGTTTATGTAGTACCTATATGTTCTACTTTTTTTTATACATAATTAATTATGATATTAAAAATATGTCCGTCATCTAGTATCCAAAACAGAAGTGCTTAGGCTACTTACTTTGGGCTAGCTAGATGACAGGTGTGAGTATAAAAAAAAATCGACCCCCACAAATTGCACGTTCGAATAGTTTTTCAACAATAATGTTTCTTCTCGGAGTGTAAGATCAACAGCACGCCAGGCTATCACAAAATGTGAATTTTATCAATAGACTTTGTTTATTACCAGAAACAAGTTAAGGTTGACAATCGATTGAAGAAATTTGACAGATTTGGGTTGTATAAAGTGTGGCGGTGACCGTACCAACTTAGATTGTAAACCCAACTAACCATTCTTACTTAACATCAAAGGTTAATAACTTATGTAACTAGTGAGATAACAACAGACGTTTATGTATTTGAAAGTTTCGTACAAAAATAGCGGAGGAGTGACTAATGCCTATGATTGATAATTACATGTTTTGTCCAAAGAAAAGTGTAACACTATTGGCATTTTATTTAATTAAGCAAGAAAAAAATAGGAAATGATCATAAATATAAACAACTAGTCATCGCCTGCGGCTTCGCTCGTGTCCTCCATCTACGGTACGGCTATCTCCCCTAGTCTACTTTAACAATACGCACGGTGTGGTTCGAAGCTAACACAATTTCTTCGCTCCCAGATCAGCACAGAAGATAGCGCATCATAGAAGAATCGAATCTATACAAAATGTATGAAACTGACGTATTTTGTTTTCTATGCGTTCGTGTAGCTCAGATCATCAATAAGTTTACTAATGGCTTGAATTATAATGTAGGTCCCCGTTCCAGTTTCGGTGCACTGTGCAAAATATGAAAACCGGTTTCATTTTAACCGCGAAACCTGACTCCGGTACCAGTCCAAAAATAAAGAATACCAACGGCATTCAGATAAGGAATTGTAAAAATAGAAGCACTGCGAATTGACCAAATATAATACTAGATTACCTACCCTGTAAGGTAAGCTCAGTCGATCTGTTTTAATTTCGCTTTAGTTTTCTAACGTATTAACGCATGAGGTAAATAAATAAAAAAAATCGGAAAAATTTTAGGCGCGAAAATAATTTTTAGAGGTAATATTTTTGTCAATACAAGGGAAAAATAAATGCAACTAGGCATTTGGAAATTTATAATTATTAAAGTAATTAAAATGCAAATTCTGTGTTATATTTACGACTACTTTCATAACTTTAATTATAATATTCTAAGCTTCTTCGTCATCATCGTCAGCACCTACGCTTCCCTGAACTTTTTTTTTCTTTATGATGATGATGCATGCATGAACTCAAGGGCTTCAACCCCCCTGTACTCAACCCCGGTCTGCGGCGGGGCTAACTATTTGCCGGGTGATATCGTGGGGCAAGGCCCGGCTAGGAGCCTGCGAGCGGGCCTCGGCTTATGCCATGTATCCGAGAAAGCGGAAATAGGGGGGAGGGAACCTGATGACGGGTCGAGGTGATGGCTGTGGGGATGACGATGATGTTAAGGGGTCGAATCCTGGGGTGGGGTGGGTGGATTGTGTATGTGCGAAAGAAGACACGTACTGCAGGAGCGGAACTCAGGGCATGACTGACTAAATGAATCATGACGATGTTCCGTTTCCATGACTTTGCGTGGATTTCCGTGGCCATAACAAAGAATATACTAGTGCTGCTTTTAATTTATACGAAGTAGATGCTTTTGTAAAAGCCGTGTGGTGACGGCAGAGTAGAATACAAATGTCACCACCCCAAATCTCTCCCGTGGGTGTCGTACAAGGCGACTAAGGATAAATCAGTGATGAGGATTGGGCAGCAGCGTTCCTCTTACACCACCTAGCTATATACCTACTGCGACTTTTGTACCCGATAAATGGCAATAGGCTCGCCACCTATTACATGGGACCTAACATAACTGGCGAAACGTGGGTGCTAGTTCACCTCTGCCTACCCCTTCGGGGATATAGGCCTGATTTATGTATGTATGTATGTATGATGCTTTTGTAAATAATTGAGTGTCAAAAAATCTCTGTGTATTATAAATATATATAAATATGCAAATTATAAGAAAATTCACCACTGCAATTATTTCAATTATCCACAATAAAGCAATAATAATTTAACATTAATCATTGCCGAAAACAGTAACTGCAACGCCTTCGAATAAAATTGGACGTAAAATAAACAGATACTTATTGTTAAAAGTTAAGTACAACATCAGACGGCCTTAGTAACTCAACACTGCCCACAACTAAACGCAATAAACTTTAACTTTATTGCAACCAGTTCACCTTTGAAAAGGTTCTGTAGGTATCGAATTAACAATACATAGACGCCAATTACTTATGGCGTAGTAAATAGAGTCTAAAATTCATCGCACCTTGTCTGTAGGTACAAAAATGCAAGATAAACAGCCTCGTTTTGAATTCTTATCTTAAACTGAACTTCCGGTAACTTACAAATTATCTGTCTGAGCCGTGGCTACTTCCGAGTCGATATATGTCAAGAGCTTTTGACCGTGGGTTTTCAAAGGCCAATAAATCATAAATAAAACTGCTATCATTATCAACAGTCAACATAAAGACTTCAAAACTGAGTGTTGTGTTGTGACGATATCACTAGTGCTAATTGTTTTATAGTTTGATCAGAAGCAGCCGCCACAGTCGCTTTTTCGTTATAAAGTAATTATTTTATTATTAGAAGAAGAAATTAGTTATTGTGATGTCAAAAATATGGTTGTCTTTTTTCTGTTTACTAGTCACGCTTTAACGAATTTTGTGAGCATCCTTCTAATTGTGACATTTAACACTAATTACCGCACGCTTGTTATGTGCCTTTGTGAACTAGTAAGCGCTTGAGAGTTGAAATTTAATTAGAAGTAATAAACGCTCATTAATGTCACACATTAAAATAAATCAACACTTTTCGTAATAAAATATCGCGGATATAACGCAGCGGTCTGAGTCTAGACTTCATTTAGTCCACGTATCATAAATTTTTTCGCAAGTATATCTGACTGAGTAATGTAATTTAATAACTACGGTAGCGGGTACCCAGGGTTAGCTCGTCTGCAAATGTTAACGTAATAATCGTATCTCAATCGTGTTTCGGTAGTTTATCGATTGCTTTTTGGCATAGTTTGTGCTACTAAAACAGAAAATACTAAATGCAAAGACGTTACAATAGAAGGCAAATTATACTGAACAATTGTATTTGGTATTTTCTGTGTTTTTGACACTGTGCGTCTAACATCACTGAGACTACATTAGCAGAATTAAGCCTTTCATTTAGGTAAGAACATACCGTCAAAGATTCTAGCACCTCATAATTGTATACTTTCAAATTAATTTAAATACTTAATAGTAAATATTCTTTTGAGCTTTTCTGCAGAAATGCGACTAAGTCGACCAAGGAGAAACGATGGGCATTATTTTAATTCATCACATTGTCGGGTTTATGTTTTAGGTTCGTATTTGGAGGTAGACCTAAAATAGGGGTGCGGAAGGGGTGACAATTGTATTCTGTTCAGCGCAAAAATGACTAACTTCAATGACAAACTATCTGACCACAACACTTGGTAGAACTTCAAGAGCTGATGTCATCATAAAACCATTCGTGCAGAACCCAATCCATGTCAAGTACAGTTAATTAGCATTGTAAGCAGATAACTAAACGGGCAGTGAAGCGATGCGCGCGCATCCCAGTGTCATGACAGCGTCGCCGCTGCGCGTACGCCACAACCAACAATTAAGGTGAACGCACACTTATCCGAGCCGAACACGCCGAAGTCAACGAATTTATCGAAATCATTGTATGGAATCTTAAGAAACCTCACAAACTTGCCGGAGTCCGAATCTGTCAAGAACTTAAGAATTCGGATGACGTCATCGGAAAAAATGAACACGGGGCGGACAGATCTGTCAATCCATTACTATTTTCGATTTCTCCGGCGCGGACAGAGTTCGCGCCAGATAAGTCTGCGCGCGATGGATGGCGCTGCTCGCTCACATTGACACTCATAAACAAACAAAATTGCAGGCGGAGTTTTAGTTCCAATTTCGACTATGCGCAGACTTATCTGACGCGCACTCTAGGTGTGTGCGAACCCTCCGCTGACTTCGGTGCGTTCGCCTCGGATAAGTGTGCGTTCACCATTACTGTCAGAACAACACGCACTGCTCATATTAATAACCGGAACAAAGCTCTTATGCCATAACAGTTGTCTCTAAATAATTGTGCAATTATAAAGCTATGTTTACGTTTGCTAAACTAAAGGTCTATTAAAGTATTATAAATGGTATACGCCTCCGCAGTCCCAGACATTTTCACAGGGCTGCCAACTGGTACTAACATTTTACGGCGGACTAATACATTGATGCATAGATTAGAACACCGTAGCTTTCGTTGTTTTAAGAACTTATAATATTGTCACTGATATTTTCAAATCTTATTTAAGAGATTTAGATACCTACCTTTCCCAAAATTACATTTTCTTCTTCTTGCAATAAGATATTACTTAACCTTTGAGAAATAATTTAGCATGATTTAGTAAATTTAAAAATTTTATTTCAATACCTTAATTTTCTTGCTAACCTAACCAAAACATGGTTTTGTTGTCATTCTAAGCATATTAAATTCCTTTAATAAACCCTTTGCAATGTGATATTTAACATGTTACTTACTGTAATTGCAATTTTATGAAACTGTATTATGTATTTGTGTTATTTAAGTAAATTCATTTGATGTGTGATATGTCAGTCATTGAACTACTATTACTGTTTACCTTAAAACTCAATGATGTCAGTAGCCACTGTTGAAATCACCAGGGCCAATTAAACGCTTACATATTGAGAACGAGCAAATGATGGTGATAAAGAATATTGTGGGTAGAAAAAAATCGAAAAATTATAGTCTTCATGCGGGAATCCAACACGCGTGACACGTATCCAGTGTAACCACAATATTCTTTGTACTAAGTTTTCTAACATTTATATAATGTTCAAATTAAAATACAAAATTAATCACGGTAATGTTTTGTTGCAGGCTGGGTGAGCGATGAAGGGGTGGTTCGACGCATTCCGCGAGGAAGGCGGGCCGACCCTTTATGCGTACCACAATCGCACGGCCGTAGCAGCGGACGTGCCGGCGCTAGCATTGGTGCTAGCCGCGCTGACGCTCTACCTCGCCTTCCTCGCCATCTTCCCCGGCATCAGGAAAGAGGTAGGAACCGCTCTCTTAAAGCCTCACTCAAACAGCAGCGGTCCGCGACGGTGGCGGTGGCGAACCCGAACAAACGTTGACCGCGCTGGTTTGAAAGTATGTGGCCTAAGCACTTGTGTTATGGATACTAGATGACGGACATATTTTAAATATAACAATTATACATCTGAATGTTGAAAATATAGTACATAAACATATACACAACCATGACTCGGGAACAAATATTTGTGTTCATCACAAAACTTGCCCCTACCAGGATTTGAACCAAAAGGGAGTGAACGGCTTGATGATGTCTGCCCGCTATGAATGCAAGAGAAAACATACTGCGCCAATTGAACTACTGTTTACCTTATAATTCAATGACTGCGCCTAATATACTTGGAACATGGCAGGATGAAGAAAGTGCATTTTGTGTTATAAAGTTGTCAGTGAATGTGTCGGCAGGTGAAATTTGTTAATATTTCAAATTGTGCTATATATAGTAACTAAGAAAAATAGAATTGTTTTATATGTTTTATGTGCTAAAAACTGTTCAGTTTTTAACTTTTTAATCTGAAATCTTCCGATAACATGAGGTACCGATTGTCTTTTGGTTCACTACTCACTCTAATATGAGGTATAGTTAGAGACAATTGAGTTTTAGCTTTACCACAACCGAGCTTAAATTTAAAATGAAATGAAGTATTATGACCCGTACCTCTAGTAGTGATATTTGCCAATCCTAAGATTAAAATTAGTAAGACACGGTTGTTCTGACACAATCCAAGAAATATTCACCTGCTGACATAGTATGTCACAGACAGACACAATAAATATTAATAGGGGGAGTGTAAGCGCAATGGATACTTACAATACTGCTAGAAAATAATTAATGCGTCGAAGAATACTATACCTACACTAGCTGCACTAGCTGACCCGGCAAACGTTATTTTGTCTTTATTTCCTAGGGGTATAAAAAATAGCCTACAGTATATTGTCAGATTTAACAAATATTCACGAAAAATTTCATAAATATCGGAGGAGTTCGATAAAAAACAAAAGATTTTTATATATTCGATATAGCTACATCGCAACAATCACTGAAAACGATACAAAATGATAGCTGTAGCAGAATTGCAATACTTTACTGTGTTTAAACAATAAAATTGAAATTTCCGTATTATCTGCTATCTTGCCCGACCATATACCTATGTATAATGGCATCACGATTTGTATAAGTTAAGATCTTTGTACACCCGTAGTCCTGTCTCATCAACCGTTCTCATGAAACTGTTCGATGGTATTTTAAATAATAATAGTTCACTAAAGGTATGCCCAATTCGTGACCACATCTGTCACAGTAAAAAAAAATACTGTCATTGTATTACAGCCTCACGAACGATTAAACATATTATTTGGATGGTGTCTTATAACTGCTTATAATATTAATGAGTTTTCGAATTGTAAGAAACACTAAGTTTTGTTCCAACTTTTTTTGTTATACCATAGGAAATTGTTATATATTATTATATACATATCATAAAAATTTTATAAATTTTGTATTTTTTTTGTCAATCTGTATATCCCCATGTCATTGTACACATATTAGTGTAATGCCGTATGTCGTTGTATACTTACCTTACCTACATAGTTTAATAAAAACATTAATTCTCCAGTATTTGCTATACGTTATTATTATTTATTTTATTATTCATAGGAATGAAATATTATTCATATTAATAGGAATATTATAATGTATGTTTGCATTGTTAGCGCAGAGTCAGCATTGAAAATTATACTTGTCTCGTCTCTTAAGCGATCAAGACTGTTTTAATTGACAATGAGAATTCGCTGTCAATTAATTTGCAGCACCTTACGAAGTTTTCTCACAGGCAGCGATGTCGAAATAAATCTGATTGAGACACCCAATCAATTATCTTAATTAAGCCGCTCTTAATGTAGCTGGCAACACTGGCAGCGTCGGGCTAATTCAACGCGCTCACACACTGCATCTCCTTTTAAGTTTCCTATCTTGCGCAAGTTTAATTACTGAGAGTTATAAAGTAACGCTATCGGAGATCCAAAGTCATCAGCTTTAAACTCTAGCCGTGTTTTTACAAATAAGGCTCGAGTTCACATGTAAAACAGGCAATTAAAAGGTAACCGCCAATTTTTGACAGTTCTTCCATACGGTAATGTCTAAATCCGACGGTTAAATAATAATCGCCTGTTTAACTGCCGCACACAGAGACGTCAATTAACTTTAATGAGTATTTAATGTCAAAAATTTTAATTCCAATCTAAACCATAGACCCGGCAAGAATAGCGACTAGTTTTGAATTGTCATTTTTTGACGTTAAGTACTCATTAACATTATTTGACGTCTCTGAGTGCGGCTGTAAGTGTTAGTGAATTCCAGCTGTGTTTAACACATGTTTTGTTTAAGAAGTGTTTAAATCTAACGTTTTCCCTTTTACGTCAATAGTGTGTGACAATGATAGCATCTGATTTAAACACGTCTTACTGCCGCACTCATAGATGTCAAAAAACGTTAATGAGTACTTAACGTCAAAAAATGACAATTCAAAACTAGTCGCTATTCTTGCCGGGTCTAGATTTGATGAAAATTTTTGACATTAAATAATCATTAAAGTTAATTGACGTCTCTGAGTGCGGCAGTTAAACACTTTTTTGTAATAACATCGTAAGTAACTGTGTCACGACTTTTCTCTGCAGCCTCACTCAAGTAGCATTTAAATTAATATTGCTTATTACTTTTAATCGTTTTCTTTGTCTGTTCGCCGAAAGGCATTAAAACGGAAGCACGGCTAAAAATATGAAAGTTTTATTAGTATTCCTTTTGTAATATGAATGCCTAATTTTAATTTAGTCCAATTAAGCTTTAAGCCCGAAATGAAACTGGTTTACTCTTAATCCAGAACAAGTAATGAAGTATATTTATAAGCTGGTCACAAAAAAATGTATATAACTGTGTTGGCAGCGACAAGATGCGCCGGCTGGCGGACAGCGCGCACGCAGCGCTAGATTATTGTGAGATCCTTAATATGAAGGGGTGACAGAGTTTTAAGAAGTTTTTCTTTTAATTATTACCTTTTTTTTGTTGAAATCAACTCAGAAGCCGATTCCAACCCACCTATATTCAGGATGTTGGTTATTTCAATTACATGTTGTATAAGACAGACGACTGTTAGAGCGCTTACGCACTACGTCCGATCCGAATCCGTGAAAAATTTATTGGCCTAGAAATTCGGACCGAGATCGGATGTAGTGTCTAAATAACCATAGAAAAAGTTCTACGGCTACAACGGACTTGGATTTTCACGGATTCGGATCGGACGTAGTGCGTAAGCGCTCTAGTGTCGTAGGCTAGGCACCAATGTACTTAGTCACATTGCAACATACATAAATCACGCCTATATCCCCGAAGGGGTAGGCAGAGGTGAACTAGCACCTACGTTTCGCCAGTTATGTCAGGTCCCACGCAATAGGTGGCGAGCCTATTGCCTAGCTAGATGGTATAAGAGGAACGCTGCTACCCATTCCTCATCACTGGTTTATCCTTAGTCGCCTTGTACGACAGCCACGGGAGAGATTTGGGGTGGTGACAATTGTATTCTACTCTGCCGTCACCACACGGCTGTATATTATAAGCACATATACATAAATCACCCCTTTCTCCCCTAAGGGGTTGCCAGAGGTTTTAACACCCGCGTTTCTCCTGGGAGAGATACATGTAGTGACAATGGTATTCTTCTCTGCCGTCACCACACGACTGTATGTAATGTATGTAATCTTTGTAAATTTAAAAAAAACGTCATCATCATTCGGCGCAGTAAGTAACTAATTTTAATAAAACAAAACAATTTGTTTTATTTCTGTCTACTTATATTTAAATTTAATGCAATGTATAACAGTGCCGTATTGTTTGATAATTCATTGTTCTTTTGCCCTGTTCCTAGATTTTATGGGCTTCGGCGCAGTATGTTTTTTTTTCCTTCATAGGTCTCCGCCAGCTGACGTCATCGATATGTCAACTTTCTTTTAATTCATAATATTATTACCATCCATCACACCGGAACGGTGCTAGTGATTATTTTTGATGATTCTCTAATAATTATTATTATTTTGTTACAGAGATTCTCCACGTTCACTATAGTTACACTCAGCCTCTTTGTTGGCACCGTCATATTAGGTAAGTTGTCGTTTCAATATTGCCGTTTAACCTCAGATATTTTTTACATGACAGGCTTACATAAGTAGATACCCTACAGCACATTTGAAAAGAAATTGTTGCAGCATTGAAAATACTTTAAAAGTTAGTTTAATTCGCCTATTATCATTTCACGGTTAGATACATTCGAAAACTTAGATAATGAAAAAAAGACTGCAAATACCAAATGAATTTGGCAGATTATAATGATGATTCTATTAATTGTTAAGAATTTAACGTTATGTGGGTACACATTTATCTGAATTATAAATAGAAGCTAATGTAAACAATTCGACAGTTATGAACACAAACATTTCGGCAATCATCAATGAAGACGATAATTCGTAAATTAATTACGCAAGAATCTCTTAGTAGTCTACTCCGTTCATAAAGATGCCTAGTTACTGACGAAATAACAGTTTCAATAGAATTTAGTGCACTCGCGGCATCGCGTAGCAGTCGTGATCTGATGACACGTTCTGATACTGTTCAGATTACTGATCACCCGCGACAGACATTTTGGAGGTTTCCCAACTAGACGGTTGAGACTCGTGGCAATTCAAATATTCTTAGAAGGGACTGAGAATGCCAACTGTGTTGAAATCATTTGTTTGAGCAAATAAGCGAACTCTAAATGAGAGTTGTTACGTGTCAAACTTCTCTTGTACAGCCGTGAACAACATACATACATAAATAAAGCCCATTCATCTGCGAATGGAATGCCAGGAGTGAATTAACACCCAAGTTTTGCGGATTTCGGGTATCGTATAATAAGGGGCTCGTCTATTACCATCTATCGGGCCCGTAAATCGCAGTGTATTGCTAGGTGGTACCTTTTTTTTTGTCGGAGTGGAATGCATTTATGCACCATACCAGCCGCTAGCTAGACGACTGGCGTGTGTGGGACTCGCTCAGCGCACGAAGCGTCAGCAACCCACTCCGGCGTGTTCTTTCTCGCCCTTTAAGCGGGGAAAGTCTGGGATCTGCCTCGCGGCAATAATTCACCAGTCAACTGCTAGGTGGTACCTATAAGAAAAACGCTGCTGCCCATTACTCATCGCCTACTGTGAACATGAAGTAGATTAACGTGTGTGTATAAAATTACATTCATACATACATAAATCCACCAATCCGGCCAATCCACGCCTCTCTCCCTTAAGCGGAACAAAAAACTTTAGTCTCAGTAATTTGCTAGATGGTGCTCCAGGATGCATTCCAATAGTTCAATTCGAGTGCCCTCAAAATGAAAATACAAAATGAATAAAAGTGTCTATATGTGTAAACTGCAAAAATTTCACCCACAGCTGTGTCTCAAGCTATATCGCAATCTTATAATCTGAACATAAAGCGCAGTGGAAAAGGACCAAATCCTTTCAAACGCGCAAACTCACGTGATTGAGGTAAAGGATAAGATCGCGATAAAATCTAATTGCATTACCAAGGTTTATAGCGCGGTGGCTCATGAACGATTGCCACAAGTTTCAATAATTAGATCCGCGAAGAAAACTTATTGGAAACGTTATAACTACATTTCGTAACTCTGTGACCAATTTGCCAATTTATCACTTTTATATCTTAACCTTATCAAAGTTCGACTTTCTCGAATGTTAAAAAAATCTTTCAACTAATTTAAATTTCAATAGCAATTTTGCTCGTAGGTAAGTAGCTGACAGAAAGTCTGATGAATCAAGTTTGCCAAAATACGACTGGGATTGCCTCATACGCACTATGAAGTTGTAAATTTTCATACAAACGATAACGTTTCCCCGCATGGTAAATACTGCCCAAATCTCATAATTTTTGGAAATTATATAAATATAGTGAGAAAATTGGTTCTTACGTTTTTTTTTATTTAAAAAATTATTGCCTAGAAGTTATATCTCCTATATTTTTAACTTTATTAAGAAGTGAAAAAGAACGTATCTAATAAGACCAACATTGACTTATTCCATAAAGGTTTAATGGAGTGATAACGTTACGACAGAGACAAGATCTCAAAAAGGATTAGTAGGCATTTGCCAAACATGACTCACCAGCCCTTTAATGTCCCCACTACCGGGGCACCAGCGTTTCCTATGGATGAAAGAATATAGGTATAATATTGGTCATAACAATGCGGATTCGCTAGTAGGTAACTTAGAAATGCGTAAGTATTGCGTTTCATTATTATAAATAATTGTCCTTCATCAATAAAGAATTCTTTTTAAAAAATAAGAAGGTAATAAACAATTAATCAAAGATCATCAGGTAACGAGAAATATACTAATTTGTGCCTCTTGTAGTACTAATGCCAATGTCTTAATATAAATTTCACAATAAAAAATATAGCACGTGGAAACCAGCAATAATTAATCACTGACTTAATTGCCGGTACTTGTTCTGGTATATTATAAACACAATGTACTGTATCTCGTCTACTCATTAGTTTATAGGTATTATGCCTCACCACAAGATAAAAGGTTCACATAATAACATAAATTAACTTATGACCAAAACGTGACTACAAAAAGTTTTTACACATTGTGTTCACGTCACAAAAATTAAAAGGGGTCAATACCTTATGTAATTACGACTTCGGCACTTAAATACCTACTTTGAATATTGATAAATATATTATATTGCTTTGTAACCAGTAATAAATTGACCTCTAATAGTGCCAATTCACCGGCAGCGCCATGATTGCAATTATTTTGTACTTAATTTGTTATGCCGTATGACGTGTAGACGTTTATAAAATTAAAGACATGAGTTGATGAAGGTGAAATTTCACTATTTTGAATTTCCGCTGTTTTTTGTACGGATGGTCTTGCGAGCAAAAAATCAACAACGATAACTGTTTCAGCAAGTAACTACCTACCGGATGAATGAATGAATGAAATAAAGTTTATTTGGCAAAAAAGAAATTAACAATAATAAACATAAATTTAAATATTATTAGGCCAAATAGGTCCCCGCTCAGCTTATGAAAGTGTGATACCTCTCGCCACGGAAATGTAAATTGTATTTTCAATAGATTTTGGTTAGAAAAAGTTCGAAAAATTATATTAAATTATATCTTTGTACTAATTTTTCTAACATTTATATAATGTTGAGATTAAAATCGAATAGTATTATATATTTTCAAAGTTTTAAAATGACTGCCCAATCGTTAAAAAAGGCTCTACGTGAAGAAATTTTTTTTTTGATTTAATCCGCCTTTACCTGTACCATCAGCGTCGACGAAATATCGACGGAATATCTATTTACATCTCATTGTAGCATTTCTAAGATGAAATAGTTAGTAGCCGTACATTTTTTTTTGGTGCATTTTTGTAATCCTGTTGCAAACTAATAGCTGTTTTTTCAGTACATTTTTCTAATCCTGTTGCAAACAAAGTATAATATTTATACTCTTATTATTCACGCATTTTTTATCTACTACAATATACCATTTTCGTAGCTGTTGGTTTTCCTAATAAATAAATACAAGAACGTGACTACATATTTACCCCTACTACGACATCCATAGAGGAGATAGGATTCATGATAATTATTATATAATCTACTGCATGTGTCGATCTAGGATCGTAATAGGCATGATAAGCCTAAAATAAAACATCCGCTCAGCACTCCAATAATCATCGATATTAATTCAAAGCCACCTTGCATTGGGTCCTGGCAATCTCGTTTGCCGAAAGGCACTAAATAATTTCGTAATTAATTTTATCACAATCTTCACGTGGCTAGCCAAGTGAAGAAATCAACAAGCCATGCCATTGACCGCGATATCTCCTAGGTCAAAAACAGTTTGATCACTATTTACTAATAAAATGGACAATTTTCAAGACCAATTAATGTCTTAAGTTGATCTTGCGTCACTTCCGGCAATATAATTTCCTTTTAAACTTTGTACGGCCACTATAATGTTTATATATTATACACATTAAACGCGACTAGTGAACTAACATGAAGCAAATTTTAATAAGAAATGTTATATTGTTAATTATACTGTTCGATTTTAATTTTAACATTATATAAATGTTAGAAAAATTAGTATAAAGATTTTGGTGGTTAGAAAAAGAATTTCGAAAAATTATGGTCTTGAGGCGGGAATCGAACCCGCGTCCGCTGCTATCCGGGCAGGTGCCTGACCGCTCGGCCACCCAAGACACCAATTAACTTGCCGAAATTCTTCCTTTCGTTTCGTTTACTAATGGACATTTAAGCTTTATGTGCTGTATAAAGTGTTAAATGCTGAATTTAATTATTTAATAGTGTTTCTATTCTGGAGATTTCTGATTGAAAAGGACTATACGTGACGGACTATTCGTAAAAAATCCATGGCCATATCAAATTTAAAAATAAACTATTGATACACTTTTTGCATTATTTAATTTTATCATTGGAGCTTTTCTTGGAAACACTGACTGACGTATCCGATTATTCCATGGTAACTGTAGATCCGTTTTCGAATAGCTACCAGCGTACTACTTTGATAGACGATTACCAGGTTTTCCTATGAGTCAAACTATGTAGGTATTGTACCTACCTTGTTGCTTTGTGTTATTGTTGTTACCGTATTGTAAATTATGTTTAATGACATCAGAAGCTATATACATTGCCATAGACATTGCTGTATCTCGGGATCTTCGAAAACTTTTGATCTCACTTTGGACACGATTCAATAAAAACAAAAGTCTTACTGCCGCACTCAGAGACATCAATTATCTTTAATGAGTATTTAATGTCAAAAATTTTCATTCAAATCTAGACCATAGACGCGGTAAGAAGCGACTGGTTTTGAATTGTCATTTTTTGACGTTAAGTACTCATTAACGTTTTTTGACGTCTCTGAGTGCGGCAGTTAAAGTCTTGATTGGCCGAGCGAAGACTATAATTTTTCGAATTTTTTCTTACCACAATATTCTTTGTGCAAATTTTTACATACATACATAAATCACGCCTATATCCCCGAAGGGGCAGGCAGAGGTGAAAGAGACACAGGTACTATTTTTTCTAACATTTATATTAATTTTCAAATTAAAATCAAAATAGTAATGTATATTCCTTATTAAGTCAAATATACTAAATGTATTATATAAATAATTAATTTCCCCATCAGTAAATCGAGATATACTGTTTAGTGGCGAATACAAATTTTCACCACCCGCCATCTCTCCCGCGAGCGTCCGTTCATACAAGGCGACTAAGGATAAAGACAATGATGAATAATGGACAGCTACGTTCCTCTTATTATACAGCCTATGCCCGTCAGATGACAAAAGGCTCGCCCCTATTAAATGGGATCTTACATAATTGACGAAACGAGGTGTTAAATCAATAAATAAATAAAATATTTCTTATACACCTGTCATCTAGCCCAAAGTCATTAGTATAAAAAACTTGTGTTATGAATACTGACAAAATTTTAATATATATAATAATTATATAACTATAAGTATTAAATAAGTATTTGTAATATACTAAAGTCAACAAATACCACCTACAACCATGACTCGAAAACAAAATATGTGTGTTGTGTGTTCATCCCAAACATTTACCCTTATAACAGGATTCGAACGCAGGACGCTATTGCTGTTTGGGCGGAAATTTTAATTTGCATTATCCAATACATGTTTTTTCTATGAAAACCTTTGCTATCTTTGGTATGAAAATCTGAAGCATGCTTCATTTGTGATTTCAGTGTGTAAACACGGATCGTCTTGGCACGTGGCAGGCGCGCGGGTCTCTCGCGCGGCATACCGGGCGTTCTCAGCAGAGCGCCTCGACTGCTGGCTGGCCGTCCACGTGGGTCTGGGTCACGTCAACGTCACCTTAACTGGTAAGGGATACTTTAACCCTAAGGCGCTGACTCCACGAACGCGAGTCCGCGATTCTATCGTCGGAGAATCTCCACGAACGAGCGATTATTCCGCCAGCGTATCGTCACGACTCGCGGAACTCGGACTCGTAACGGAATCGCCGCATTTTCTTTTCGTCGCGTTGAGCTATTATTATTTGTTGAAAGAGTTGCGCTCACTGCGAAAACGCAGCGATCCATCCATCCCATGTAATAGGTGGCGAGCCTATTGCCATTTATCGGGCACAAAAATCGCAGTACTATTGCTAGGTCGTATAAGAGGAACGCTGCTGCCCATTCCTCATCACTGATTTATCCTTAGTCGCCTTGTACGACCCCACGGGAGAGATTTGCCCCCATTGCTTATACTTACATAATTGGTGAAGGTGGGTGTTGATTGATAATATGTTCCCGAAGTGGTGGGCATAGGGCCCACCACTTCGGGAACATATTATGTATAGACGTGATTTATGTAATGTCCTAGGCATTGTTTAGCATTTAGTAAGCCTGTGCAGCGAAAACTTTATTATGCTGCCGATGTTTTGTTGCGTCGGTTTTCTGAATATACTTACTCAAAGTCGTGTTCGTGTATATACATGACAAGATTCCGAATTGAGAAATCCACGTAACAACCAGAGTTACCGAAATGCTTTACTTGCAGAATTAGTTTAGTTAACACTTATTAGGCAAGGAAGGCCACATCGTTCCTCGAACCGATTTCTTAAAAGTGTTATAACTACAGCCGGGAGCAGAGAGGGAACGCGCTTTCCGACGCACAGAGGATCTCGAAATGTGCCGTGCTAGGCCCGCTGGAGGACCCTCCTCTCGGCCACAGTATATCCAGAACAGCAGTTTATCTGCTGCCTGTAGGCGAGTTATTAGCCTGTTAGCCTACAGGCCGCAGATAAACGCCGAAGACGTTCTCGCAAATTTTGACGAGCTTTGGCTTATGACTTTCATAAAAAAAACTAATATGTAACTACTACTTAGTACCGCGAGTAGTTATAAGTAACATCATAATATAGATGCATAATTATTTATACATATAGTTAATTGAAAAAAATCTCCCTGAATTAAAGGTAAGGCAATAAAGTTGACATGGTATTTTCTTGCAATACTACCATGACGGCATAGGAACTTTAAGATGAAACGCACTATACGCAATCACCTTGTACACGCGCGACCACACCGAACCCTATGCCCTCGTATTTTGTCACTGTGTACGTTACAGTGCGTGCCTGGCGCCGTACACGGCGCCGAGTACGAAAGCACACATTCTAATGGGCAGCGGCCAGTATATTACTGTTTATATACTGTTATATACTGTTATATACCAGACGTATTACTGTTCTGGGTATACTGTGGTCGGGCTCTCGCGCCTGCGCCCTCCAGCTCGCAGCTTACCCCTCCATTTCATCTGATACACAGAGAATCTTGCGAGAGCTGGCAGAGCTTTTAGTCATGTCGGCTCGGACGGTCGTGGCGACATAACCAATAGCTCATCCAAAATACCCATATTCTAAAATCAAATAGTGGTTTTAAAGAGATAATAATAAAAAATATCTTAAGATATATTTGTCGGGGAAATAGTAGATTATTCAAAAAGATCGATAAAAACTCTACTTTTACTTTGAAGGCGAGGAAAGAATATGAAATATCTTGTTACTTTTTTTACAAGGTCCGCTCAATACGACTAATGGACATCTATTTAAAATTCAAATAGCAAAAAAAACTTGTGGTGCGTTTTTTTCTTTTTATTGTTTTTAAGTGACTATTTAAATGCTTGCTTAGTTAGTCGCAGATTCAAACTTGAAAACTTGAAATTGGACCATGCATAATATTCGTAATCGTTAATCGTATATTATGCAGTTTATTTTTATTTTTTCTTGGAAGAACGTTTTTATTGTCATTAATATTTTGAGGTTATTGATTCTAAAATTGTTCAAATACACCATGTTATGGTGTGTTTGTAGTTGAGAATTTACATAGTTTATGTACGGTACCCGGGTGCACTAAAAATCCGTCCCCCTTAATAATAACCCCCGACTACCTATGCTAATCACCACTTTATTATACACTTTATTATACCACTATTATAGAGGAACTTGCGTTATAGTCCGACAACTTCGTGCGCGACCCTCCTGCGGTATAAGAGGCGGTTGCGGGGACGGGGCACTGAATGCGGCGAGAAGCGAGTTTTCCCTCCTCCCCACATCTCCCGTCACCGTCTCTCAAACCGCAGGACGGTCGCGCACGGAGTTGTTGGACTATAATGATAAAACTTTCCTATATTAGGGCGTCAAAGATGATGGACAGGTGGATTGCTTCTACACCATATTGCGGAAACTACGCATCTCTGGTGCGCAGAGTCAGGCCAGCCCAACCGGCATCCTACCCGGTTAGCATGATTACCGAAACACGATATGATACAGCTATTGATCGCGCTGCGTTGAACTGTCATAACTCCATAGAATTTTTGACAGTTCAAAACGATAAGTGGCTATACCATATCTTCTTTCGGTGGTCATGCTAGCCGGGCTGAGGGTGTTTGCAGACCGATTTGATATTGATACATTGTTAACTATTTATTATTAAGGCAACGATGATTTATTAATATATAATGTGTAATATGTGGGATATTATAATGGGTAAAATTACACATCCATACATACATATAATATACATATAAATCACGCCTAAGATATCCCTGAAGGTCCCAAAAAAGGGTAGACAGAGATCGCATAAATCGCAGTATTATACTAGGTGGTATGAGAGGAATGCTGCTGCCCATTACTCATCGCTGTCTTTACCCTTAGTCGCCTTGTACGACAACCACGGGAGAGACGGTGACGATTGTATTCTGCTGTGCCGTCACCACACGGTATGTGGGTGAAATTGCCTAAAATAAATTACTTTAGCCGTGTGGTGACGGCAGAGTAGAATACAGTTGTCACCTCCCTAAAACTCTCCCGTGGGTGTCGTACAAGGCGACTAAGGATAAATCAATGACTAGGAATGGGAGGCAGCGTTCCTCTTATACCACCCAGCTATATAGTTGTCGAAACGTGGGTGCTAGTTCACCTCTGCCTACCCCTTCACTGGGGATATAGGCGTGATTTATGTATTTATGTATAAATTATTTTCAATTTCTATTGCAGCACTTTCGTGGGGCAACACCACCATTGGTGACCCGGGCGTGGACTACAATGAGCAGTTCAATTGGGAGGAGGCGGGCGCGATGCAGGAGTGGTACCGCGTGGGCCTGTCCCGGGGTCTGCCGTACCCTGTGCTCTCGGTGGCGGAGCACTTCGCGGTGCAGCACGAGGGCTTCGAGTGGGGTGCCAAATACAGGGCCGCGGGGTACACTACCTCGACGTTGCTTTGGTGAGATTCGTTTTCTTCTTCTCCATGCCCTGTTCCCAGTCTATCTGGGGTCGGCGCAGTATGTTTCCTCTTCCATTCATATCGGTCAGACGTCATCAAGACAACCACTTCCTTTTGATTCATATCATCCATCACACCGTAAAGGTGCTAGAAATGAGTGAATGTATAGAAACGAGACGGAACGGACCATGTCGTGAGACCGATGAACGGAGAGAATGATTGGAATGACAATATTCAAATCCATACTGCTTAAGGTTTTGGCAGGTTTGCCGTTTTTCAACAGCCGGCCGCCTGCCTAACACCAACCCTCTCGGGTATGCTGTTGTTGGTGCTTTTCACCATTCGGGTGCCCCTAGGTGCTTATTGCACAGTGCTCCTTTAGTCGACTTTTACGACACCCAGGGGATGAGCCAGGGCTGGCCCATTCTACGTTATTTTTTACCAGGCAAGCATAGAAGATTTGTTTTCGATGCTCAATAATTATGGTAAAAGTGAGCTAAATCTTTTAGCAGTCCATGGATTTATATTAGGTAATTGTTGTATTATTTTGTTTGTTCGCGCATAACTCCGTCGTTTATTGACCCTGATTTTAATGGTTCACTTTTTAAACCTTTTCAGGACATCACTAGCGCTGTGGTTGCTGATGAACCTCCTGCTAGTAGTGGTGCCTCGGTACGGCGCGTACGCAATGGCGTCCTTAGGAGTGACGCTGTGCGCAGCCGCCGGGGGATACTGGGCTTCTCTGCCACACGCTGGGCTTGTGGTTCGACTGGACGGAGCCATGCTGTTCTTCTCATTGGGCTGGTGCTTCTGGCTGGTGCTCATTTCGGGTACTTTTCAGGATATTGGAGTAATTAAGTGTGTAGGTGTAGCCACAGGACAACTCTGTCGCAAGAAACTTAAGTAGGCACTGAAAAGTACCGTTTTGTAGGACTTATTCGCAGTTTCACTCACGGGCGGCGAAAGAAACATGACGGGCTCTGAGAAAAAACAAAAAAAAAACTAAGCCCACCGGAATTAAGATCCAGAGGTCCCGGGTTCGATCCCCAGCGGGGGACAAATTTGTACGCTGTTTTTGGTTGGTGGTAGGACTTCTTTCAAGTCCGGCTGACTAGCTACCACCATCTTATCAAAAATCTGTCGCCATAATAATAATGACAACAGCATTATTGTGTTCCGATAATGTGTGATATAAGATAGCCTGCCCCTCTGTGTTTGAGGCTCCCAGGTGAAGCTCGATTCCATCTTCGGCTCTTATCGGCACTATCCATCAGGTGAGATGAAGGGCAAGAGCTTCCCTATAATATCTAGCATTAAAAAATCTTTATGTCACACCTGACCATAAAGTGGACTTTTTATTTTTTTTTTATTTTTTTTTTTGAAAAATCCCGTGACATACAACTACGATCTTACCTCTGGCGATAAAAAAAGAAGCCTCAGATCGCATTTTAAACGCCCTCGCCTTCAGCTCGGGCATTAAATACTTACTTGCGACCTGAGACATTCTTTGTACTATAGCTACTCGTTGCTGGGTTGTTATTTCAGGTTAGTAAGTAAATATTTTTTTGCTGGTATGATAATCTGATTGTACATAAACTATGTCGGCAGGGAGTCTGTGCGTGATTGTGGGCTTGCTGATAGCTGCTCTGGACCTCACGTGGCCACACCGTTTCTCCACTGTGCTCGAGGTGGACTACGACACTCCTTACGACAGACATGTGCTGATCGTCGACAGTAGGCAGCGAGCGAGGCCGCAGACGCAAAGCTCTTTGCCTTCCCGAATACTCAGGTACGATTGGCCGAACTATTTATCTATAGGTACAGTCAACGGCTCTTCACACTACCCAAAACTGTCAAGTCAGCGGCTCTTCAGACTAATAACTGTCAAATTTCTTCAATCGCTTGTCAACCTTATCTTGTTGGAAGTAGAGCCATAAGTCGATTGAGAAAATTTAACATTTTTGTGGTAGTCTGACGCGCTGTTGTCTGTGCTAATATTATAAAGCTGAAGAGTTTGTTTGGTTGGTTGGTTGAATTAATCGCAGGAACTACTGTCTCAACTCTCAACTTGAAAAATTCTTTTTGTGTTGGATAATCCATTTATCGAGGCTATTTTAATATAACCGACATTAACGCGAGCGAATCCGCGGGCGACTACTTGTTAAGTTAATAAGGCAGAACAGGGCAATGGGAGCCTAACTCCTATGTGAAATTTTATTTGTTAAAATTCTTATCAACTTTCATTAGGTACTCTTACATTGATTATCAAATTAAATTTTAATAGTAGGTATGCTTAAAGGAAGGATAAGGAGGTGACTTTGGATTGTTTGGTCGTACTAACTTTTCTCTCCAATAAAAACGTGACAAAACTTTTGGATTCCTCTGAACTTAGCGACCCCATTCATTTTCATTTCATTCATTCACTGGTTTCGATATCAAACGTCAAAAAACAAGAATCACGGAAACCATTCTTAAACCAACGCGAATATTTATTATTAATATTTATTTATTTTCATGATTTTATTTTAATGAAAAAAATTGATACATATTTAATATGTGTGTAATAATAATAATGTTCATTTAATATAATATAATTATATATAATTTATTTTATTTTTGATTTAGAGAGCTTTCTCGATACGATTACGATTCAAATCTTCGAAAAGTTTGTGCTTGGGGCACAGGGTTGATAGCAATTATGTGCTGCTCTGCCGCCGCCCGCCACTAGAAGGGCGAAAGAAAAAGACAAATTATAGTAACGAATACCTACTTTCTTGATACTTTTATTGCTTTAGGAGACTGTCATCCAAAACGAAAGACATCGACGGGCACGTATCGATGTCTGTGGTGAGCGAGCACGATCGCGGGCGGGACAACCCTGGCTTCCAGCACGAGCACAGGAAGCCCAACTCGCCGTGGAGATACCCGCTTTTCAGGCGGCAGATTGACAGGTTTGAACATTGAACTACTATTACTAGCGTATAGAAGCGACACCGCAAACAAGAATTTGTAGTCCGTGCGTTGCGGTGCAGGACAACTCATTTAGTCATAATTAAGCACGAAGCGACTGCTTGCTTGAAAGAAACGCGTAAGCGTCATGAAATCGGCGGCGCTTACGATGTTTTGGTCGCGAGAAAACTGTGCTCAAAGCTTCGAGTTGGGAGAATATTTTTTGGCATAGCGTCTCTAGTTTACCATATAACGCAATGGGTTTGAATCGTCCGTTTAAGACATGATGGTGACGCTGAAGATTGACAAACTCCCCAAATGTTGTTTATTGCAATAATTATTACACTAGGTACGGCATGTGACGGGACAGCGAACAGCAATTCTGTAGTTTATTTTTAAACACACTCATACACAAACAGAGGCACTCATGTGTCATCATATTCACAAATTATAATACATATAGACTTATCATACTCAAGTTCCAAATTAACACCTACACATAAGAATCGTCTGCAAAGATACATGTTAATTTTTTTCTTTTTCTTTTATCGTCTATATATTGTGTCAAATAAAATCTTTCTTCAATCTTTCTTTCTTCTATTTCAAATCGTCAGAAAAACAAGTTCAAATAAAAGAATAATAAAAAATGTTTATTTATTAACAATTTTGTTTTGTCTTACTTAGGATGGATTCCGCATCAAGCTTAGGCTCTAGTATTAACGGCAATACATCTGGCATCAAGATGTCTCCTCTCGCCTCTACTCCGGGCACCGCAGCCATCCCACCACATAGGTAAATATAACACAAATTCTTTACTTTACATTTACCAAATTCTTAAACCTACCTAAAGAGAGATGGTGACAGGCCGGCGGTCGGCTGTAAAATCAAAGCCAACACCTTGATCGTAATGTCATCCCATTCACTCTCTCCGTTCATCAGTCTCTCGGCATGGTCATTTCACTGATATTAGGGTCAATTCTGACATGATTCTCTAAACTTAATTTAAATTTAATATCAGTCTGTCCTCTTTATTCTGTATTGAGAATGAAAGAGAAACACTGTTGTCAAATTAATCTTAGATTTAGAGAACCGTTGTCAGAATCGACCCTATTATCTAATGGAAGAGTAAACATATTGGATTGATCCCAGATAATCTGGAATAGGGGCAATATTTTTACAGGGTAGGAAGATGGTGACATTTTCCGAATTCTTGAAAAACAAATGACAAAGATGTTTCGCTGTTGTGGAGAATTATTACAATATTATAACTTGAACAATGATTTTGGGCCGATTTCACCGCAGAATTAAACGCGATCAGTTGAAGTTGAACTCAGTATAAGCTCTAAAATGAGTTCCGCTACATAGTTTGCATTAATCGAAACCAAGTTTTAGTAAAATCGGCCCTTAATGGTCCACGGAATTGTAGTCTTGCACAATGTTTCTAGTCCCATGTTTTTAATATACAGTAACTAACACATTTGTAGACTTACACCTTAGCAGCGCATTTTTCCATCCAAACATTTCGACGTGTTATTATTACGTAGATGGCGACTGGCGTTAGTTTCGATAACATAATCTGCAGTTTCTTACAACAATCACAATTTTTCAGGTTTCGACCGCAGATACCAGCAGCAGAGAGAGTGAAAGATATGTGGTGATTTGGCGGACTTGGTTCACACAGTGCCACAAGTGATGACATGTAAACTACTGATCTCCTGAAAGGACACTTCGAATTTGTGATAATGGTAACGCAAAATACTTCTGCAGACTTAGTTTAAACAGGCATGCGATCTATGTCAAGTTTTCAGGCTTATGTGAAACCTATTACGAATCCAACTAAACTTGAGATGCTATGTCTACGTGCCTCAAAAAGTCTGTAGAAGTATCCGTGCATACTATATGGTAAGACAAAGACACTAACGTTTCTTTCTCTGTATAGATAGGTAATTTAAAATTTGATATTGTACATATTGTAAAAACTTAGATAGGAAATTTGTTAAAAAAAATCAGTCCAGTGTCATACAATGTAATTCCTATAATACTTACAAATGAACTTCGAATATATTTTGTAGTGTACAGCCACGTGGCAAATTATAGTTAGGGGAAGATAGTGCAGAGCAGACATACTGCCTTAAGGTAGCACTGCCATGTATGAAGTAATTTTCGAAACCTGTATATTCAAATTTGCCTTATGATCCGCTTTGGAAAAATAGGTGGCAAATTTCTGTTTACATAATTGTGTTCATGCACAAGAGCGTTTGATTCATGCACTCTGCCCGCTTTCGACTCTGTTACCCTACTACATCTTACGACGACGCGGGATCGACTAAGAGCGTCGCAACGAGTCCAAACTAATAATCGTTATTGTGAAATTTTAATTAAGACCGATGATACGACCCAGTAAGTAGGTACCTCATAGTATTATATTCTTGTAGACAACTAAAACGTTTCATTTTCACACCTGACCGTACTATGTAACTGTATACTTAATTATGATAAAATTATTACTAAGTCGGAAGTAGAAGGTCATAATATAAAACTGCATACAAAGTAAAAGGCTTTGTGCCATCATAATTGGACAAGACGCGTTTTAAGGACACTGTACCTACGAATGAACGCAAAGAGCCTTTTTTTAATATGTGACGCGAGTATACCTACAGATAGCCTCATGCGCAATCATATCCCCAGTCCTACGAATATTTATGTAAATGACCGAAACAAAATAATTACGTGACAAAGAAATAATTAAACGAATAATACTTAGGCTCGAAGACTATTCGGACAAAGTCAATTAGGGATAGCGTGTAGATTTTAAGTTATTTATTTTGTAAACGAATTTGATTGAATGTAAGACGAATTTGTGATATCAAGAATTTTTTAATGTAGCCAATAATAAAATGTGTAAAACTGTCACAATATTTAACTAGTACTACTTCATCGGTTTAACGGAAAGCTCATATTCAATGTGGCGAAAATATATTTGCAACAGTGAATATGCAATAAACATTTATATGTAATAAGTATTATGTACCTATTTTTAAAGTGAAAATTGTGATGAGAGAAAATGTGTTGTTGATTTGTATTTATTGTGATCGAAAAAAATATACACAATTACTAAATTAATACATACTTTTATTTCAAATATTCCAAAACCTTTTTCTCTAAAATGTTTATAAAAAAGATTTTAAGTCCAGCAACTAGACAAATGCCAGGCAACTAAATAATTTAAAAAAAAAATCTTACATAATCTTGATAGGTTGGGCTAAAATGACGCCCAGTCACCTTTAAAAATTTATTTATGTAGACATATGTGATCATAAAAATCAAATCAAGTTTGTTCCTTAACAAGATGCTCCAGATTGAGTTGGCAAAGGAAAGCGTCCCAATTGACGTATCCATCTTGAATTATAGACTCTGCTTCCCCCCATAGCTTGCACTGTAATGAAGCAAGTTCTTTTTTAGAATTTTTACGATTATAAGACATACTAAGATAGCACTTCAACTGGAAAACCTGCACACATACAACCTAAGCCTTAACGTGCCTTCAAAGCAGAGAGGAACTCGAGATAGTATGTTTTTGGTCACTGTTGGGATGCGGAAGGTACCTACGCCACATCATCAGCGAAAAGGAAAATCTACCTCCAAGCTAGGTGTGCGCTTGAGGGTCGGGATCCTTAGTCATAATTGATTCAAAAAAATTGTTTACATTACATCATACATACCTCAGTATCTTTGAGCGGTGGAGCATGTCTAACCACTTTCTCGTAGTCGGTCTCGGCGAGATTGTACACTGGACGTGTCTGGAAGTCCAGGAACGTCATCAAATCTTCATATTGGATGTTACAGTTCTCGTCTTTCTGCAACCTGTAAGTTACAGGTGTAGCAGCTGCGTACCTACTAGCGCCAAAGAAACAAAGTTTCTAGTAATCCAGAATTATCTATTCAGCAAAAAGTGAGACAGATACCTGTTAATTTAATAGTGATGGAGTCAAAGCAATTCTGAACCTTAGGGTGACAAAAATACTCACAAACTGCAAAACTAAAAATACGACAAAAACAGCACCTGGCTATAGGTACTCCATTCGTTATAAGCATGAGAAAAAATGTAAACAATCTTGATAAACAAGAAACATGTATTCTAAAATACATCATCACTTATAGAAAAAAATATTTATTTATTGATCGTCAACATAAACAAAGATTTTGGTGGTTAGAAAAAGAATTTCGAAAAATTATGATCTTGTGGCGGGAATCGAACCCGCGTCCGCTGCTATCCGGGCAGGTGCCTGACCGCTCGGCCACCCAAGACACTAATTAACATAAATTAAATTCGATTCCCGCCTCAAAATCATAATTTTTCGAAATTCTTTTTCTAACAACCAAAATCTTTGTACTTATTTTTCCAACATTTATATAATGTTAAAATTAAAATTGAATAGAACATAATAAACATTAACAATTGCAAATGTGATTTCAGAAAGGATTACTAAGGCTTAATGTTATTACAATTATAGGTGAAGACGACAATGATGAGATGAGGAAGCAATTAAAACATTAAAATTGAATTTAATAAATACCAAATTATACAAAAAATACAAATTACACAGTTATTAAAATCAATACAAATACAAAAAATATAATAAACAAATTTCTTTTGACACAAAAAATTAAGTAAAAATCAGATAAAATCTATAGAAGTGACTTTCTAAACTTGCGAAGGTCATCCGTAAAGAGATCCAAATCTTTAACCTTAGCCAAGCTGTTATACTCTCTAATAAGACGGTTTAAAGGTGCGTGGTGACCGAGATTGGATCTACTAGCATGGTTCACTAGAAGGTTGTACCTTATAAATAAAACTATTAGCTACTTTCAAATATTGGTAAACATTTTTATTTTTGTATTTCATATATTCCGACAAGTTCGTGCGCTACCCTGCTGCGGTATGAGGGGCGGTGGCGGGGACGGGGCGCTCTGGATGTTGGCGGGGGCGGGTGATGCGGGGAGGAGTGAAAACTCGCTACTCTCCTCATCGCTCGCCCCCGCTAGCATCTAGAGTGCCCGGTCCCCGCCACCGCCCCTCATACCGCAGGACGAACTCGTCGGACTGTGTGTATACTTACACTTGTAACATGCAGTCCATCAGGTCAGTATTGATAGGAAGACGGTGAGCTCTCAGCAGCTGCCTCAGCCGCTCGACCGGTAAAACGCCTTGGCCACTCTCGTCTGCATGCATAAGACCTTCGCGGAGCCGCTCTCGATCATCCCAAAGGCCACGGACAAGATCAGAAAACACCAAAGACCTTAAATCATTAATTTAGATACCTTTAGGCTGGAGTTCACCAACCACGTAAAACAAGCGATTAAAAGATAACCGTAAGTTTTTGAAAGTTATTCCATACGATAAATGACAAAAACCGACGGTTAAGTAATAATCGCCTGTTAAAGTGTTGGTGAAATCGGGCCTTGGTCATCTTGCAAAAGCCGTGTGGTGACGGCAGAGCAGAATACATTTGTCTCCACCCCCATCTCTCCCGTGGGTGTCGTACAAGGCGACTAAGGGTTTAAACAGTGATGAGGAATAGGCAGCAGCGTTCCTCTTATACCACATAGCAATATACTTCGATTTTATGTGCCCGATAGATGGCAATAGGCTCCCCGCCCTATTACATGGGACCGAACTTAATTGGCGGAAAGTGAATGTTAATTCACCTCTACCCCTTCAGAGATATAGGCGTGATTTATGTATGTGTGTCTTGCAAAATACCGATGTCAATCATGTTACCTTATGGCTTACCTACTATAAAGATAACCTGCGTGCTATAACAAACACAGACCTTAAAAACCCCCTCAGTCACCTCTTAAGACATTTGCAAATTCTGAAAGAAGGTGTTGAAAAGTGTGTTCTGCTGTTACAGTATAAAAAATCTCACTCATTCGATTGTCAAATCTAATCAAATGTTTATGTTACTAATCCTTATAATATGTTACTAATCCTTAAAATTGGCATAATAAACATCCCAAACCAGTAAAAGACCAAACTTCAATTCAATCATGCTTATGTACGGATCATTATAAATATATTCTGTGTGGACTTACCGAACCATTTCACGCCTTGGACTTTTCTCTTTGCCGGGATCGCCGCGGAAATGTCGAATCAGCGTCAAAAATTCATGCTCAGTCATTTTTCCACACATTATTTCCTTTAGAGCTTGCCTGAATATTTGTTTGTGTGTTAAGTGCCAGGCACTGACCTCTATTATACAAGGACGCTGGACTGAATATGTCTACTAAAATGTCAAATGTTTTTGTGCCGATTTGAAGCGCCCCCTCGAGCGGAAAGGCAACTAAATTTGACATTTGTTGCTTGTATTTGACATTACAAATGCATCTCTAATATTAGTTCCGTTGACGTTCACCTTCGTACACCAGTGCCATCAGCGCCAAGATGGCGATAATCAAATTGGCTTCATTTTTGGCATGACAACCTTCAATCCAGCGTACTTGTTTATTAGAGGTCAGTGGTGCCAGGTATTTTTTATACTTAACATATATTACTACTTTGAAATGTAACTTACTTGAAACATGCAACAGACATAAGTTCCTTCTTGTACGGCACAACTGCATCCATATATTTGGCAACAAAGTTCTTGTACCCATTTTCTTGAGAAGCCAACGTCCGCCGGATTTTATCCATTATCAGGGCTATGTTAGCTACTGGATACTAATAAAGAAGAAACATATAAGGAAATATTATTATGCATCATCATTCAGCCGGTAGACGCCCACTGTTGGGCATAGGGCTCCCCCAAGGATTCTTCATGCCAGGGATTTGGGCCTTTTTCCCACTACGCTGGCCCAGTGCGGGTTGGTGGGCAGCGCCAGAGCTTCGTCGATTGTACAGCAGGGTGACCCCTTACACTCCTGAGACCCCTTACATTCTTATGCACCGCGTAAATATGTGCAAACAAATAATCCTTCTCAAATTTTGAGCTCTGCTTATAAAGTTAAGTGGACAATACCTGTCATTATTTGTATGCAAAAACGTCAATTTTGACAATACTTAAATGTTAGGTAGGACTCAAACTTTGAGTAGCGTTTCTGTATTCAGGGGTATAAGTATCAGTTCAGACAGAGATACGACCAGACTTGAAAAGACCCGCTGTTTCACCATTTTTGATTTTTTTATTTATTATCACTTTTTAGACGACTTTCCGAGGTAATGAACAATTTATTTATTACACACTAATAATACAAATAAGGGCAGTACAAAATGTGAATCAAAAGGCAGTGATGGGCTTGTTGCGATTGAGACCGAATATATTAATGAAATATGAAACATACTGCGCTGACCCCAGATAAACTGAGAACATAGGACGATGATGATGTGTAATAAATAAAGATACATTTTGTATCGCTATCTTAAACGGTTCAGCCTTAGTCACAAGATGTAAACTTATCTAAAAATCTTACCCTCGAATACAGAAACGCTACTCAAAGTTTCAGCGGGTTTAGCCGTCTCTCTCAGTAGGTAATCTCAATTAATCAGTGATAGTGTCGCACAACAAAAAAATCTGTTCAACGACACAGTTGTACTTTTGCAACAATAATTTTCGTGCTAAATTTGTCCTTGTCGAATGGTCATATCAACACATTATAACGAGATAAACAACGTAAACGATACAAACCACCAAAATCTTTGTACTAATTTTTCTAACATTTATATAATGTTAAAATTAAAATCGAATAACGTAAACAATGTTGATGAGTCTTTTATTACTCATCAACAATTTTTCAAAGTCACAAATCCATTTGGTTTTCTAAAACGGATGATGTAGGTATTAATATTTAATAATAAATATTTCTTATTTTTAAATGTAGTTCTTCGTTAAAGAGACTTAACAAAACTGTTTACGTTTTTTAACTATTACAAAACTGCGGGCCTAGCACGGGACCGTGGACAAGTCTCTCTCCACCACTTGACAGTGTTTTGTCGGGACTTAGTGGGAGTTAGAGCGAGAGGAAATGATTTTCTGTCCCCCGAAAGAGATGTGTCCACGTCCCGTGCTACGGGGGCTGTTTACATTTTTTATAATAATAATAATAGTACGTAAATTTTTATTCTCAGACCAAAACCTTATAGCAAGTAATGAAAGCCAGTAACGCTTGCCGCAAGTCCGCGTTAAGGTAATACAGGTAATTATTTTATCTTAAATAAAAAAGAGAAAAAATAAAAACAAATAAATAATAATAAATAAATGGCTAGAGTATAGTAGTAGTAGATAATGATAGACCTGTTCAGAATGCATCTCCAAATATCGCAGAGCATATTCGTCAGCAGCAATGAGTCTGAAGCAGTGCTTGTTGATGACCAGCTCGTTGCCTACCCACATATCCTTGTCCGTGTAAGACGGTGGCTCTTTAGGCACGAAGAAATCAACATCCGGTAGGTACATCTTGTCACGGCGGAAGAATTTGCCACCCTGTGAGGATGTAACAGTAAACCACACAGTAAACTGGGTGTGTCGATTGAGTTTTTCAAGAATTGATACCATTTTTTTTTATGTTAGATATGGAAGCTCATGCCCTTCATCTCACCTGATGGTAAGTGATATAATGTAAAGACAAGGGCTGAAGATGGTATCGAGCTTCACCTGGAACCCTCAACCACAGAGGGGCTGGCTATCTTATCACACATAATATCGGAACACTATAATGCTGTTAACCTTATTATTATGGCGACAGGTTCTGATAAGATGGTGGTAGCTAGCCAGGCGGACTTCAAAAAAATCCTACCACCAACCAAACCGAGCACAAATTTGTACCCTCCTGGGAATCGAACCCTGGACCTCTGGATCTTCATTCCGGTGGGCGGACCACTAGACCACGGAGGCGGTTAAAATTTAAAACCATTCTTAAAGTTTACCTTCCTAAGATAAGAAACCTTTATAAGACAAGGTTTTGTATATAATAATAATACAATACCTCCATCCCCTAAGAGGTAAGCAGAGGTGTTTTAACACTTTCATTTCGCGAGCTTATTTCAGGTCCTCTCCGTCAGGGCCATTACCAAAGTGACTCGACGCATCCATTAAAAATGTGTTTCGGGTTTTATATTGACATTAATAACAATAATTGCGTTCAAAAGATTACTCTCAATAGTTGCAATCATTATAAAGACAGTTTACCTTGAATCCAGAGTTTCGTTCTCCCAATTCAAAAATGCCAATAGTATCGTCGGAAAGAAAATATTTGATGATGAAATATCTTCTACTGTCTATTGGGTCGTCATTTATCAGTCGTGCAGCGAATCTGAGCACGTGAGAATCAAATCCCACTCTAGAAAATAAAGGCAAGTTAATTTTATGTTATATTTTATAAATTATATTATTTCACATTTAAACATCGTTTCCATTCAACTTCATACAGTCCACTCATCGATCGGCAACATAGTCCGGCATGCGCTCGAAATATTAATGTTTCCCTTTTTTAGCTTTATTGCATCAGTACGAAATAAGTTTTTCCATTAAGCATGTTAACTACATTCTAGTGCCTATCATCTAGTTTCGTTAAATGGTGTTTTATAGTTAAAAAAGATGATTTGGTGCAATTACCTATCTTTGTAAAGGAACTTCATAAAATCTCTGTGTGGCGCCTTTGGTTCAACAGTCCTACAATTTTCTGCAGAATCATCATACGACCCGTATCCATTCCAAGGAGGTAATTGGCGTAGTGCTGGACTCGTTGTAATAACTTCTTTGCTCTCATCATTTGGTAACGGTAGAGGAGTAAAAGCATCTAAATAACAGACAATTCGTCATAATTATACCGTTCCGCTAATAAATCTATACTAATAATAATAAAGCTGAAGAGTTTGTTTGTTCGGTTGGTTGGTTGAACGCGCTAATCTCAGAAACTAGTAGTTCAAATTGAATTTTTTTTTGTGTTGGATAGTCCATTTATTGAGGAAGGCTATAGGCTATATTATAACAACCGACTTTAACGCGAGCGAAGCCGTTGGCGACCACTGGTTAGTAATTAAAGAATAATTTGCCTTATTCCTTTACATTATTGATTATCCTTTAAACTGTATCAATTATTCAGTTTAAGAAATGCAATCAATAATGTAACTTCAAATTCTACCAAACAAAAGATACAAATCGAAAATATTCTAATACCAAATCCATAGGTGACACGATAGTACTCCTTAGTATAAGGATCACAGTCAGTGAGCACCACATTGCGCCCATACACGTTCAGAACAGCTCCTATACTCAAATCCGCAGGAGTATAAGACGACACTTTGGGTCCACCAGTCATTTCAACTCGGGAAGGTATTTTCTAAAATATACATTTACAATAAAATAAGATCAATTATGATTGATAATAGTTATTTGTTGTACGTGAGTGCAAAGATTTTTCACCTTGTGCTCTTTTGATTCCCTCGCTATTCATATCAATATATCAGGATTCTAATTTTTGAATCACTCGCTACGCTCGTGATTCAATTTTAGAATCCTTCGCTAGCTCGGTCATCAAAATTGAGCACGCGGTTAAAAAACAACTTTGCACTCACGTACAACAAATAACTATTATCAATCGTTATCAATTCATACACTTTTGAATGTTCTAGAAAATAATTATTTTAAATCGGAAACCAGTGTGCTAAGAGATTTCAGAAATTTAGCAGAAAAAAAGATATGTCGATACCGGGTCACTTTTTTATCAATGCAAAATTTTTTGGAATTCGTTCAGATTCAGAGGTTTCCCAACCTTTTTGTTCTCATAGACCACTAAAATTTTTCTGGTTCCGTTGGACATCCTGCAGCTGCACCATATTCCCAAAAAGTGACAATTGATTGGTTAATTGTGCTGTGAGTTGATATTCTAGTTTTTACAAGTAACAGTCGTTGTGATTCTTAAAATATTATCAGTCGACACTACACTGATAGGTAAAGTGTCGGTAAAGTCAAGCCAACATTTTAGTTCTTCACTATCAAAACCAGATAAATTTTCGTGAACTTACGAATCGTGAACCCCCATTTTTTTGTCTCGCCACCGTAGAGCCCCGTCGAGTCTCCCGTGGACCCCTGCACGTTCACCTGGACCACTTTGGGAATCAATGGTTCAGACCATCAAACTGAATAAATTTCACTATGGGACCACTCCAAATTCACGAAAAAAATAGCTGTCTCATACAAAATGATAATACCTACTTGATTAAAATGTCTGAAACAGCTGATATTTTTTCACGTTGCTCACTGTTCAGTTTAATGGTCTGAACGAATTCCAAACATTTTTGCAGTGATAAAAAAGGAACCCGGTATACAAAAATCATCATCATTCAGCCGAGAGACGCCCACTGTTGGGCATAGGCCTTCCCATACATACATACATACATACGTCACGCCCTTCTCCCACAGGGATAGGCAGAGATCACTTCCTTCCACTTGCTACGATCCTTACATACTTCTTTCGCTTCATCCAATCTCATCAATCTCTTCATGCATGCCCGTCGGTTTCGGGTACTCTTGACCTGGCCCTTTTTCAATAGACTTTCAATTTGATTATGAAAGATCCGCCTAGGCCTTCCCCTTGCCATTTCTCCATTCACTTTCGCCATGTAAATCCTTTTTGTCATTCTCCTTTCATCCATTCTTTCGACGTGACCAAACCATGCGAGCATCCCTTTCTCAATCCTGTCATTACATCTTCTTTCAAACCACACCTTTCTCTTATCACACTGTTATACAATCGGTCGCTCAGCCTTACTCCAGCCATGCTCCTCAACGCTCTCATTTCTACTGCATTTATTCTACTTTCATGCTTCTTCTCCCATACCCAACTTTCGCTTCCATACATTAATGTCGGAACCAGCACTCCGTTATGAACAGCCATACGAGCCTTTCTGGACACGCTTTGGCTGTTCATAAAAGTGTGCAAAGCCCCGTTTACCATATTCCCAGCTTTCACCCGCTTTTCAATATCACTATCACACTTTCCATCTCTCGTAAATACAGATCCTAAATATACAAACTCTTTCACTTGTTCAACCTGGCCTTCCCAAGTATACAAAAAAAAAATGCTAAAAACCAACACTTCACAATAAACCTTACTCGTGGTAAACGCATTCTTTTCAAGAACATAGGACCAGCTTCCATTCCAGAGTTCGGTGGTAGACATTCCTTTATTTCAATAGTATCGTCTGCTAGAAAGTAGTGTATTTCCAAGTTGTGTATTATTCCAAATTCAGAATCGCGGTCGTCCCAATATCCGTAGAATCTGAAATAAAACGCACATACATACATAAATCACGCCTATATCCCCGAAGGGGTAGGCAGAGGTGAACCAGCACCCACGCTTCGCCAATTATGTTAGGTCCAATGTAAAAGGTGGCGAGCCTATTGCCATTTATCGGGCACAAAAGTCGCATTACATTGCTAGGTAGTATAAGAGGAACGCTGCTGCCCATTCCTCATCGCTGTTTTAACCCTTAGTCGCCTTATACGTCACCCGCGGGAGAGATTTGGGGTGATGACAATTGTATTCTGCTCTGCTGTCACCACAAGGCATGAAAAAAACGTTATTATAAAATGAACTCAGCAGAGCGCTCCATAGCGCAGTGGCGCCGGGCTTGCGATTACCCAAACAAAGCAATGTTCGATAAGGCCGCGGCTATTGGTTGGGTGACCAATATAATATCGCGAGTTTCTTCCTCCGTGCTTCGGAAGGCAAGTTAAGCCGGTCCCGCCGGCTGCATCTGCTGTCGTTAAAACCTACCAATCCGCAATGGGTCACCATTGTGGATTATGACCCATACTCCCTATTTAACTGAAATAATATGCTTCGCTTACCTTAGAACTTGTCTATCAAAATCTAAGAATTGTCTGAATGGTCTGTGTTTCGGCAGATCACTCTTCATTGGTGTTCTCTGAAAAATATTTGGTAAAATTAATTTCCTATTTACAATGATTGACATGTCACCACGCCCATTCTCTCCCTCGGGCACGTTACAAGACAACTAAAGGTCTCTGCATACGAAACGAGATAATAACAGAAATATCGTTTCATACAAAATGTACTTATAAGACATATTATTATTATATCACGGAAGGGACGTGAACGTCCACTCACGGGGCGTATTGCACGAGGCAATCACGTCCCCGTCCCGTCTACGTCTCGTCCGAGGTATTATCTCGTTACGAATGCAGTCAGAGATAGAGACGTTAAGGGTTTAGACAGCGATGCAACAAGTGCACAATTTGTGTGCCCGATAAATAGCAATACATACATACATACATAATTCACGCCAATATCCCCGAAGGCAGAGGTGAACCAGCACCCACGCTTCGCCAATTAGGCTAGGTCCCATGTAATAGGTGGCGAGCCTATTGCCATTTATCGGGCACAAAAGTCGCAGTACTTTGCTAGTTGGTAGGTATAAGAGGAATGCTGCTGCCCATTCCTCATCACTGATTTATCCTTAGCAATAGGATAGGTAAAATATACTTAAATAGTTTTTACCTGTACAGCATCAGGCCATCCAATCGGATCAGGCACGTTAATCCCAAGTCGGTTTAGGAACACTCTTGTAAAATTATCACAGTTCACAATCTGCGAATAAAATCGGAAAAAGAAAAATAATTTGACATTATATTATTCAAATCAGGTTCAAATTTATGACAGTCAAGTATCAATGTTTTTACAAAGTCTTTTTTTGTAAAAGACTTTGTAAAAACATTACAAGCAAAGCAAACGATTAAACTTCATAGACAAGGAATATAAACATTGATATTTACTAACACGTCTGTAATGAACACATATCTGAAATTTTTACGATATTAATAATGGACTCTGTTTTAGCTTTTGCTGATTATTACCTACCTTAAACACTTTACCATAAAAAGTGACTTCCCGGCCGATGTTCAAATCCAAGACGTCGTAATACAAATCATAGCTATGTGGCAAACGAATGCGTTGACGGCTGATCAAGGTTCCTAAAAATTATTCACATTAAAAATAACAGCCGACTAGAGATATACGAAGCAGAGACACATATTAGAGATATAAGGAAAAACGTATCGCAGCTGTACCGATTTTAGCCAACCAACAATAAGATAAGTTTATCCGCATAGATCCTACAAGTGTAACGATGAGAAATGAAGTAGAAAAATAGAGAAATTCTCCAAATATTATTCTTAACTAACAATGCCTAGAACTAGGAATAAGACTGAGGTGTGTGTAAAACATCTTTTTGACAAGGCTCTCATCCGACAGAAATATTGCAACAGACTGCACTAATTGACGCTACTCCAACTATATTATATCGATGCATTGTTTTATGTTCTAACATAACCAATTATTATAAAATAGTCATCAATGTTAGAGGAGAGGAGAGAGGAGCTCACTAGCGCAGTGGCACGGCACGCTTGGCCTGCGTTCGCTAAGGCCGGTCCGGTCATAGGATGGGTGACCAAGAATTTATTCGATTTTAATTTTAACATTATATAAATGTTAGAAAAATTAGTACAAAGTTTTTGGTGGTTAGAAAAAGAGTTATGATCTTGAGGCGGGAATCGAACCCGCGTCCGCTGCTATCCGGGCAGGTGCCTGACCGCTCGGCCACCCAAGACAGCGGTCAGGCACCTGCCCGGACAGCAGAGTTCCTCCGTGCTTCGGAAGACACGTTAAACCGGTGGTCCCAGCTGCATCTGCAGTCGTTAATACCCACCAACCCGCACTGGGTCAGCGTGGTGGGTTATGGCCCAAATCTTCCTATATTCTTCCATCCATAGGGAAGGCCCGTTCCCCTGCAGTGGGGCCATTAAAGGGCTGGTGATGATGATGATGATGAGTCATCAATGTTATCGGAGTGTAAACATCCTATGTCAGGTCAGATGATGAGATTAAAATCTCAGGGTATAAAAAAGGGGTAATAAATAAATTGTGGTGACGGCAGAGAAGAATACAATTGTCACCACCTCCATTTTGGGTGTCGTAGGTACAAGGTTTTCCCCTGATACCACCTAACAACATAAAAAGCCTACTGCGATTTCTGTGCCCGATAGATGGCAAGAGGCTCGCCAACCATTACATGGGATGGGACCTAACGTAATTGGCGAAAAGTGGGTGTTTTAGTTCACCTCTGCCTACCCCTTCGTTGGACGATATAGGTGTCATATTAGTACGTAAGACATAATGTTTCAAAACAATGTACATTTTACCTTGCGATAGTCCGCTGTTCTCAGTTTTTGGCTCTATCACTTTGATAGTCCCGTCTTCTAAGTAGAAAAATATGTCAACCTTCCGCATAATGCATGCAGCACTCCGCATCTCTTGAAGAGTTTGTTGGAAGAAGCCTTGAAACCTTAATATCTAAATACAAAATTTAGTTATTTTTGAGTGTGTCTTTCATATAAGAAAAAGTTAAATACTTACATATTTTAATACTGAACATGGTAAGTTAGTTGATTATTTCTAATCAATATTTTAGGGTTTATAAAAAAAAAGTTCATTCTTTGCCTAATTTCAGACAAAAGTACAGAGGTACTTCTACCTGATAAAATAAAAAAATGTAGAGCAATAAGCTTTACATTTTTTTCCTGCTCTCACCTAATTTAAGTTAAAAACAGTCTATAATGACTTAATGTGTATTGATATTTTCTCAGGCATTGGCCAATACATTGACCTTCGGAAATATTACTTTTACCTGTTTATTTTTTGCTTCAATTAAAAGTACTTTTGACGAGTTAAGACTAATATCGACTGACATACATTTAGGTAAGTTCAAGTGTTACTTATTATTTTTCTGCATCAACACGTTTATAGTATTATATTAACTGCCGCACTCAGAGACGTCAAATAACTTTAATGAGTACTTAATGTCAAAAATTTTCATTTAAGTTTAGACCAAAGACTGATATGAATAGAGACTAGTTTTGAATTGTCATTTTTTGACATTCAGTACTCATTATCGGTAATTGACGTCTCTGAGTGCGGCAGTTAGTCTGTTTGTTAATACATACATACATACATAAATCACGCCTATATCCCCGGAGGGGCAGGCAGAGGTGAACTAGCACCCACGTTTCGCCAGTTATGTTAGGTCCCATGTAATAGGTGGCGAGCCTATTGCCATTTATCGGGCTCAAAAGTCGCAGAAGGTACATAGCTAGATGGTATAAGAGGAACGCTGCTGCCCATTCCTCATCACTGATTTATCCTTAGTCGCCTTGTACGACACCCACGGGAGAGACTTGGGGTGGTGACAATTGTATTCTTCTCTGCCGTCACCACACGGCCGTTAATTTGTTAATAAAGATAATTAAATAAGTTTCAAAAAATATTACCAAAATAAACAGTCACAACAATTTGAGAAATGAATGTCCTGATACAGGAATGGATGCCGCGCCACTAAACCACTCGACCAACAGGACTTTCTGCCGCACTCAGAGACATCAATTAACTTTAATGAGTATTTAATGTCAAAAATTTTCATTCAAATCAAGACCATGGACACGACAAGAATAGAGACTAGTTTTGAATTATCATTTTTTGACGTTAAGTACTCATTAACGTTATTTGACGTCTCTGAGTGCGGCAGTTTGACTTGTAGAACCAACGAAATTTTTTTATGCTATTACCTAATTAAGATTTTTATGCTATACAGTAAAACTCTTGACCTTCATCTCACCTAATGGTAAGATCAGCGATGGAATCGAACTTCACCTGGAACCCTCAACCACAGAGGGGCTGGGCTATCTTTATCACCTCGGAATCTAAATCCAGTGGGCGAAACCCTACAATTATTATTATGATGTGTCTTATAAACATACATGCTTGTCATACATGATCCACGTGGGTAAGTCGGGTGCTTGCTTACGACAATAGAGCGAAGGTACTCGGTTGCTTGTATCCGCTTTGTCCACAAGCATGTTCACCTTGTCAATGGAAGTGAACAACGGTCGTACACCAAAATTCTTCTTACCGATCTGTAAAGCAAAAAATGAATCATTATGGTCTGTTCTAATACGGTAAAGTGCCTGTACACAAAACGATGTCACATCGCAAGACCTTGCGAATTGATTCGCATCGCACATTCCTTCGATTTAATTCTTCTTTGTTTCGTCGCCGTGTGGTAACAGCAGAGTAGAATACAATTGTCACCACCCCAAATCTCTCCCGTGGGTGTCGTACAAGGCGACTAAGGATAAATCAGCGATGAGGAATGGGCAGCAGCGTTCCTCTTGTACCACCTAGCAATAGCAATTTACTGCGACTTTTGTGCCCGATAAATGGCAATAGGCTCGCCACCTATTACATGGGACCTAACATAATTGGCGAAATGTGGGTGCTAGTTTACCTCTGCCTACCCCTTCGGGGATATAGGCGTGATTTATGTATGTATGTATGTATGTTGTTTCGTCGCCTTGCCGCACCAAATCGCATCGCAGCAATTTACGTTGTGGTTTTTTTTTATGTACAAGCACTAGTACTAAGGTACGTAAGCGTTTCTCTTAGGTATTCTACCTAGGCATATATACTAGATTTACGTGACGATGGGAATAGGCTGCCCACCTAAGTAGTCCTGTTACGTACATACGATGTGTTGCTAGAAATGTGTCTCTAAGTTAATCATCTAGGGAAATTCTATAGTTAATTCGTAGAAGACTTTCAAACTTGGTAAGCCATTATCTTACCTCCCTTAGCTATAGGTATTATATTCTGTATGACTTCCTTATCCGCATGAACCTCGAGTTCTAGCAAAAAGGACATCGTCTACGAAACATGTTAACTGCACTCCGCATTTATGCTCTTTTTTTTATTTTTATTTATTTTATAGACTCTCCGGCTCTACTTACAAAAACTAAAATTCCCAGTTGATTATCAACATTGAGTGCAAAATTAATCACGACATGATGCTTTGTGGTAAGTTTGCTGTAAATTTATTTAAGTCTCTGCAAGTATATACACGAGCAATTTTTTAAAAAATTAAATACCTACTATTCAGATACCTAATTAAGATACCCAAAAGTTAGATGGAATGGATAGGTACCCAAAGTGGATATGGCTCATAAAAATAAAACATAACATTCATTGATTAATTTTTTTACATCACTTACGAGTGGGTTAGATCCATAACCGGGCAAAAGTGGAAGCCTAGGATTCCGTATAGCCATATTTGATTACTTAATATTCAAATTAAAAATACTTAAAACTTCCACTAGAAATTATTTTGTGTAAAACAGTTTTCTTCAAACTAAAAATTCGTTACCATAGTAACCAATAGTAACGGCTTCTAAACTTACGTAGTATTGTTTGTATTCTCTTTGTTCTGGAGTGTTTGGCGCGTTTCGTGGTGTCAGTCAGATTTATTTTCACTAATTCAAAAATTGTTTCAGAGTGGATTTTGTGCAGTGAAAGTGGTGTTATTTTGATGCACAAGCATCCGTGTTGATGTGCAATTATGTGGAATCATTGAAAATGAGTCTCATGATGTGTTTGATGTTGTGGTGAAGATCACTATAAAAAGTGGTTTTATCCATTTCATCAAGCACCATCATTAACTCTGTTACCATCCAATTCGCGCCAAGCACTCCCTAAATGCGTTAAAATATGTGGCACCCATATTTTAACGTAAAATTCATTTCATTCATACATTTCACCCACTCATTATTTCATACGACTACAGATAAAATATACACTAAAGACTTGGCTGTATGGGCTAGACCCTTTGCCTTCCCTAAAATATAGGGAGAATTTTAAAACAGACAGATCTCTTTGTTCTTAACTCTTTGATAGTGTCAATTCTGACATGATTCTCTAAACTTAAAACTAAATTTAATATCAGTCTCTCCTTTTCATTCTATATTGAGAATGACAGAGAAACACTGTTGTCAAATTAGTCTTAGGTTTAGAGAATCATGGTCAGAATCGACCCTATTAAATATATGTACTAGTATTTAGTACATATGTCCTATGACATATTAGTACATGTGTCCTATGACATATGTACTAAACACATGTTTGGCGCGGTTTCGATGGCGTCAGATTTGTTTTAATCAGAATTTTGTTTGTGGAGTGAAAGTGGTATGATTTTGATGCAAGGATCCGTGTTGACGTTGATTTAAGAGGAACCATTGAAATAAAAGTGTTATGATGTGTTTGTATCTGAGAATTTTATAGTGGTCTTCACCACCTCATCAGTCGCGTTCTACAAAGAGAATACAAATTACAATACTACGTAGCGTTCTATACTCGATTCGCGCCAAGCCAATCTAAGCACTCCCTCAGTGTATCTTTTTTTTTTGGTTAAATTCTCCCTATATTTTAGGGACGGCAAAGGGTCTAGCCCATAGAGCCATGTCTTTGGTGTATATTTTATCTGTAGTTTCATGAAATAATGAGTGGATGAAATTATGAATGAAATGAATATTACGTTAAAATATGGGTGTCACACATTTTAACGCATCTAGGGAGTGCTTGGCGCGATTTGAATGGTAACAGAGTTCATGATGGTGACTGATGAAGTGAGCAAAACCACTTTTTACGTGGTTTTCACCACAACATCAAACACCATCACAAGACTCATTTTCAATGATTCTGCATAATTGCACATCAACACGGATGCTTGTGCATCAAAATAACACCACTTTCACTGCACAAAATCCACTCTGTAACAATTTTTGAATTAGTGAAAATAAATCTGATTGACACCACGAAACGCGCCAAACACTTTCGTGTATCTTTTTTTTTTGGTTAAATATCTCCCTATATTTTAGGGAAGGCAAAGGGTCTGGCCCATACAGCCATGTCTTTAGTGTATATTTTATCTGTAGTTTTATGAAATAATGAGTGGATGAAATTATGAACGAAATTAATATTACGTTAAAATATGGGTGTCACACATTTTAACGCATCTAGGGAGTGCTTGGCGCGAATTGAATGGTAACAGAGTTCATGATGGTGACTAATGAAGTGAGCAAAACCACTTTTTACGTGGTTTTCACCACAACATCAAACACCATCACAAGACTTATTTTCAATGATTCTGCATAATTGCACATCAACACGGATGCTTGTGCATCAAAATAACACCACTTTCACTGCACAAAATCCACTTTGTAACAATTTTTGAATTAGCGAAAATAAATCTGACTGACACCACGAAACGCGCCAAACATCGTATCTTTTTTTTAATTCTCCCTATATTTTAGGGAAGGCAAAGAGTCTGGTCCATACAGCCTCTTTAGTGTATATTTTATCTGTAGTCTGATGAAATAACTAGTAGGTAAAATGTATGAATGAAATGAATTTTACGTTAAAATATCATCATACCCACAATGGGTGTCACACATTTTAACACATCTAGGGAGCGCTTGAGCGAATTTAATGGTAACAGAGTGGACGAAACCACTTTTTATAGTGATCTTAACCACAACATCAAACACATCACAAGACTTATTTTCAATTATTCTCCATAATTGCACATCAACATGGATGCTTGTGCATCAAAATAACACCACTTTCACTGCACAAAATCCACTCTGAGCCAATTTTAGAATTATCGAAAATAAATCTCACTGAGACCACGAAACGCACCAAACATCTCTTCCGTAAAATTCATTTCATTTATTAATTTCACCCACTCATTCAATCGTAAGAATACAGAATAAGTATACTAAAGACATGGCTGTATGGCTGCTACTTTGCCTTCTCTAAAAATACAGGGAGAATTAAAAAAATTACGAATGACGTTTTTGTTTGTTTACCAATTCATACAAAATATTTTTAGGGTTGTGCACGTAATTTAACAATAAAAATAAATAAAATTTCATAGGATCACTAATAAATATTAAGCTACTAAGTAATCGTAATATCCAATATGATTGATTTGAAAACCAAAATCAATTCATTTTTTATATTCAATTCCTCTTTTGGACCAAAAGAAGGCGAAGTAAGTTTTTATTCACCTCCTACATCATTCCTAAAAATGGTTTCTTGTAAAAAATGCTCATGACCTGTTCGTCTTTCAGGAACTAAAAAGGATTTTATTTTATCACCCAAATGAAATAAGTAGCGATGCTCGAAAAACGCAAGTAGGGCTATGTGAGGCTGTGGTAAAGTTTATGTCGTAAGTGTTTATACTAAAACAAAATATTAATATAATTCATTGTGATCTAATGATAAAATAAATTTCGCTTTCAGTACATTTTCGTCAGAGCCATGCGAAGCTCTGCAAACTCAAACAAAAAGATATATATTTTACCAACCTGAGAAAGACTTTTGGATGGTGCTTGTAAGCATTTATTTCTTTAAAAAAAATTAAAATTCACTTTTAAAATGTTTTTTATTTTACCATAATTTTTGAAGGTTGCCAGTATACCATACACCACCAAAGCTGTATCAGCTGTAGGAGAAAGCCGTGGTGAAGTGGTGAGAAAAATACTACTTGTTTTCAGCTTGTTAGAATTCAAGAATATAATAATATTTCTTATTACAGTCAAAAGCACATCCAAATCTTTGTCAACCTTAACTTCTTTGAAGTAAAGCACAAAGTTTTACATATTGTGGTAAATTACTGTATTACGATGTAATAAAGTTATGATGCAATAAAGTTTATGATTATAAGATGGTTATGGGCCGCTATAGAATGCCAATTCTTGCTATATCACAGTAGAGCAAATTTAACTTATAAATTAGACTAACGGTGGGTCCCAATATTCTATCTTACAGACATACTACAGCTTAGTTGCCAGCATGCCAGGTAACTAAAGTTTAGTAAGCATACTTTTAACTGTAGATAGAATATTAGGACCGGCTGTAAACCTATGTAATATTATTATAATTTTAATATAGTGTACCTGCTGAAACCGTTTATTTAAATTTTAAAAAAGTATTAATACTTATTACAATTTTTGTTGTTGTTTTGTTTTCACTTTTATATGAAGTAAGTAAATAAGATAACCCATTTTTTTAATTTTTATTTTAGCTTCATCCATCTATAATGAATAATTTACTAATATCTGCATATAACATGTTTAAAATGTTCTTGGGGCCATTCAAAAACATTCCTATTGATGACATTTATTCAACATGTGAAGAGTTCTTTACTCCGGTAAATGCAAGCTATTTTTTTGTGGTGGATATTTGTTCTCTTAAGATGTATACTAATAAATCATTGTTTTATTTTTTATTTTACAGTATATTAGTTCCCGAAATCTGACTAATGATATATCAGAAGTAATCAAAGGAATAAGTTATTTACCTTTAGATAAGAATTGTTTTTTTAGAGTTATATGTTTTATGGACTTATTGGAAGTGAATTATCCTGACTTCAAATGTATATCATTTGTATACAATGATCAATTGATTTGGTAAGTATGGGATATAAATCTGCTTATTAAATAAGTAAATAAATAGTCTAACAGGAAAAATTTTGATATGATTAATGTTCATACTCTTAAATACATTAAACTGGTTATAGTTAGTGGTGCAAAGACTGATTTAATATTAATGACTGAAATTTCCAATTAAATCCAATGTGTTGGCACAATAGATTTTGTGCATTAGGGCAATTATTCAGTCTTTCCATTACTTAATATTCTCATAAATAATTTATTAATTCATTGTTCATATTAACTATTAATAACAAACTATTTGCAGGAGTGAACTTGCTCAAAATGAAATGCTCACCTTATACCTCTATTTGGTTCAATCATTATTACCTAAACAAGTTGAGAAAGAGATACAAGGAGGGGCAGTAGCGGCAGCTCAAAGGCATGGACGTTTCATTAGCCCTATAGAGGGTATCAGAACATCTGAAGACTTGAAAAAGCTAGTGAAAGTTTATCTAGTTGGTGAAGATGAAACAGAAGCCAAGCAATATTATCTAATCATTTACAGAACATTGAGTGCTACAGTATGCTTTACAGTAGATGGTATGCTATTAATATCTTAAAAACTATGGTGATATCAAAAATTCAAAATCTTAACTTTAATTTTCGAATTTTCCGTGCATTTTCCTTGACTTGAATTTGTATAGGTAAAGAAAAACATTAACAATTTAGTTTTATACATAAATCACGTCTATATCGAATTTAAAGGCGAATTAACACTTTTCACCAATTAAGCTAGGTCCCATGTAAATAGGTGGCGACACTATTGCTATATATCGGGCTTATAAATCGCATTATATATAGCAGTTCTAGGTGGTATAAGAGGACTGCTGCCCATTACCAATTGCTGTCTTTACCCTTAGTCGCCTTGTACGACACCCACGGGAGAGATGGGTGACAATTTTATTCTGCTCTCCACCACACACATTTTTAATAACATCATAGTATTTATATGTGTTAACATGGGTAGTATTTAGGCTGTGCGTTATTTCTGTTACTACTTCTAATTACAGTAAATACACCGTTGGAACTGGACACCTTTAGGTCTTTAGACGCCTTTATTGGGCCCCAGCTGTCCACAATAGCATCAACGATAAGTGAACAGTGTGCTATCCATGCCTTGCAAACGGCACAACTAGCCAATTCGGAACACAAATTTGTGTACTTTAACAGACTCAACCTCGCTTTCAAGACCTCTGTAAGTACCTTTTTAGGTCCGACGCACATTGGTGGCACGGCAAGGGATCCTTCGAGATCCTTAAATGTAAGCGCACACTGGCGGTCACAATGCTGTGATGTCCTTAAGCGTGTCGAGGTGTCCTTGGGCATACCGAGGCGTTCTTAGGTCTTGTCTCTCGGTATCTCGAAGACTGCCAAAGCATACCGAGGGGTGCCGAGGCGTTTCCAAAGCTGCCGACACGGAATGCCTAAGCATCCCACGGCATTGTTTTTGTACCTTCAACATTAAACTTTCAAATATAACTATTTTCATACTCTTTAGTTATACTTTTATTCGTCGCCTAAAAATACCCTGCCATGCCGTGCCACCAAATCTGCGCCGATCCTTAGTATGAAACAAAGCCTATTAAAAATTCGACAACACCATTTTGCATGCTGATGAGGTGGGGAGCGAGGGGTAGCTCTACGATCTGAATCTCTATACCTATACGTTGCTAAAAGACCTTAGCTTGTCTAGAACTATCGTAAGCTCTGCACTGGAACGCGTGTCTAAAAGTGGGTAGATAGATACTAACCGGTGTTACAGGGTGTAATGTTACCATTAACTGAGAGCATGTTACGTGTGGTGACGGCAGAGCAGAATACAATTGTCACCACCCCAAAGCTCTTCTGTGGGTGTCGTACAAGGCGACTAAGGATAAAACAGTGATGAGGAATGGGCAGCAGCGTTTCTCTTATACCTAGCAATGTACTGCGACTTTTGTGCCCGATATATGGCAATAGGCTCGCCACCTATTACATGGGACCTAACTTATTTGGCGAAAAGTGGGTGTTAATCCACCTCTGCCTGCCCCTTCGGGGTGGATATAGGCGTGATGTATGTATGTTACGTTACGCTGTGTGCCGTGTAATCAGTGTAACGTGCGTTTCTATTATACAAACTACTCCAAGAGTACCTATCCTATGTTCAAGCTTATTAGTTGGGCTATAGGTACATTCCCAGTACCTACTTTATTAAGGACCATAGATAGAGTAGGAGTAGACGTAGTTATGCAAACAAGAACCAACCCACACTTGGGTCAAATAAGAGTTACACACACAGATAACATCTTATACCATACTTATAACAGGAACTTACTTTCAGGCCTCGATAAATAAACTGATACCGTCAACAGCCATAAAGCCAGAGGTTTTGAGTATATTAGCTGGGATGCATTCAGACAAGCAAAGGTGATTCCCTACATTTTTAAATAGATATTAGATAGATTATGATTTTATAGATGATTATAAATTAGATAGAGGAGCTCGCTAGCGCAGTGGCACAGCGCGCTTGGTCTGCGATTGCGTTGGATGGGTGAACAAAAATGTATTATCTCGAGTTCCTCCGTGCTTCGGAAGGCACGTTAAGCCGTTGGTCCCGGCTGCACCTGCAGTCGTTAGCACCCACCAACCCGCACTGGGCCAGCGTGGTGGGTTATGGCCCAATCTCCCTATGGATGTAAGCTATGAGGGCTGGTGATGATGATGATGATGATGATTAGATAGATATCAGAAGACGTCTTGGTTTAGCTATCTGAGGAGGAAAGTGACTGATTACCAACGAGAGTAGTAGCCAGAACCTTGGCAGCTGAGTGGTAGAACCAGAATTTCTGCCGTCATTCTATACCCCCTAAAGTGCGGGGTATAGAATGCCCGTTTCTTAGGAGCTATATCTTAAATTTGACGCCATATTATACACAATGAAATTCCACGCATCATAATACCCTACATTTGCAGTTTAGGAAGCTACGGAGAGATAATCATAAAAACTCCCGACGAATACTGGATCACTGGAAAGTCTTCAAACGAAAGAGAGTTCTATGTCGTCATACAAGAGAAAAATGCAAATTTAAAAGAAATATCAGGTTAGTGGATAGTTATTACTATCACAGTGCCGAGGTCGGAAAGCGTATGACTGATGCTTCGGAATTCATTTTGATTTTCGAGCAGCAAAAACTTAACAGGTTCGAATTCAGGTAGATTCTCAATTGTAATCCAAATTATTAACAATTATCCGAGTTGTAATGAAGTTGAGCAATCAGGGTTCACCATTTCGCTCATTTAATAGGCACAAGAGATACTCAACACAAAAAATATTCTCGAGCATTGTGTTCTAAAGTTAAGGCAATAAGACACACTGTTGCAGGAATGCAATTTTTAGTACTTAGTGTCTCTTTGTCGAAGCACAGCCAATCCGACTACTTTGGCATGAGTGGCATGGCATTATGAATTATGTTATACTGATTATGAGGAGTTCAAAGAACGCAGTGCTGTTATACTGCTAACGTATGCGTAATACGAGGAAGAATTCCGAAGCATCCATTATTATTCCAATTCAATATGCCAGTAGGCAGGTAATAGTGTGTAGTCTTAAAGAGTAGGTACCTAATTAGAGTAATTTTTGAGATGTATTTGTCAAAAGAGTACTTGTCGTTGTTTGTTATCCAACAGCTTCGTTCTAAAAGTGTTAGAGCCTGTTTCACAATCGACGGGTACTCAGAACTTACCCGTGGATTGTGAAACAGGCCTTTACTATAATAAAATTTTATTTGCATTATATTAAAACAATGTCTTTTCAGATGAAGTACGACGTATCAGTGAGGCGCAGTTAAAGGGGATTTTCTTTTATCCATTATAAAATTACAGTTGAATCAATAAATTATTTATTTATTATTAATTGTTTAAAATAGTAATTATGAAATTAAGTAATTATTGTTACTATAATAAAAGAGTATATGGCATAACAGTATTGTTTATTATTATAACATGGTACTTATTTTATATACAAAACATGTTATAGGTACACATTAATATATAATTTATAATAATTTTAAGACGGCAAACTAATCTCGTGAGACCTTAGACTCTTTTTTATTTAACAGTTTGTTATACATTTGAATAACTAGAAGCCTATTCTCGTAACCCCATGCAAGAAGAACAATAAAAAAACATAATGCACCTATAAAAATGTGAGTTATGACAGAATTTTGTGCTAGTTTATTTTCGGAAACTTTACAAACACATCCAGCTATGAATAGAATTAACAAGAATATTTTGCCCACATAGAGTCCTTCCAGAGGTTTATAATCAGTATTCTTATATTTATTACTTATAAAATGGATACTATGAGTTATCCGAGCAAACATATTAATGCAATTTGATATTATAAAACCTACAGGTCCAAAAATGAATGTCAAAACATAAGATAACATCAAAAAACTTATGGAAAAGAATACCATCAAGTAATTATAACTATTCAATTGAGTACTTGTCATGGTTGCAAATGTGTAACATTCAGTGACACCATTGATTGCCAGCAAAACTATAGCCAAGCAATGACTACGAAGCAGTTGCACTGGAAGTCCACTCGCAACAAAGGCCTCTCCTCCATATATCATTAGCAGTGTTCTTGCATAACTTTGCCCAAAAACTAACACTATAAGACCAATAGAGGTTACCGTCTTACACACTTGAGATAAAACTGTACAGGACTCGTGTATCTTACTTTGGTCCTGTTTGTTTAGAGGTAAGTCTCTGCTCACCATTTGAGTAAAGTAAAAGTAACTACTATCTTCAATGGGTCTAAAAATAAATCTTGCAGCTAGACTGCCTAAATTGTTTACCACATCATATGTGGCTTGTTCCTTAAAAGTCATTACTGGACTTACTGACATAACATATTTCTCTCCTTCTGTTAATAATTGCTTAACAACACCTTGCTTGGCAAAACTTATGGTGAGACTATTGAGTTTTTTATTAAATGTTGAATTTACAGATCCTAAATAACTTGGTAAAAAATCTCTCAGAGAAGTAAATTGAAAGTCGTCCATATTATCATATAATTTGTGTAAAATTAAATCGGGCACCCATTTACTTTTAAGAGCACCTTTAACATAAAGTGGCTTATTTTTAATATACCAATAAAAGAATATGTAGTAACTAATAACTATTGTCCCAATGCTACCAACCTGGGCTACAGAGAAAGCAATCAGTGCCAATGATGTGTCATACATTATTATACTTACAAATAGAGTTGTTCTAATAAATATATGTAATGTGTCGAAAGCAACTTTTAATCTGACAAAACAGAATAATTGAGCAACTAGAGCCATATTAGCTGAACTGAGTTCTAAAACACAGGAGAAGGCCACACTCCAGCAGCCAAATTTATATTGGAATGAATGTTCTGGGTTCCCAAGAGGCAACACATTTAACCAAATGTATACAAATATTAGTGATAGAAAACAGCTAAGAGGCAATGCCAGCCAAATTTGATTCATTATGTGACGCCAGGTGGATTCATCTTTTTGTCCCAAGCATGCTCTGTTAAATGGCTCTCGACTAAGGAATAATATTGTGCTTTCCAGCAGTAAAAGTCTTACATTCATAATTCCTAGGACCTCATGACCAACATTTCTAATAACCCAGGCATTGATTATAAATGTAACACATCTAAAAATTATTTGAAAAATAATATTGAATGATGCATTCTCTAAACTGCTCATAAGCAAATTTCGTCCCATTTTGATTTGTGGCTCTTGATTAGTCAAACATTTATGGAATTTGCTTCACTGGGTAGGAGCGGTATGGTCTTCTTGACTATATAAATTTTCTTGTTAGATAAACATATTACAAACCAATGATCATCGTATGTAATAGAAATCTTTTTAAATGGCTCATTTGAAGCAAACGCAACTGGGTCAACCCTGTAATATATGAAAAATAGGTCAAAAAATTTCAAAATATGTCTAGCTATCAAAAAGGTAAAACTGCAGATATAAAGCCTTTATTAAGCACTTTGCAATGTCACTAACTTAAAGTTAATCGAATATTTGAAACAAAATATTATATATTACTCACTTGTTAGATAAGGAGATTAGGTCGGTTATTATTGTAGCAACACGTTCGTCGTTTTCTAGTTCCCCGCCAGACTCAAGGACGGCACCGTCCTCAGTTAACACTAAATAACCAATTTGGTCTGGAATTTTGTCCATTATAGCTGCAAATATAATTTAGTTAGGAACTTTACATGGCAAAACTCACGATTTATTATTTGTTCTAATCTTAGTCTTACCCAGCGAACAAAATACATAGAAATTGAACAGAAATAAAAATAATAAAATTTCTGTTCATGACACAGCTGACAGTGGCAGTTGACTTTTTTTTGTATATTTTTAAATTATCCATAATATTTTAGGGAAGGCAAAGGGTCTAGCCCATACAGCCATGTCTTTAGAGTATAATTTTCTCTTTAGTTTTAAGAAATAATGAGTGGATGAAATTATGAATAAAAAGAATTTTGCATTAAATTATTTGTCACACATTTGAACGCATCTAGGGAGTGCTTGGAGCGAATTTAATGGTATCAGAGTTCATGATGGTGACTAATGAGGTGGACAAAACCACTTTTTACAGTGGTTTCTACCACAACATCAAACACATCACAAGACTCATTTTCAATGATTCTGCATAATTGCACATCAACACGGATGCTTGTGCATCAAAATAACACCACTTTCACTGCACAAAATCCACTCTGTAACAATTTTAGAATTAGCGAAAATAAATCTCTGACACCACGAAACGCGCCAAACACTCCGGTTTTGGTTTTTGAAAAAGAACTAAATGTTTCGTTTTACGCAACGTCCACTAAGAGTTTTGTTTCACAAGAAATATATATGAATTTTAAAAATGTTTCATGCTGTTTCCGACTACATTGTATAAATTAGACTTTTCCTTGTAAAACCCCAAATAAAATGGTATATAACACAATAAATTGCTTTACAACTCTGGTACCATTTTGGCTGGTCTCCAAAAGTGAATCTATAATCGGTGGAAGTACGACCGAGTGACAATATTTTGTTGGATACTAGTGTTCTGTGGTTGGATATGTCAAGTTTTGTCGATCGATCATTCGTGACGTTCGTTTCGTGACATTCTATCTGAATCTACGACTGATTACGCATTTCGCAGTTTTATTTGGATAAATATTTTTATTTTCATCTGCTGAACAATAATTAATTCATTGTGAAATCAATAGTAAGTGTAAATAATAAATAATCATGATTCGAAGTTAGTAGTGTAGTTAATTGTGTTACTGTTTTGACTAACTTATATCTTAATTCGCAAAGTGCTGGTAATGAGTGACTTTATAAGTTGGATTGTGATGGTTCCTACTAAGTTATTACTTTTTAATTTAGCATATCAGGTCATTTCAATTCATATTCAATGTTCTACAGAACTTTGAAATCTAAGATAGGTATTTTTTTAGTAAATGCAATAAACTCAAAAGTCCGAAAAGTATACTATGTATGCACTATCGATTAATGACGTGTTTATACAAGTGGTTTGTTATTTGTTTAGATTTGAACAAGTTCTCTGCTTGGTGTAAGTAATTGTAAAATTAGAATTTTTAGGTTTGGTGTTTTTTGTGGAGAGAACTGCCAATATACCACCATTCATAGCCATGTACTTGTATCTTTATAGGTATTCCAAAATAAATAAATGATTTTTTTTTTAATATTTCACTGTAACATATGTAAAAACGCAAATGACGTGTTCAATGCATATATTGGATTATATAGGATATTGAACCAAAAATACAGCTGATCAAGGTTGACGTCATATATTGTATGTTTTATATTAGATGCTAAAATGTTTCATTGGTTAAATTATATCGATAATAATCTGTGTTAGTCATCCATATTGAAAGCTAAATAATCCAATGAATCAATAGTTAAATGACATTCTTTCACTTCACTGATATGTCAATAATGCACATTTCTAATAAATATTTTAACATTATTATTTGCCAATAAAAATACATTTTCTAATAAATATTTATAAATATCAAATCAAAATAAGTAATTATTGGTATTATCAACTGTTAAATGTCCCTATTCATATTCATATTCATATTCATTTATTCACTATTATAATTTGCACAATATGGTACAGCATACAGTAGGTAAGATCTTATAAATAAGTTGTACAAATTTACCTTTTCAAGGCATTGTGAATTTTTCCAATAAAATGTCAAAAGTAAATAAAGTAATAGTAAAAAAAAAAAAAAAAAAAACAATGTCATAATCCTATGTCAAACATTTAAAATTAAATTAATGAACATACAATAAACAAATTCTATTTTACAATTAATGTGTCACATCCATAGTAAATTATTTTAAAATGTCAACCTTGGAAATATCAATTACAAATTAATAAAGTCTGATATCACATTAAAGTCAATAATAATAATTATATTTAGAAATTAACGATTTAGATTTATTATTATTATTATTACAGATAAGTTATTTAGGTCATTTTTAAATTATAATTTGTCATTGAAATACTCTTTTACACTATAATAACATTTTAATAGGAGCAGCTTCTTTAACTCATTTTCAAATTGATTATTTTGGAGGGCCTTAAATGTGGTTGGTAAATGGTTATAAATTTTTATTGCCATATAATGTGGACCATTTTTATATATTTCTAAATGAGGGGTAGGCAGGACCAAGTCATTGTTGCGGCGTGAAACAAAACGTCTCGATTTGTCGCCAATACGTTCAAAATACTTCATATTTTTGCGCATAAAGCGACATAATTCAAAAATATAGACGCAAGTTACAGTAAGTATTTTGTATTTTGCAAAGAGTGTCCTACACGATTCTCTGGGTGCAGTTAATGTTATTATTCTCAGACATCTTTTCTGCAAAACTGAAACTACGCTGACATCAGTACAGTTGCCCCAAAAAATAATTCCGTATCTAATCCAAGCGGCTGCGTGGCTATGGTACGCGATAAGGGCGCACTCCTCGTTTGTGGATTTGCGGAGCTCTCGCAGCGCATATGAGAAGCTACTTAATCTGTTCCCGACTACTTCTACGTGTTGTTTCCAAGAAAGAGTTGTGTCCATTGTGATGCCTAGTAATGAGAACTTGTCCACCATCTCTATGCTTTGTCCTTGGTATGACAACTGAATAGTTAGTCCTATCCTCTGATACGGCCGAAACTGCATTACTTTTGTTTTTTCAAAGTTTAATGTAAGATTTAAACTACTTAAGTAAGCCACTATATTTTTTAAACAACTTGTGATTTTCCTATGTAACCCGTCGATGTTTTTTGGATCACCTGTAACCAGGAGTGTTGCATCATCCGCGAATAATATAATTTTTTGTGACACCACTGATGGGAGCTCATTTATATAGGCTAAAAACAATAAGCATCCCAACACGCTGCCCTGCGGAATAGACCCTGAATTTCTTTCAATTTGAGAGTTAACTTTCTTTATTTTATGAGTTTTTTCATCTAAATAGTCAATTTGAACGTATTGTTTTCTATCTGTTAAGTAAGAAGAAAGCCAGTCATGAGCATTTCCACGTATACCCAGTGAATGTAATGTGTCTAACAATATTCTGTGCACAACTCGGTCATATGCTTTGGACATATCCATAAATACTGCTATTACACATTGATTTTTATTCAGCGCATTTAGTATATCCAGATTGCATTCAAATATGGCTGAGGTTGTGGAACGATTTTGCCGAAACCCGTGTTGGTATTTATTAAAGATATTAAACTTCTCAAAGAAATTGTATAACTTTTGACAAATTATTTTTTCAAAAATTTTTGAGATTATAGGCAACAGAGCTATGGGGCGATAGTTGGAGACGTTGACTTTACTGCCTTTTTTATAAATAGGCTTAATTACTGCCAATTTTAAACTATTCGGAAATATTCCCTCTTCGTACGATTGCGTTACTAATTTTGTTAGTGGACCCAAGAACTCGTCTACACATTGCATCAGTAAGGTGGCAGGGATTTCATCGTGACCAAAGGATTTTTTTCGTTTTAGGCTTAATATTGCTTTTTTGACGTCATTTTCTGTGATATCACTTAAATAAAATGAATTAGGTAACGATATTTTGTTTGTTACATTTGAGGCGCCGCATTTTTGGCTTGAACCAATATTTATAAAATATTTATTAAAAATCCCAGCCACTTTTGTTGGCGATGTTATTTGTTTATCTTCATAGTTAAGGTATATATTTTCGACTTTCTGGTGTTTCGATGTCTTTGTTTTTTCGTTTATTATTTTCCACATCTCTTTATATTTATTACTTGACATTTTCAACCTTTTTATGAAAGATTTTCTTTTTTCTGTGTTAATAATTTTTTTGAGTATCTTAGTGTATTTTTTTGCGTATATATTTAAAATGCTATTATTATAATAATTTGAGAGATGCCGTAGTATACGCTTATGGTAGCAACATTTTTTTAATCCCTTACTAATCCATTTAGTGTATGGTCTATTTTTTATCACTATTTGCGTTCGAGGAATATGTGCATCTAAAAGTGTTTTAATTTGTTCATAAAAGTTATCATAGTTTGTATTAACATTATTGCTCTGTAGTATAATTTTATTCCAATTTATTTGACTCAAGTGTGCTTTAAAGGCTTCTTTATTTTTCATATTATATATTGCTGGAAGCCTGTTCTAAGATTAGAAGATTATAAAGGGAGAAAGATCAATAAACATTCTGGCCTGGTGCATTTTTATGGGTGGTTTTAATAAGAAATAAAATAGGTAACAAAATAATATAGTTACTATAGATTTTAATTCAGTGGATGTTCATTCCATTCTAAATAAATAATAACATTGTACAGAAATGGTTTAGGGGCCCCTTCACCTGTGATTATTACTACAATAATAATTGTTCACATGCTGTTAACCATATTTGTTTTGATAATTACAATACTTATGTTGTTATGACTTATTACATGTTAGCTAAAAGTAAATAATAATACTATAAGTAAGTAAATAGTACATACATGAATCTACATTTGTTTATTAACTAACACTAAGAGTTTTTGTTTTATAAAAAATAAAAACATTACATTTATTAGCTTAATATTAATATTTACTGTCCAGATTTTCTTGAGCCATATGACTTCCATAATAATAAGTACAGTTTGTTATAATATATCCCGAAGCTCAGTTTGCCTCTTGGCATAGGCCTCCTCTAACGATTTCCTTAGAGGAGGCCTATGCCAAGAGGACCTTTCCTGGAAAACATTGGAAAATTCTCCAATGTTGTCCAGCCGTGAGGTTTAGGTCGTCTTCCCATCTTGTATGTTGGCGTCCTCTACTTCTCTTTCCATCCCTGGGATACCAATCAGTGACACTTTTACTCCACTTATCTTGTGGGTCACAATCATGTGACCTGCCCATCTCCATTTTTGTTGGTCTATTCGGGTAATTATGTCAACTACTTTTGTTTTTTCCCTTATTGTGCTACACCTCACTCTGTCTTGTTTCTTTACCCCTATATTATTTCCATGGCTCTTTGGCATAGTTCCAGCTTTTCTCTGTGGTATTTACTGAGGGCCCAGGTTTCACATCCATAGGTGATGACCGGAAGTACGCATGTGTTGAAGACTTCCCTTTTTATTTGCATACTTAGTTCTTTGGATTTCAAGACTTCTTTCAAGGACCAGTATTTCTTCCATCCATTAGCTATCCTTCGCTCAATTTCCTTAGTGGTTTGGTCTTTATGAGATATTAACTGTCCTAAATAGATGTAGTCTGGTACATATGTGAGTGGTTGGTGGTCAATTTTAATATCTACTGGTTCAGAATTTGTAAGCAGTTTTGTTTTGGATTTGTTCATGGATAGACCCACTTTCCTACTTTCATTGTTTAGTGATTCTATCATTTTTTTTTTTGGTGCGTCGGATTTTCCTCGAATAGGACTATATCGTCCGCAAATCTTAGGTGGTTCAGTTTGACACCTTGGATGTTAAGACCGTGATCTTTCCAATCCAGTTTGCTGAAGACACTTTCCAGAGCAGCCGTGAACAACTTTGGTGATAGAGCGTCTCCCTGTCTTACTCCTCTCTCGATTTTAAACTTTTTTCCCAAGGTTTCTAGTTGAATTCTTGCTTCACAGTTCGAGTAGATGTTCTTTATAATATTGATGTAGTTTATAGGAATGAATTCCATTTCCAGGAATGACTTCCATAGATAAACATAAATACCTTTGGTCAATATAAATAATAATATATTTCACTTGAAAAAGAAGAATAATTCATTATAAACTATAAACTTCAGAGTAATTGCATGCATCAATATTAAATTGATTCTTATTTATTAATTTAAATATTTAATACCAATAATTTTCTCAGACATAATGTTACGGTTTCGTCCGAAACTGGGAAGTGAGCGCAATCGTGAGTGGCGGTGTTGTTTATGTCTACATGTACGAACTGGCACTATTCTACTTGGATCATGGCATGTGGTGAGTCTTTCAATACATTATTAGTATTATTACGGATTATTATAATTTAATTCTAGATTTATCATAAATTATTCTTATTCAATGTTCTTTCTAACTATCAATCAAGATAAACGTACCACAGCCTAGAATTTTGTAACTGCTGCCCAACAATTGATTAAGTCACAAATATTTCTTTTTGATCCATTATTTTTTAAGAAAAGTAATAAAAAGGACAGTACAAAGAATTGATGCGGGAAGACCATAATTTTTCGAACTTTTTCTAACCACCAAAATTTTTCTGACATTTATAATATTATATACATTTATTCAAAACATTTAATGAAAAGGACAGTGTTGAGCGACAATACAACAGATATAGTTAATTGTGAATTTCAATATTGGTTTAATCTGTTTAATTTAAGTATTAGTTTTAGACGAAAAATATTTGTCATCAACAGATGCTTCATCTCGTGGCTTTGGGCTTTTTGGCTGCTGTAGTACGAGACCCACGACTGTTGGATGAACTTGAACGTGAATCAGCGCCAGTTCCAGACTGGAGTGATGTAGGTCAAAGAAATGAGATACCTACACCACTTCCTAATTACGTGCCAGCGCCTACATCTTATCCTCATCACTCTATACAACCAAGAGATCGCAGCCTCATATACCGTAAGTAATGTTGTTGCACACCTACTAACGCAAACTGAACACATCTAAAACCCCGTTACTGCGGTGGGGTAGCCTTAGTTGTTTTACCCAAGAGCTAAAAGACCTCCAACAGTGTAGATTTAATTTTGTAAGTTTTTCAAAGGTTCTAAAATACAGCTTCCTTATTTTTCAGTAACAACTACCATTTAATTTATACTTTTCAATATAAGGCAACTGCAAACAACAATTTTTTTTCTGCTGCATAGCATATTACACAAAGGACACACTTTATAGGCGAGGCAAAAACAAAGTAACTAACAATTTGTTCAATAATGTAATTTAACATTTAATTTGTACAAAAGCACATGCATTTGTGATAGTGAGTCCACAAGATAGAGTGAATCAACGAGTTACATTGGTACCTACAATATCTATTTAATTTGTATTTGCAACATCTCCAATAATTTATGCTTTATAAATTCTTGCATGTCTCAAAAGGGCATAGCCCAGTGCTATTTTAACAATTTCCCAGCGTAAATGATCAAAAAAAGATAACAGCTACTTATTCATATTTGATTTAACAAATTATTAAGTCCTTAGGTGGTGGGTACTCAATCGGAAATTGAGCATGTCTATTTGTGCGACCTTAATTAATTGTGTGTCCATGGTATAGATGATGTGGATGTGGGTGCACTGGTTACAGTGTGCACCCTGGCTATCACTCTCATGCTGATCTACGGAGCGGCGCGCGGCAAGCCTGCCCACCTCCTGCCTTTCTTCTGCCTTCAAATATTCGACTTCGCTATCACTGTGTAAGTACACCCTATAACTAACCGGTTGGCTAATTCGCTACTAAGGGTAGAGTTCACCAACACTTAAACAGGCGATTATTATTTAACCGTCGGATTTTGACATTTTTCTGTATGGAAGAAATGTCAAAAACTGCTGATTATCTTTTAATCTTGATTTACGTGTCGGTGAACTCGGGCCTAAATTTCATCGTTTAAAATTTTCACATATACGATACTAAAGTATACGAGTACAATGTACGCCATTACATAAATGCATTGTACCGAATTGTGATATTCCGACATATTGAATACAAATAATATGTTTAATTTATGCATTTGCGAACCAGCCATGTCATTGTGCAATAACAATCTATCTAGTTGCTACAGGCCATTGTCCTTTTACTGTTATGATCAAGAGCTTAGCCTGACTTGCTCTTATCTAATCATAAGTGTGAACGTGAAACAACATAAAGCATACGCTTTCATAGTCCATTTAAACCTTTCTTTTTATATAAAAACATACCTTTACAACATAGGAATTATTGATTATTGGGAAATAAAAAATACTTAAAATGCTTACACTTTGTTAGGTGTATTGCATACTACCTACTACCTAACAAATCAACGCTTGACCTAAAATTAATTTTCTCGAAATCGAAGTGAAACTTATTGCCGCACTCAGAGACGTCAAATAACGTTAATGAGTACTTAACGTCAAAAAATGACAATTCAAAACTAGTCGCTATTCTGGCCGGGTCTATGGTCTAGATTTGAATGAAAATTTTTGACATTAAATACTCATTAAAGTTAATTGACGTCTCTGAGTGCGGCAGTTAGAGTGTAAAACACTGGCATAAATAGCCATCGTACCCCTTGACTTACTATCACCCTCGGCAACGGGTCGGGCTGATAAAATCGTCTTGGGCTACAATGGCTCATTTTATGCCCTTGTTGTACAATCTACTATTTTTCATCATCATCATCACCAGCTTTTTTAAGGTTCCCACTGCTGGGGCACGGTCCTTCCTCATGGATGGAAGAATATAGGGAGATTGGGCCATAATAACCCACCACGCTGGCCCAGTGCGGGTTGGTGGGTATTAACGCTGCAGTCGAGCGTCCGGAACCAATGGCTTTGCGTGCCTTCCAAGGCATGGACGAACTGGATATAGTAAATATTTAGTCACCCATCCAATGACCGGCCTTAGCGAAATTGCTTAGTTTACGCAATCGCAGGCCAAGCACGCTATGCCACTGCGCTAGCGGGCTCTTCTCCTGTCTTTCATACCATTTTATTATTCACTTCACTCTTGCAGTGTAACAGCTACGGGATACCTGTGCTATCTGCGCTCCGTGCATCGCTTGGTGGCGGAGACACGGCGTGTGCCGTGGCGGTCACAGTTGCTTCAGCTGCCGGCGCCGGCTCTCGCACTGGTCGTTATATCTTCTTTCCTGCTCGCTATCTTGCTGAAGGTTAGAAAACTTTATGTACGGCTATAAGACCTTATGTACACTTGATTTGCAAATAAGGAATATGAATATGAAAAAAAAAACTTGAATTAAATCTCAGGCGTTTAAAATGCGATCTGAGGTAAGTTAATAATTTTACGTCACACCCCCTGACCGGGAAGTGGGTTTTTCTGTACGCGTAGCGGGCGGAAAAGGCCGCTTTATGGTCGGGTGTGACATAAAATAAGCTATGAATAAGGATCTTAAGACTCTTAGCTCTGGGCTCTGAAAGTCTCAAACACCAACAAGAGGGCGTTAACGTCTCAGAACCTATGGGTTAGTTATGGTTGAGCAGAATACAACTATGACCCATTTCTCTCCCCAGTGTCTTACAGGCAACTAAAGCCTTGTTCGGACTAGGCTAGTATTTTAGTCTAGTGGCGAGTAATTTAGTAGCTAAACTATTCGCTACTGCCTAAAAATCGTTCGCATTACAGTCTAGTAAAGCTCACAAGTCAGTGGTACTCTGCAAGATGAACAGCCTACAGCATACCATTATTCACTAACCTGATGTTTTTAATTCTCAATTTTATTTCCTTTTCACCAAATCCGGCTATATTCATCTTATTTTCTATATCCAAGTATGCTCTTCTGTTTGTTTTTATAACACGGGGACTTAACATTCCATAAGCAATCATGTTCAATATAAATGGAAACAAATTTTAAAGTAGTTTCCTCGCTCCAGCGAAACGACATTTTCACGTCAAGTAATGAACTCGACTAAATCGACAGGTTCGGACTTGTTTAGCCGGCGGCTGAGTGACCACGGACGCGTGGTGGGGGGTGCTACTCGCTACTAGACTACTAAAAAAAATAGAATAAAATGGATTGACTCGACTAAATTACTTACTAATCCACTCGACTAATTTTTTGGTGTTCAGACACGTTTAGCTACTAAATTACTCGCCACTAGACTAAAATACTAGCCTAGTCCGAACAAGGCTTAAGAGTAAAGACGACGATGAGTAGTAACTCTTAGGCCACCTAGCAATGTACTGTGATTTCCGTGCCCGATATATGGTCAATAGGCTTCCCACCTATTATCTGGGACCTAACCAAATTGGCGAGACATGGGTGTTAATTCACCTTGGGCTACCTCTTCGGGGACATAGGCGTGATTTATGTATGTATGTAAAAAATCTTAATGTACCTATTTACTCTTTTCGCCAGGTGTACTGCATCAACATAGTGTGGCGGTGCTACAAGTACCTGACGATGCGCTCGCACGCCCTCCAGAGCCTGACGCCGTTCGTGATCTCGGGCGAGGCGGCGGCGGCGGCGCCCGCCCCCCCCACCTACGCCGCCCCCCCGCCCGCGCCCGACTACTCGAGCCTCCTGCCCAACTACGAGGAGGCGGTCAAGCAGACCCCCCCGCCCTCGTACCGCGCCGCCACCCTCATGGCGGTCGTTGACCCGGCCGCTGTAACGGTAAGCGTACAAACATACGCGTAAAAACATACCTTTATAATATATATAAAATAACTTTATAATAATGGGTGCTAGTTCACCTCTGCCTACTCCTTCGGGGATACAGGCGTGAATTATGTATGTATAATATACAACATAGGAATTATTGATTATTGGGAAATAAAAAATACTTAAAATGCTTACACTTTGTTAGGTGTATTGCATACTACCTACTACCTAACAACTCAACGCTTGACCTAAAATTACATACATACATACATAAATCACGCCTATATCCCCGTAGGGGTAGGCAAAGGTGAACTAGCACCCACGTTTCGCCAATTATGTTATGTCCCGTGTAATAGGTGGCGAGCCTATCGCCATTTGTCGGGCACAAAAGTCGCAGTACATTGCTAGGCGGTATAAGAGGAACGCTGCTGCCCATTCCTCATCATTGATTTATCCTTAGTCGCCTTGTACGACACTCGCAGGAGAGATTTGGGGTGGTGACAATTGTATTCTACTCTGCTGTCACCACACGGCACGGTCTGGTGGTTTGCCCACCGGAATTAAGATCCGGAGGTCCCGGGTTCGAGGGTACAAAATTTGTACTCGGTTTGGTTGGTGGTAGGACTTCTTTCAAGTCCGCCTGGATAGCTACCACCATCTCGTCAAAATCTGTCGCCATAATAATAATAATGTTAACAGCATTATTGTGTTCCGAGAATTTGTGATAAGATAGCCAGCCCCTCTGTGATTGAGAGTTACAGGTGTAGCTCGATTCCATCTTCAGCCCTTATGGTCACTTACTGTCAGGTGAGATGAAGAGCAAGAGCTTGCCAGTCTATCATTAAAAAAAGTGAAATCCCCCCTCCCCCCACTACACGGCACGCCTGAGCCGAGGTCCGCGCTTTTAGAGGCACCCTCAGGCCTGCCGATCCAAGCTCCGACTCCGGAGCCCTGTGAGGCTCACCGCCGCAGTATATCTCTCCCGGGAGATGAAGTCCCCAATGGGGGACGCTTGCTGTGGAGATTCCCTCACAGGGAGTACTCGACGCAAGGCTTGAGGACAAGGTCTTCGCCTTCCCCAAAAAACTTGGTAGATGCTGTAATGGCCTCTCGGCCAACAGCCTAGGTCCTTCAAAAAACTCCCCCTTATTATCCATACGACAATGTGTGATAAGATAGCCAGCCCCTATGTGGTTAAAGGTAACAGGTGAAGCTCGATTTCATCTTCGGCGCTTATCATCACTTACCATCAGGTGAGACGAAGGGCAAGAGCTTCCCTGTCTAGTATAAAAAATCAATATCTTACTGATCTTACCATAAATACGTATTAAGATATGAATGAACCATAGACTATTTAGATGACTATTGGGAAACAACGGTCCTGGCATACCACATACATACGTGTGCCCGGTAGATGGCAATAGGTTTGCCCCTGTTACATGTTATCTAAAATAAATGAATCCTCATCTTCGTACCCTGCTCACAGTTTATGTGCTCTCTGTGTGATATCCTGTGTCCCAATCCTCTTTAGGTGGCGACATTAACGGTCTGACGCTATAAAGCCATTCTCATCTGATTCATAGCAACCTATGTATCTTATCTGTATTACATAAGAGTCGTAACTCGCCTCTATCTTGGAAGGGGAAATGTTTATGTGATGAAACACAGACCCGTGAATATCTATCGTGTCTGTGTTATCTTATGTGATATATTTTTGTATTGAGTATCCAAAACAAGCATTTAAGCAGATTATAACATGATAGGACTTAATTAAGATATTAGTTGTAATTGTTTTTATTCTTTTTCCTTAACATCTTTTTTCTTTTGTCTATACAGACCGAGAACTCACTGCAGCCCTCCCACACAATTGTGATGATGCCACAACTGGGTACCCAAGATCGCGTCTAAATCTAGCATCCAAAAAGCCGGCGACTTAACACATACCTTTAAAAATTTTAAACTGCAAAATTATTACAATAAATTATTTCAAACATACGTATCAGTCTAAAACATCATTCAAATCCATTATTATTATAAATTATCAATAATTTGGTTTGCTTGAAAGAAACTTCAAAGATTTTGACGTTTTGCACAATAGCGCCATCTCTCGATACTTTGTTCTTTTAACATTTAAGACTTGTTTTCGAAATTTTCAATGTTTCCGACAACTATTTCGCTATACCATAGATTCACCATAAGCCAGTCGCCGGATTTTTATGGCCATACAGGATAGAAGCCCAATTTTACATTTTAATTGTTATTTTAGCAAATACCAGCTCAATAATATTCATTCCGTAACAGGCTATGAATTGACAAAAAGAGATGCGTCGGTGATCGATTTGATATTTGTGTTGAACATCTCTAGTTATTTCATAGATAAATTATCATACATTCACACTCAGTGAATCTATGATAATTGTACCTAATTGATCTGTTTAAATAGAAAATTGTTAGCTAGTATACTATTTGTGCCGACGATCCCTTATAAAAATTAAATTACTAGATATGTAAATATAAAATTAATAGTGTAGCTAAATACCTACATTGTTTCTTCATTCGGCGTGAGTATTCAAAATACTACCTTGTTGTAATACTAATATGTTATAAATAAGTATTGATTTTACTTTAAATTCCCAATAAGATTTTTTTTAATATGCATAATTCTAGATTATATACCTTGTCAAATTTAGGATGATAATTTTGACATATCCAATTGTCATTTATTGAAACGTTTTAGTATAGTCACTCCAACTAAATACCTTAACAGTATCTGGGGTTATATGAGACAACACAATTCGCGGCTTGGCGTGAAATGTTAAAATTATCATCCTAAATTTGACATTTGACAGGGTATAACTTGCTTTTTTTTGTGTGCTTACAATCTTAAAGGGGTAATGAATATTCGCCAGTGCCTATTTCAGTAGTGCCTTTATTTTAATACATATACGCCTTTACTTTGTCATAATAACTATATTTTCATTGTAGATTACTATAGTTCCATTGCATTATGTACCTATGTTTATTTTTATTATATTGGAGAATCACCCAATAGTTTATATTTTACTTATTAGTAAATCTTTGTTAGTATATAGATGTAAGACTTTTACAGCGGACTATTGAATTCAAAATGCAAATGTGTATATTTTTGACGAAACAGAACGCGTATTCAGCTGTTATAAATAGCATGTTGTCATGAAACATGACGGCAGAAAAAGTTTTGTATCGATGTGTTGTGATATTTATTCTCCTTCTGTCATCTACCTAGTTTATAACGCTTTGTTTTTGGCTTTACTTCTTATACGAAAAAAATGCAGGAATCATGAATTTTTCGAAAATTTACTGTCTTCTTTGTTTGTGTAATCATTTTTCTAATATTTATACACGTTCAAATGAAAATCAAATAATAATATAATTTACTTCTATTAACAAATTCGGTGATTAAACTTCGATAGGTACCAAATGGAACACTCTTTCCCTTTAAAACTCTACTTTCTATTTTTGCTTAAACATTCCCAATTGAGTTGTGCTCATTGATTGAACTTAAAGCATTTTGGCAGCCATCTTTTTAACTTAATACCTAATAATGTTGCCAGAATAAGGGGTCAGTGGGCTATTTGTCTATAGTCCGACAACTTCGTGCGCGACCTTCCTGCGGTATGAGGGGCGGTGGCGGGGACGGGGCGCTCTGGATGTTAGCGGGGGCGGGTGATGAGGGAAGGAGGGAAAACTCGCTACTCTCCTCATCGCTCGCCCCCGCTAGCATCTAGAATGCCCCGTCCCCGCCACCGTCTCGTACCGCAGGAGGGTCGCGCACGAACTTGTCGGACCATATTGATAATTTGCTAAGTGACTTCACGTTCACGTTACATTGTAACTTTCTCTACAAATAAAAATCAAGTTTTCATGTATATTATGAGGTTATTAAGGTTTGAAAATGTGTTTCTTTGTGTTTTAAAATAGGCATAAAACTAACATGAGCTATTGTCATCTTTTCAGCCGTTTACTTTGATTAGTTTCCTACTCTGTGTCTGAGATAAATGTCTATAGCTTAATCGGTAGGACATATAGTGTGCGTATGACTAATATATTCTGTGTAACTTAAAATATTAGTGGTATATAATCTTTTTGTATGTTGGAAAGTAAAATCTAGATTAGACAATTATTGAGTGTCCTAGATATCTGCTTAGTGTCATCGTTATCCTTGTATCTATAGACAAAAGAGTCCATGAGTAGTTTCGTAATGGCCTAAAATACCTACTAGACTTATGGAATCATGTTTTCTTGCTTCACTGACATCGAAATCTGCTTAGTATTATTTTTATGTAGTAGGTACAATGAACAGCGCGTTTAGTGAACATAGTTTGGTGTAAAATGTCGTTTTTTCTGTACAATCAGCGTCAAACATTTAATAACATACAGTTTACAAGACGCTACACTAAATTTTATTAATCAAACCATAGGGAAGACCTGTGTCCCAGCAGTGGGGACATTAAGGCTTGCTTTTCCAACAGAGCTGTGCGAGGATGCGTTGCGAGGAATGTGTTTTGAGGAGGACCAATAGTTTCGCTGTATTTGAAAATAGAGTGATTCTATTGGTGTAGGGGTGTGTTTGAGGAGAACCAATAGAATCACTCTATTTGAAAATGGAGTAATCAACGCATACTCGCACAGCTCTGGTGAAAAAGCACCCTTAATGTCTGGTAGCAATGATAACAAGAACCACATTATGTTATCATAATGTATCGTGAAGACTTCACAATTTTGACATCTTGCGATTAGATAAAGTTTAATAAAGTTCATTAGTCTATCAGTTATGGCTATCTCTTTCTCTTGTATGCTGTTTCGTTCTACTTCTTTTAGGCTGCGTGTGATAGATTTCGACGCAAATTACTATGCTCTTATTTATGTTTTGTTTCTAAAATGTCATTGGCTGGTAATAAATCTTAATAAGTTTGTTTTCATGATTGTGTTAAATAAAGTATGGTATTGCATTTCGTGATATTGGGAAACTACCATTGCATTTTTTGTAGTATAATTAATTCACGGCTACAAAACGGTATTGCATATGTATAGATAATTATGCTAATATCCTTTTTTTGAAGGTGTAAATACTATCATAAATTTATACATTTTTACTCTTAACATCTTTCAAGTTTTACAAAATTCTTCAAAAAGTTCTTGCCTGCATACAGTGGCTTAGATGGTTGTTTGTGCGCTAACTATATTTTCTTGAAACCTTTGTCGCATAGCGAATTAGAATTAGAATTGGACATTGAGTCGTAAGGCTTTTAAACTTGGGACAGTAATGGTGCCGTCGAATTAGTTGCTACATTTATTACTACTGTGACGCCACACCTAATCCCTGGTCAAATACTATCTGTATGTTACTTTGGTATAAAATAACTATATGAATAAAGCACCGTAGTTGGGTCAATAAATTTGCAATCTTCACCGATCGTTTGTTTGTACGATAGCATAGCTTTATGTGTGACCAAAATGTGTAGTAAAAAAATTTTTCAGAATTTTTAGCCAAGTCTTTGTTTTGATCGGACTATCGGCGAAACTTCCGTACAAACTACTGGTTTCTCGGCAACCTATTTGTCTGCCAATTTGCTAGTGAGGCGTAAGACCGACACGTTTGATATCAACTTTAATGTGTCGACACTTCGTTGGCGTTGGTTTTTGGTTTTTTTTATCTTTATAGACAGAAGCATTCTGCGTACTCCCCCATTCTTCCTCTTAAATGTATTGTATTCATACCAGCCCGGCTTCCATGGCCACCGAAACACGATAAGATAAAGCCATCGCTTTGAACTGTCAAAAACAATGGATTTTTGACAGTTTTCAGCGATAAATGGCTTTATCATGACGTGTTTCGGTGGTCATGCTAACCGGGCAGATAATAATAAGCGAATGTTGATTTGATTGAAATAAGATTAACACCTGCCTCCTGTTGTATTGAGATAAGTACATAATTATACATTATAGTATCTAATATGCATCGTCCGTCATTAAAGTAACATACCTAATGGTAAAAATAGTCTTAACATTATGTAATGTAGCATCTATGTATGTTCATTTTGTTTTACGGTTATCTATTTTTTGTTGAATATAATTATAAGGGCACTAGTTATTCGTAAATCGATGTGTAATTATATGTATCTATAGTACTTTTAAATTATGAATTATGTTAAGGATAACAAAGAAATAAATTTTATTTCAAAATATTGTTTTTTGCTGAGATATACCATACCTAAAGCCCCAAGCTGTGCCTGTGACCAAAACCTTCAGATTAATTCCATTCTAATATTTATCTATTTACCATCTGCCACGGCTAGTTGGTTGAATCTCTGCTTACGAAATAATGCAACTATCACATGCTTTGGGCACCGTGCCAACTATTTCTCGAAACGGTAAGTAATAGAATTTAGTACCTACTGAATTTGTTTATCAACACTGCCCCAGAAAGCTATAGACAGTAGAAGATACAAATTGTTTTCAAACCAAATAAAATTATAGGTACCACTCTATTTACTCCGAGGTACCACTGCATACCCGATCAGTGTGTCAACATTAAGGAATCAAATCGTTTAATTAGGGTTACCTAGGTACTTATTATTTTGATTTTTATTTTAATATCATATTAATCAAGCAACGGACGCGGGTTCGATTCCCGCTTCTAGATCATAATTTTTCGAAATTCTTTTTCTAACCACCAAAATCTTAGTACTAATTTTTCTAACATTTATATAATGTTAAAATTAAAATCGAATAGATTATATTAATGTTAGAAAAATTATCACAAAGAAATTGGTGGTTAGAAAAAGTTCGAAAAATTAAGACGTCTTGGTTCGCCGAGTGGTAAGTATTCTAGAGGCATCTGCCCAGAATGCGGATGACGCGGGTTCGATTCCCACATCAAGACTATAGTTTTTCGAACTTTCTAACCACAAAATTCTTTAGATACAACTACCGTCTCCCTAGTTTTCAGTCAATATAATAAGTAGGTATTCAATAAATTTTGCGAATTCCGTTGGCAACTTTAAGTAAAAATAATATTTATAATAAACATTCTAACTTTAACATAAAGTCAAGTCTCTCAAATATATTTTATGAATAAAGCCGCTAAGTGCTTAATCGAAACGTTTAGATAATAGTTACACCGACCGACGTAATCATTTTCCCCTCTAGACAAGTGGCCCATCTAGTATTCTAGTCGAACGAACGAATAGAATACCTAATGTATGAAACTGACGTAGGTACTTCAAGAACATGGCTACCTTAGTGTCAAATGAAAGAGAGAGAAGCTGTCAAAAATGTATCTAAAGGGATTGTTCCTAGATTATTTGGGATTGGCGCAGTAGGTACCTATATGTTTCATCTTCAATTCATATATTGGTAGCGCCAATCACATTAATTCATAATTAATCCTTCACACTGGAAACTCAGTAATGGTGAATGAATGTAATTCGACTTTAGTAGCTATGTTTTCTTTTATGAGGAATAGGTAATCGAAAAAAGTTTGATAACTGATTAAAACTTAAGTATAAATGTCCATAAGCGCTATGTTATGTACGACGTCACAGTAGCCGGCGAGCGAAGTAGCGGTGCAAAGGTCACTTCGAATGCTCGCAATTTGCAAACAATCCTTTAGCGCAGGCGCGGGCGTGTGCAAGTCCTGCAGTGCAAGACGCGGGTCGTGGCCGGACGCCGGTCGCTCGGGGCCGGAGTGCGGAGCGGAGACACAGCGTGCATTTTCTATTTATATCGACATCAGTCCCCTTCCCCGCTCCCCGCGCGCATGCGCCCCATTCTCTTGAGAACGAGGAAAGTGAAACTTGCACATCATGGTATGAGCCGGTGTACGCCGCCGTCGCCTCGGAGGACCATTGCTCGCAGCGCGGCCATCGGCAGGCAGGGGCGCGGCGGTCGCAGGATGGCCGATGCCCGGCCAGCTGCTCACTTCGGCACTGCGGCAGTTCTGCGTCACAAATCAGCTGAGTCGCCTGCCAAGAGCGAACGCTTGTGACGTCTCTCGCGGATCGCGTGCCGCGGGACCGGCGTCGCGATGGCGTCCACCATGCAGCTCGAGTTTACACAGGCGATGACCGACTTCAAGACCATGTTCCCGGACATGGATGACGACGTCATCGAGGCGGTGCTGCGCGCTAACCAGGGAGCGGTAGACGCGACAATCGATCAGCTGCTCGCGATGAGCACCGACAACCAAAACGAGAGGCTGCGCATCGAAATGGAGCGCGTGGAAGGCAGCACACCGCGTCGCAAGGACCGCCGGAGCGGAACGAAACCCGCTCAAAACGGAGACGACAACGACACAACCGCGCTCGTGTAAGTTGCACTTCTAGATTTTAAAAATGTTTGTTAGATAGAACATCCGTTGGTTTAGTTAGACTATAAAACGCTAGCGGAACAAGGTTGTGATTTGTGTAGTTTTTTTTCTTTGTTTATATCAATCGCTTGTTCAGATATCAATCTTGGAAAACAATACTGCCAGTTTAAAAAGCAAAATGTCAATTTTCAGGTTTAAACGATTTTTTACTAAATATGTTTCTAGGAGGCAACGTGAAGCAACAGGTTAGCATGACAAGCGGAATAACACCTTTTAGGATATAGTAATGTTATCATGATGCTGCGAGGGAACTCGCAGTGTAGTCGCCATTGTACCTACACTACCTACTAAATTGATATTAATCTAAAGGTCTTTGTGTGTTATTCAGACCTTAACAAATCGTGTCTCGTCTCGCATACACTTAACTGGATTAAGTAATAACTTTTACTCATACCTGCTTATTCTTTTTAAACCTTTGATCAGTCAGTCGGATTTATCGGACAGATATTGTAATCATTTCTTTTTCCAGAAGCATTCCGTTACAAAAACAAGACTTACTGCCGCACTCAGAGACGTCAAATAACGTTAATGAGTAGGTACTTAACGTTAAAGACAATTCGAAACTAGTCGCTATTCTTGCTGGGTCTATGGTCTAGATTTGAATGAAAATTTTTGACATTAAATACTCATTAAAGTTAATTGACGTCTCTGAGTGCGGCAGTTAGGTATATAGATACCTATGGTAATAGGGGTGACGAAGACACTATAATCATCAAAAAAATGTCATGGTCCCACCAAACTATATTTGGTAGAATATGAGATTTTTTTAGTGAGTTGGTTTAATTTATTTTTGTGACGGTAAGTAGGTACATAGGTATACGTACCTATATTTATCGTGGAAGTTTTAAGTTTAGAATACAGTTTGCATTTTGTTTGCAAGTTACAACAACACGGGGAAAAGAGGCGCCTAACAAATATCCAATCGCGTCGTGTCGGTTGTTATATAGCCTATAGCCTAAATAGATAAATGGACTATCCAACACAAAAAGAATTGTTCAATTTGCACCAGTAGTTTCTGAGATTAGCGCGTTTAACCAACTAACCAACCAACCAAACAAACACTTCAGCTGTATAAAATTAGTATAGATTTTACAATATATACGGCGCGTGGTGACGGCAGAGTAGAATACAATCACCACCCCAAATCTCCCCCGTGGGTGTCGGACAAGGCGACTAACAATAAATCATTGAATAGGAATGGGCAGCAGCGTTCCTCGTAAATCCCCTAGCAATAGTACTGCGACTTTTGTGCCCGATAAATGGCAATAGGCTCACCACCTATTGCATGGGATCTAACAATTGGTGAAACGTAGGTGCTAGTTCACCTCTGCCTACCCCTTCGGGGATATAGACGTGATTTATGTATGTATGGATATGTATGTATGGATGTAGATTTTGCAAGATGTATCGTTTAATTTTCAGTGACATCGACGAAGAGACAGTGCCTCTGGCAGTGCGCAAGAAGTGGGTGCCTCGGATGCTCGGTCCCCTGCCGCCCATGTTCCTGCGCATACCTCCCTGCACTGACGCCAGGATCGACCTCAGTCTGGACATGGACGACGATCGTATCGCCACGTTCCTCCAGAACGAGGAGTTCATGGCGGAGCTCCGGTGGAACCAGGAGTTCATGGCAGCATTGGACAGCGAACAAGGCCAGAAACCCAAGGAGCATGACGACGAAGCTGTGTTCAAAGAGCGCCTCAAACATATGGGCAAATGTAAGTGATAGTACATTTTATATCGCAATTAGTGTAAATTATTTACAAGGAACAAGCTAACGTATACATTCCTTAAAAATAATTAGAGTAGGGTCACTTCCTTTGTTTCGTTTTATTCTCGTTCGATTGACAAGTTTCGTTTCGGAGAATTATAGTAGATCTCCTGTTTCCAGTTTATCTGGAGTCGGCACAGTATGTGTGTCCTCTTATATTATGTGTCACCCACTGCCTTTTGTTTTGGGAAAATTGTCAAAGACAAAGCTGAGTAAGCTGTTGCAATGCTGACAAGAATAAAGATCAACGATTATAAATGGGAAATTTTAAACCTTACATCCGAAAACGTTAACATAAAATTCATGCATAGCTTACACATAGCATCTAGCGAATTTATACTAATTCCCTTCAAATTTGTTCTTGGGGATCCGACCGGCATAAAAAATTAATTAAAATATACCTGATCCACCAGGGGATCGGTTCTTAGGGATCGGACCGGAATAACTCTAGCAACCAGCCTACTGGATCATTATCAAATTCTTATAGGTAATAGGTAGGTATAGGAGACTACTTTCTTAGGTACGATTGTGTGTTCGCTTGCCTAACTATGCTTATTTCTCATTAATGCTACCCATTTCTCATTATTGTTTTCACCCTTAGTCGCCTTGTACGACACCCGCGTGAGAGATTGGGGTGGTGACAATTTATATCTGCTCTGCCGTCACCACACTTACAATGCCCGGTGCATATAGCCTCTCCAATATAGTAACTAAAACTGTGTAGGTATACGCATAAAGGCGTATTGCCAGTGCCGAACAGACCCCCGGCAGTGCCTGTGTGCAATAAGCTTCATGTGCCTCTTTTTTACACCTACGTCAGTCGGTGCGAAACCTTATAAAGCGCTTTTTTTGTGGTAGTATTGCGTCTGGCGCCCCTATTGTCCTAGCGAGCGGTGCCTGTGAGCGCCGCACACATCGCTCGCATATAGGGGCGGCTCGGCCCTGCGTATAACTTATTGCTATTGCTACGTACCCACTACACGGCAATGAGCCGAGGTCCGCGCCTTTAGAGGCACCCTTAGACCTGTTGATCCAAGCTCCGACTCGGGCGCACTGTGAGCTTTCCGCGGCAGTATATCTCCCCCGGGAGATGCCGTCCCCCCATGGGGGACGCCTGCTGTGGAGGCACTCTCACAGGGAGTGCTCGACAAGTTTGTCCTAAAGACAAACAGGTCTTCACCTTCCCCAAAAAACCCGGTAGATGCTGTAAAGCCTAGGTCCTTCAAAAAAAAACTTATAGCTACATCACCCTAACTTGTATAAACCTCAATCTGCATTCCATTTCAGTGTCCCGGAAGAAATTTGCCCAGCTAACACGCCTGTTCGGAACACGCGGTCTTCAACGGAACAGGACGCCCCGTCCGTCGCCCCGCGGGCCTCCCGACAGCCTTCTCCTCCAAGAGGAGCACAGTGATGATGACGAAAAACCGCAGGTTAACAAAAAACCACAATACAAGGTGTAACGATCTCGCTCGCCGGCAACTCTATGACAATTCATTGAGCATTCTCAATCCCATTTCGCAAAGTAGACGCGGGAACTCACAGGATCGTTAATACGTACGTTCCATGCTAAGAAGGAAGATTAATGCGCGCTCTGACATTGCAATCTCGGTGTCGATAACAAAAGAACATCGACTTATTTGAGGTAATTGCCTGATAACTGTTTTTTACTTGTGCGTGTCTATAAATACAAAAAGCACAATATTACTAAGATAATAATGTTCATGTTGTATTGTAGGTAACTTAATTGTCTTTAAATACTTTTAGTAAGATTGACTCTTCAGGAATGGACGGCCTTATGAGTAGGTATTACAAGGTTTTGGATAAGACTGGGCTTGTTAGATAAGGAACGATTGGATGTTATTGTTGGTGTAAAAATCACTTTGTACGTGTACATAGAAAATGGATGTGGTAAATTTGTTAAACCCTTTTAATAAACAGCTACTAAAGGTGTTACCCATTCCTTAATTAACGTTGCGTTGTAACAATTCGATAGGAAAGAACTGAAAATGTTTAGACTTCTTCTCTTCAATCAAACAATAGATCGGTTAAATAAAATATAAACTATGGGATTAACGCCTGTTTCACATTCGAAAAGTAAGTTCTGAGTAGCTTAATTGGCAGATCATTTGACAGTTGTAATATGAAATATATGTCAAATGATCTGCGAAGGAAGCTACTTAGCTTGTCGATTGTGAAACAGGCCCTTAATCCTAATATAATAATAAAATATGGGGCATTTATGTATGCGACGGTGGTGGTCTACACTTCTGCGAAGAAATATATTATTATCATGTATTTACCGGCCGGCGTGTGATTCGCAATGTATACCGATTCCATGAACAATATACTATACACATACATCAACAAATGCATAAAGAGAAAAAAAAATAATGAGAATATCGTTTGGAAAATATCCATCATGCCATAAGTGTCATTTCCATAACTTTTATGTTAGGAGGTCAGACACCAAGGTCATAATCGTCTAGACTTTATGACTTATGACTTGAGTAGACGTTTATGACTTATATTCTTCTTCCATTAGACTCTAGACGGATAGATATTTATCATACAACGAATATCTGAAATTATAGAATTCATAATGATATTTTGGTAACGGGTAACAAATTTAGTATCGTTAGCAACAAAAGTATCTTAACAATCACTACTAAGTCATACAAACAGTAATAGACCTCGGAAATAACTCGTAACTCACTGGAGTGGATTGATAACACATCTGTGGTGGAAGAGGATGAAAGTTCCATGGTGTGAGCGTCTGCGTGAGCAATATCCTTTGCTCCATTTTTCCATATAAGCGGAGCTGCCCGGAGCTGAGCTGAGACTTCAAAAATTAGCCAATGATATTGCGGACTGGAAATGAGATTTGTGATTTGAGCAATATCATTGGTCAATTTTTGTCTCAGCTGAGCAGAGCCCCGCTTCTATGGTAACGCAGCCTGACCCCATGTGTAATGACGTGTATCGCGACATATAATTTGTACTAAATGTTCAGCTTCTACTGTTGCTGATCTTATCGTGTTTATTCAAACAAGGGTGAAAGCAACGATGTGAACTTAAAAATTGGTTAGCAAAGATGGTTTTGTACTGGCTGAAAACTAAACAGCCACATCAGCCCGGCTAGCATGACCACCGGAAACACGATATGATATAGCCATTTTCGCTTTAAACTGTCTAAAATCGAAGAGTTTTGACAGTTCAAAGCGATAAATGGCCATATTATATCGTGTGTCGGTGTTCATGCTAGCCGGGCAGGTTCAGGTAATGTAAATAACTGTTGCAATAGATTCTATTCTATGAGTAGTTTGCTTTGTGTTGGTCTCGGCGAATTCAGTTACCGTTATGATACTCGTTAGATACCCCGCTGATCGCCCTCGCAATTTAGACAAGTATGCGCCATTATCCCCTGCGATGCACGCCCGTCGAATTAGGCTCACTTCCCTGTCATTAGGGCCTTTAATACCCTCCAACTGTGTGGTAATTATTGATTTTCGCTACTACTCGGTACCTACCCGTGAAAGTGTAAATTCGTGATTGAGCTTATGCACTGATTAGAAAACTGAAACTGTGTGTGTTTAATTGTACGCTACAGGTATATTATTATGTACAGTTGAAAACTTTGTGTGTGGAAACAGAAATGTTACCTATAACTTTAAAACTAGTCTAGCCGTAGTAGTATTTATTTCACTTAAGTTTTTGTACCAAAGATATTTTTGTCACTTTCAATTGTCTATTTTTAATAGTTATTTATTTTATAAATTTATCGTTAAAATTAAGTTTATTCTAAATTATAGTCTTGTTTTTCTAATAATATTCACTTAAATTACATCAATCTATCTTATACATTATGTAATCAAAATATTTGTATGTATGTAGTAATAACTGTTGTCAGATGTATTTCAGTAAATCTCTGTGTAATCTGAATACAGCACTGCTGATATACGTTGTTATTGTATTAATTTTGCTTGTCTGATTTATCGCGGATAAAAATAAAATTTATTTATAAAACTTACATTTGTTTGAATTCATTTTATTAGTTATTTTAATTTTTTCCTAATGACATTCATCAATAATAAAATCTATTTACTAAGTGTGAAAACTCAGAGTGGATAAAATAGTAGGTATTTCCCTATGAAATAACATTTCGCTAAGATACAATAGTATTTTTTTTGTTTATTACCAATTCGACCAACCAAGTATGTTTCCTCTTCCATTACTACTCCCTGTTGATTCATATCATCCATCACACCGTAAAGGTGCTAGTGATAAATGAATGTATAGAAAATTGATGGAAAGGACCATGTCGAGAGACCGATGAACGAAGAGAGTGATTGGAATGACAACATTCCAATCCATTACCGCTCAAGGTATTTTGGCTTACCTACTTAGGTTTTACAGCCGTCCGCCTGCCTGACACCATACCTCTTTGGGCACAGTGATACCTCATACGATGACAATGATACCTACCTGTACTTACATTAAATAAAAGATGTCCAACACAATTTTGTGCTGTAGGTAAGTAAACGAAAGATGGAATTGATGGTACACATACATAAATCACGCCTATATCACCGGAGCGGTTAGCAGAGGTGAACCAGCACCACTATCGGGCACAAAAGTCGCAGTACATTGCTAGGTGATATAAGAGGAACGCTGCTGCCGCTACCCATTACTCATCACTGATTTATCCTTAGTCGCCTTGTACGACACCCACGGAAAAGATTTGGGCAGGTGACAATTGTATTCTACTCTGCCGTCACCACACGGCACTGATATGTACAGACAAAATTACTTAAAAGAGTTGGTTACTTAGCCTACATCAGTATATACAAAGCTATTTTTATGGAAACTTAACAAGCTAACCGTAAACTTCAACAAAACTGTATTACAAAGTACTTAATCGGCGAAGGATACAATGTAAAGAGTTTACGTATTGGCAGCACTCTCAATACATTGGTTACCATATATCATTATATGCTCACCGTGTAATCATTAAATAGGGCCAAGACCTCGCAGTGCATCATCTAAATTCATCATCATCAAGCAAGACATGCCCGGCAGGTCAAAGTTCTGTACATGATAAAATGATGGGAATTCAGGACGTAAAGCTGGGTCTGCCGTGATGTCACCGAGATGGTGAATATATTATCCTACACGTGTCATATTGAAGGAATAAGGGGCAGTACATATGAATAATTATTTTCTTATAATACAGGTAAATGCCCACTGGGCCAGCGTATTGGGTTATGGCCTATTCACCCTATGTCCATAAGGAAAGCAGTGCTCTAGTGTGGGGATATTAAATATCTGGTGATGATGATGAATAAAGGTAAAGAAGAAACACTTACTAAGCTACATTTCTTAGTAGGTACCTGAAGCAATGAATAAGAATATACGTTGGTTGAATGAGTAGGAACCTACTTATCAGGAAGCGCGAAAGTAGCATCATTGACAAGGATGACAAAAAGATGGCGTGAATCAGTAGGGGGTGGCTGGCTTGATGATGTCTGACTGTTAATGGAAGAGGAACCACACTGCGCCGACCCCAGATAACCTGGGGTCAGGTACAAATTCTGTTAAATTGTTTAGTTAATTTACCTTTCTATCATTTAGTCCTTAGAACTCAAGATGGCGAATGAACGAGCTCTAGGCACCCAAATTACCGCATACTGCACACGATTACTTATCTGAACGCGGGTGTTTACAATAGAAAACCCGTTTTCCAGTACAAAATCATGCTTGAACGAATGAGGTTACACACGAGAGTAATCGGGCGCGTCCAACTACACACGCGTCAAAGAAAACGCTCTTCATTGAGTTCAGCGGTGCAGAACGGGAAAGTCGAGGCGCTCGGCTGCGGGCAACTTGACGCCTCATGCCATCGCCGCCACATCGCTACTTGCGTTCCCTAAATTCTTTACATCTGCAAGCAGTGCAAGTTTTATTACTAACTAGCTGGGGGCCTACCGCCTAACTCGATTGCTAATGATAGCTATATTGCAATGCACTGCTTACTGCTATAGTAGTCATCCTGAATTTTTAGGCGGCACGGATTTTGTGCCAAATTCGTACAAAATCATTCGGTGCTCATTTGTTCAATGATATTGCTAATAGTTTAGGTACATTTGTGCGAAATGACAGCATGACGTCATAAACTATAGCTTTTGCTTTAGCTATCGAGTTAAGCGGTAGGCCCCCTGATCCGGAATACGTTATTATGCCATTTAAATTATCACGTAGCCATGGCATGGTTACGATTTGGTTGCCATGGTTACGTCAAATGTTTGACAGAAAGGCAGTTTATATGGGAAATTAAATTGTTGTTTTAAATTTTCGTCGCTTTTTTTTAATTTTTTCTTCCTTTTCTGCCTTGCCTGGCCCAAGACAACCATTTTAAAATTAAAATCAGCTAAATCGGCCCAGCCGTTCTCGAGTTTTAGCGAGACAAACGCACAGCAATTAATTTTTCATAAGATTCGAATCATTTATTGCTATACTAGTTTGTTTTTTTTATGTTAGACAGGGAAGCTCTTCATCCTTCATCTCACCTGATGGTAAGTGACAATAAGGGCTAAAGATGGAATCGAGCTTCACTTGGAACCCTCAATCACGGAGGGGCTGGCTATCTTATCACACATTGCCAGAACAAAATAATGCTCATAAATTATGGCGATAGATTTTGATAAGACGGTGGTAGCTAGCGAGCACAAATTTGTACCCTCCTGGGGATCGAACCCGAGTCGAATCGACACATTACTGACTGTGATCAATCGATTAAATGTCTCTCCTGTGATATGATTTTAGCTCCTATTACAAAGTGTTAAGATAAGCCACAATACTTCTTTCGCGAAACTATATTTAGCTTAACTGGGAGTAAAATAATATATTTAAATGTATATGATCAATAAATCCATCTATCCGTTCCTCCGACATGCTACTCTACTTGCGAAAGATCGTAATCTACTAAATAACTACACCCATCGTGCATAACAGTTGCTCCGTACGCGTTTTATCACTTTCACGGACAGCGAGCCACACACAATAGCACTTTTGTTGAAATCTCCTACGGTGACTTGTGTTTTCAATTCATACGAATTGAATCGAATGATTAGAAAATACAACTTACTGCGGATTTCAGAAATTGAACTATTACTTAAAGTGTAAGTTTTAAAGAAGTTTTATTGTATTGACAACAATAGCCATTATAATTCCTATTTTCATCTTGGTTATGTCATTAATTTAACGTTAGTCAGTCAGGACTTATTTTTTTTGCTTTTGAGCGTTTTAAGATGTCTGTGAGAAAAAACAAACTAAAATCAAGAGACGACAATTGAACCCTTCATTATCATCTTCATAAAAAGTAAAGAGAACCTTATTAAAAAAATTACAGTTAAGGAAACTAGAAAAGTAACAGACCGATTTTGTATTTGCGTTTGTCTACGTCCATAAAGATGACTGTCTCAGAAAAGCCTGCTGTACACGGGTAGACTAAATAGTAGAGTCAACTTGCATTCTAGTCTTCCAGTTCAAAGTACTTTACCAGTTAGTAGAGTAACTGTCTACACGTAAATTTACATTTTGTTAGTAGAGTAATGCCTGAAGGGGACACCCAGTGTTGCCGATTTGGCAAATTATATTCTTAATTTAGCATATTTTTTTCACGTTTAGCACATATTTTTGCACCTTAGGCTTTGGCTTTGTTTTGTATGTTTAAATGTTTGAACATTTTTGTTCATATTTTTAAATGGTAGAGTATGATGTCTCTGACAACGTCTATACTTTTAAGATCTATTTTATGTAAGAACCATGCTTTTGTCATCATCTTTTTATTTTCAGTATAAAACAAGAAAAGAAAGTAACAAATATAAAATTGTCTAATTTGGACGGCCGGCTTGGTCGAATGCTCTTATCGCTGGGTATTGGCCAAGAGGTCCCGGGCGCTGCTCTACTCTAACATTACTATACCAATACTGACTACATAAGTATAGTTAGTAGGATAGTTAGGCCTATACCGCGCTACTCTACTGTTTACTCTACCCGTGTACAGCAGCCTAACTATCATACTGCTATAACTTGTAACCAATTGCAAGATTGTCAAAAGTCTTTTGCTATGCTTCGACCATGAATAATATTATTAGGTAATTAATTATTGGATTTCTGACTATGTACAAGCAGCCGTCTTGTCGCACTATTAAGTGAATATGTAATTTAACTAAAATGTAAATTTCTAGAACATAGGTACAAAAGCCTTTTTAATAATAAAAAAAAACAAAATAATGTTATTTAAACTAACAATAATAACAAAATAATAGATCTTACATCAGATTATTACTCGGAATTGTTTCAAAGATTGAAATCTAGCACAAAATATTATCCGGGGTCAACGGCGTGTCTTCTAAGGTACACAGCAGAGTTTGAAATCATGATAATATCAGATGAACTCTCTCGGGAAAAGGATACCTAACGAATCGAACCACAAAAGGTGTTTAATGTACTTTTCTATATTTTTACCTACTTTTGTCATTTAAATTGCTTCAAGTGCAATCTTTATTATTGAAAACAAGGGAGCCAATATTGTACTGTCGTTATAAATGCATGCAACAGCATGATAAGGTAACCACAAACTGCGGAAATTTACACAGTATCCATAAATTCAATCACTCCAAACTCATTTTTGTGTATTTGAAACGTTTTGATCTTTCGTCTTTGTTTCTAAAAAGAAAAAGACTAAAATTCGTCCACCCCTCTGAGAAAATTACCTGCAAGCATTGTTACTAAAATCCTGAAATAGTTTTCGTGTAATTCTGCTATTATGCTCCAAACTATTTCCATAGAGTTTTTGTTACAAGAATAATGTACATATTTAATTCACTCGACATTGACTGATGCTATTAAGAACCCACAACAGCAGTAAATTCCGTGCCATAACGCACAAGTGAAAATACATACATCTAAGTATCTACTTGATATGGTAACAACGTTGGCTGCGTATGAGAGTAAGTAAACGATTTCTATTGAAAGGTTTCCTTACAAGTGAGGGATAGTTTCTAATATTATCTTCATAATCAAAACAGCTGAACATCAAAATGAGAACTAATGGGTAATTATAGCTGTTTTTAGTATTTTATTGATAATTAAGTCTGTTGTAAGGTAAGTCAATAACGCTATCTAAAACGCTTCTGAGAATGGTAAGTTTATTAACATTCTCAGTAATAGTACTTATTGAATTTTAAGAGATTAGTCTGCACATTCAGAATTAGACTGTCCCAAATAAAAACAGAACCTTTTAAATACAATGTATATAACAGCTTTTTTCTATTACATCATGATAATAATCACTATCAGCATTAAAAGAAAAGATAACATCTGTCTATAAAATTATTGGCGTCAGTGATTGATCAGCGTGTGTTAATGTGTCAATAGACTTTTATTGTTTTATATACCACTGAGATGATAATGTATCTATTATAACATTGCTTGCAGTGCAAAGTGGTATGCAAAAACATTACATTCATTTATCAACGCGTTACAATGTCCAATTACCTCACGTCTTACGCAACTTAGTGGCTTATCAAAACAAGTTCGCTAAGCAGCGAAATTGGCGGCCAGGAGATTTGCCGCGATGTGCCTCTAGATTGGGCGTTTTTCCACTCAACGGCCCGACACCGGCACGGTGACGGCACAGCCGTGGGCCGGTACCGGCGCCGGGGCTTCGTTTTTCCATTGCAACGGCGACGGCCGGTGCCGCTGTGCCTTTCTGTGTGTTTGTTTTTGGGTACACACGCACACGGCTACAATATATACACAATACACGTCATGCAGTTCTACTGGCCGGAAGTGAGCTACCGGCGACGGCACCGGCTGGAGTCAACGCCGTGCCGTTGCCAGCGCCGGTAGGTGGAAAAACATGGCCATATATTTCATACATTTTGCTTCCCCGGCAGCCGTGCCGGACCTGTGAGTGGAAAAACGCCCATTTGCCGCGATGTGCCTCTAGATGCGCCCGCGCACTGCGCCGACGACGGCGGCTTCGCACGTGCACCCGTCACGCATCGCGGACACCCAGATATTCGCTCAGTTTCGTCCTAGGCCCCGTGCGGTTTGCACGCACGGAGACAAAGGGTGTGCGTTCAGTGACTATGAAAAATCCAGCTGGCGATGTACCGGGTCCGATACTAGTGCGCTCTACACCTGTTTTTTGCGACGATTCTCTGAATTAATCTGCTCGTGAGTTTTAATTTTTTTTTCTTGCCTATACATATTTAGACAGATCGTCTTCTATGCTGGCCTAGGAGCGAACAAATAACGTAGAATAGGCCAGCCCCGACTTATCCCATGGGTGTCGTAAAAGTCTACTAAGGGAGATTGCCCGGTAGACCAATAAGCACCTTGGGGCACCCGAATGGTGGAGGGCAAACCACCAACAACAGCATACCCAAAGAGGGTTAGTGTCAGGCAGGCGGCCGGCTGTAAAACTTTAGCCAAAACTTTGAGCAGTGTGGATTGGAATGTTGTCATTCCAATCACTCTCTCCGTTCAACGGTCCCTCGACATGGTCCGTTCCATCTCTTTTCTATACATTCATTCATCAATAGCACCTTTACTGTGGGATGGATAATATGAATCAAAAGGGAGTGGATGGCTTGATGACGGCTGACCGATATGAATGGAAGAGGAAACATACTGCGCCGACCCCAGATACACTGGGAACAGAGCAGAAGAAGAGAAGCAGAAGAAGAAATCGTTCCCAGATCCGTGTTCCTCCAGGATTAAATCCACATCCACTGAACCAATTTTCCATCATTGTAACTTAATTTCTTCTTCAAGCCAAAGCTACGGTTCACAAGGCTTTAATTTTCCATGTGAATCCCGGCGATAGAAAAAGGCGTACTCTGTGTAGAATTTCAAAATTTTAGTGTAGAGTGATTGGAACAAAATAACCGTAGCTTTCGTAATTATCCGCAATAAACATTGTCCAAAAGCTATTTGAGTTACTAACAATATGCCTTCTACGGTCGGAACCGCATATTATGTTTAACTTTACCTAAAATATTTTAAAAGCTTATTATTAACTTGTTTTAAAAAAAATCTGACTTATTTCTTCGTTGTTTCAAGAGTAAAAACATATTACAAAACTGCCAACTACATTCAATTTTGTTGAGGTGGGAATCGAACGTACGCTTCTCGCATACATAGCGAATACCTCAGCAATGTTTTCTATGAGATAGAAATCAGTCTTTGGACTTACTGAATAATTTATAGGTAGTGATCGTTTTTTGTTGGTGCCAACAAAACCTAACTTTAAAAGATCCACAAGAGAGCTCTAGTTGCTTTAGTATACTATATAATTATAATTTAAATAAAAATAAACGCTGTACTTACTCTATTTTTGAAGCATTTAGATAATATAATAATACGTTGGGCGTTTTTTATATGAATTTTATTATTAGATATAAATATTTTCTCTAAGGGATCTATAAAATAGGTAATTGATAAAAAAATTGCATCAGTGACACAAGTTTATTAAGTCATATTTAAAAGTGCAGGTGAAAATTTTCTCTATATCAAAATAAAATAAAGGAAACACGATTCCATTAAAATTAATTAATATTGATTATATTCTGTCTAATTCACTGTCGCTCAATCCATCACGGAACAAGAAATTAAATACATAAATGTGAACAAACTAAGTGATACCGTCCGATTGTTAATTGATTGATAAAGTGTTTATAAATAAAACGAAGATAACCGTGAATTATATATTTAAGTAATAATAAAACTAATGTCACTAATCAGTTTCAAGTCAAAATTACCTGTTCCTTTTGTTACCTATCAAAGCTTCGAAGGGAGTTGCGGAAATTTGTACAAACTGCGACACCCACTCAAAAGCGCAACCATACACACTACAAGCAATAAAATCTAACACAAGCTCCATGGCAACATTACATTATCTCCGATTGTATCCACGGCCACGTCTGCGTAATAAAATACATATCCTGTGACTCGGGAATGCATTCTAAAAAGGCATGTGGGCGCATAAAATTTTCAAAGGTTTTATTTTATGGAATAAGAATTTACATTGAAGACATAGGGACGAAGGATGTATGTGGTGCCATTAGCGCGTAAAAATAATCGCTATCCGGACAAAACCGGTGGTTGGCAGGTAGATCCACTTTCATTTACATAATGCCCCCTTATACACTCGTCTACTCGGATCGGGAGTAACAAAAAATAAAAAATACGACTCCGTAAGCTCACCCCTCATTACAAAATCTATATATGGTTCCATCCATCCAGTTGATTAATATTTAGGCTATTAACCTAAACATACTGGAATATTATACTATTTTTTAATAATAATAATAATATAAATCAACATAAATCTTATTACCTATAATAAATATTACAGAATATTATTACTGTTAATATAACAAGAATCTCGATACTAATAAATATTCTAGAAGATTATAGGTATTGTTTAATAAGCCAATTTATATCAAAAACACAAAACTCAATACTAATTCACACAAAAATTCTAACCAGATAAACTTTTACAATCCGTTGTATGTACATAAAATGTTAGATATTAGGTTGGGGAAAAAATCTTTTCGCATTATAGTATGTATAAACTTGTAATAAAATCTCTTTGGCTATACTATTTGTATCTGGCTGGTTTTGGTATCATTGAAAGTTTAAATTTTATAGAATATAATTCCAAATTCAAATTAGGAAAATCTGTGATTTTCATTTGTTTTTCGTACCGCCAAGATGAGTGAATCTAATGAAGAAGTTCGATACATTTTAAAATTTTACTACAAAAAAGGTAAAAATGCAACCAAGCCGCGAAAAAAATTTGCGATGTTTATGGACCTAGTGCAGTGTCTGTGAGAGTAGCACAAATTTGGTTTAAGCGTTTTCAATCTGGAAATTTTGATGTCAAAGATGCACGTCGCTCTGGTCGTCTATTAAAGATAAAATGGATGCCATTTTTGAAAAAGTGGAGCAAGATCGGCATGTCAGTAGTTACGACGTAGCTGAAGAACTGGGAATTGAACACAAAACAGTTTTGGCGCATTTGAAAAAAACTGGGTACACAAAAAAGCTCGACATTTGGGTACCTCACGAGCTCACTGAAAGAAACCTAATGAACCGTGTACTCATTTGTGATTCTTTATTACGACGTAATGAAACCGAACCATTTTTGAAGAAGCTGATAACTGGTGATGAAAAGTGGATCACGTATGACAAGAACGTGCGAAAAAGGTCGTGGTCAAAGGCCGGTCAGGCTTCACAGACTGTGGCGAAACCCGGGTTAACTCGCAACAAGGTGATGCTGTGTGTGTGGTGGGATTGGAAGGGCATTATTCATTATGAGCTGTTACCACCAGGCAGGACCATCGATTCTGAACTCTACTGCGAACAACTGATGAGATTAAAGCAAGAAGTTGAGAGAAAGCGGCCGGAATTGATCAACAGAAGGGGTGTGGTTTTTCATCATGATAACGCTAGACCTCACACATCTTTAGCCATTCAGCAAAAATTAAGAGAGTTTGGCTGGGAGATGTTAATGCATCCGCCGTATAGTCCTGACCTTGCACCTTCAGATTTCTACCTGTTTCGGTCTCTTCAGAATTCTTTAGGCAGTGTCAGGTTAACATCACGAGAGGACTGCCAAAACCACTTGTCGCCGTATTTTGACCAGAAGTCCCAAAATTTCTATAGCAATGGGATCATGTCCCTACCTACAAGATGGCAAAAAGTTATCGAACAAAATGGTACCTACATACTTTAGTTAAATGTAAATAAACTATATTAAAAAATGTTTTGAATTTTCTTAAAAAATGCGAAGAAACTTTTTCCCCAACCTATTATATCCCTGTTTTTCGCCGTCTTCATAAAAAAGACATCAACGCTCATTCAACAATTTGTTTATTGCATTTATAAAACTTACAATTGGTGTTGGATCTAAAGAAGATAATTTTAATTGTGTCACAATAGTAAACGTTTTTTAAGATCTAATAAATATAATACACTAAAAGTTGTTCTTGATCTCAAAATAATACGACTTATTATCCCTTCTAATACAAGGGATAAAGCCTCTCCGTAAACTCCGAAAAAAAGTGCGCGCACGACTACAGTTTAGAAACGAGATTAGTTCCCAAGAAAACAGTAGCATCTTTTTATTATATCTGCTGACGAACCAACCACATGAATAGTAAGGAATTTTACAGTTTCGATCATTTTCTATAACTTTTATATTTCTTTTGTTATGACGAGGAAGTGTGCCTTACAAATCCAACAATTTACTTCTCTCATTAAACGCTCGCTGAAGTTTGTCCAAACACGCATGTAGCACCAAAGCCGAACCAATCACACGTTCGGTCGGCACATAAAATAATTGATTTCTAAAGGCGACCACGCGAGCGAGGTATTCTCAGAATGGCCAGTTTGAGTATCTCGCTTATTTTAAACTCGAGATGCCGCGGAGGGCCGACAATGACCCTGGCCGGTGTAGCACACCGGAATGGTGGGAATAAATCTGCCCTTTACGACTCTGCCTTCGTATAAGGACAATCGCACACGGCCCACTGTACACATTATCTCCCTTGATCTAGCTATGCATTGCTGAGGAATCTACGCATGCATTTATTTATTGCAATTTATTGTTTTCGCAATACACAGCAATACACCTACAGCGATATATATTATTACGGAGAAGCTGATAGGATTAAACAATGCTGATTAAGCAATTTGACATTTTTAGAATTACCCATAATAACCCTTACTTGGCCAATCATGGGTGTTAATTTACCTAAGCCCTTCGGGGATAAATATAGACGTATAAGTACATCCATATAGGTACACCAGGAAACATAATAAACACCCTAAAAGAAAATAACTTTTACACACTTTGAAAGTGATTTGTTTGGTATCGACATTTAATCATAGTCAACTTTTCTACAAACAGACACACAAATTACGTACACACAGCGGGCCTCTTTCATGAAGGCTAGGCTGATAGCTGACGCTTTTACAGCGTACAAAGACCTGATGTCTGCACTCTGCAGTTCCTAAAGGAATCCTACTGCCGAATAGTCTCATAGGTCGCTACGAATGGTAGCGGGGGCGGCAGCCTTTAGAATGCCAATTTAGACGACTACCTATAAAGGAGGTAAGCTAAGCCCTTCTGTATCGGGGATACACAGCGTAGCACGAGTAGGGTCCATAAATAGTTTATTTGATTGCCTATACCCAAACTTTATACAAGAAGCTCGCTGGCTCAGTGGCATACCGCGCTTGGCCTGCGATTGCGTAAACTAAGCAACGGTCGCTAAGGCCGGTTATTGGATGGGTGACCAAAAATTTATTATCTCGAGTTCCTCCGTGCTTCGGAAGGCACGTTAAGCCGTTGGTCCCGGCTGCATTTGCAGTCGTTAATACCCACTTAACCGCACTGGGCCAGCGTGGTGGGTTATGGCCCAATCTCCCTATATTCTTCCATCCATAGGGAAGGACATTAGGGACAATAAAGGGCTGGTGTGATGAAAAATTCTAGATATCTACTCAAAAGAACAATAAGTAGCTGATTCCTAACCACCTAAGCAACAATCATTATATTACTTGCATGTATGTAATTTTACGGAGTAAAAAGTTTCGAGACTAGCGTGTACAGGTTCTCTTAAGTGCTTCGCCACCGCTGGTCGCCGTAATAGCAAAAATAACGCCCAGCCAATAAATCATTGTAATTTAAAGCATATTACCTCTTCGCTATATACGCCACCGAACTGCCTTTTAAAGCAAGCCATTTTATGAACAGCTATTGGATAAGATTGTCATTTATGTTGTTACCTTAGTCATAGTCCTATTATCAGGATATATTTAGCTAGCAAATTTTCTAAAGCCAATTTCGGCGAAACGAACAGAAATCAGTACAGGTAGGCTATTATTTTATTTTCATTTGAACATTATAATTATGTTAGAAAAATTAGTACAGGGAAATGTAAGAAATATCTTGGTTGGCCGAGTGGTAAAAAAAAGCATCTGCCCAGATTGAGAGGACGCGGGTTCAATTTCCGCATCAAGATTTTCTAAATTTTCTAAATTTTTGTATCAGTCTCATTATCAACACAAACCCACAGGTACGCATTCTGCCTATAATCTTCCATCCATAGCAAATGCTTGCGACCCAGCAGTGGGGATTTTTAAAGGGCTGGCGATAATGATGAAAAGAGGTCATAAAAATTTAGACTTTTAAAGTTATACAGAGTAGTGTATAGGTGTCGAATGTAGTTACAGTATTGTGATTTAATGATGACTTTTCGGACCCGTCGCTTATATATTTGATAAATTATTGTTGCCCCGTGAGTCGTATAATATTTATAACCTATGACAAGCAGTTATTATTTTTAACCGACGAAAAACTGGAGGAGGCTACTCAATTCGTACCCGTATGTTTTTTTGGGTTAATGTTAACAAATACTGCAATTATATTTTCGATGATATATAGAAAAGATATGCGGCCTATTATTCTCTGAATAAAAAAAAATTAGGTACCGACGTATATGTCATAATATAGTCGTTTTACCAACTATCGTAACAAAACTTAACGCAATGCCACGGTTTCAAAACACTTTTATTTTGTTGTTTGAAAATAACTACTTGTAAGTATGTAATTACAAAAGGAACAATGTTGAAACAAGCATCTCACCAGTGATACGTAATATATAATCTTAGAACCTCTGCTAGGATTACTTAAAATGTAATAATCACCAGTGTGTTAATAGTCGTTAATAACCATCTCGTCAGCCTAATCTAGCGTAACTTTTGGCTTATCTAGCATAATTTTTAACTATAAAACGTCAGTTGACCTAAGGCATCGAAATATTTTTTTTATGTCAAAAATGAATACTTTTCGATGCTAACAACTTCTATAGTAAGCAATAGGTATTTCGAAAAAATAAAAATGAACGAACCTAGTTTTATATTATCTTTACAATACTTGTATATAAAAATTATTAAAATTGGACTATGTTTATGGGTTGAAAAGTGTTAGATATCGCTTTTTGTATTCTTTACAGCTTTACAACCCTCTTAAAACATTATTCAAAAATAAAAGTGCCAGTAGTAATTCAACGTTATAATTATTAAAGAAAATATTTATAGGCCTAACATGAAGGTCGGAAAAATAGGTTAATTTAAAAATTGATAATGGATTATGGTTAAAGCGATCAAGAAAAGCGATAAGGGATTTGTTAAACATTATTCCAATGTTATCTAGATTTGAACAGTTAATCAAGCAAAGAATTTTTTTTTGATACGTTTTATTCGTGTTTGGGGAATCACTAATTGTGTTATTGAACGTACTATCGTGTATGTGGCCCGTAGTGATAACAAATAAAATAAACGCTTCACGCTTTCGTGTAAATTACCTAACGCTTTTGATAAATTCCATTTCATGTAACAAACTCCGGAAAAGAACCGTGCAACTTTCTTGGCAAGGTTTCCTGTTAACAAATCAAATTCATAAATATATTATAATATCACCAGCCCTTTAATGTCCCAATTGCTGGGGCATAGGCCTTCACTATGGTTCGAAGTATATAGGGAGAATTAACCATAACCCAGCACGCTGACCCTTTGCGTATTGATGGGTATTAATAAAATTAACGATTGCAGATGCAGCCAGGACCAATTTCGAAGCACAAAGGAGCTCGAGACAAAATATTTTTGGCCACCCTTCCAATGACCGGCCTTAGGGAACGTTGCTTAGTTTAGTTTATGAACACAATCACAGGCCAATCGCGCGCTATGCCACTGCGCTAGCAAGCCCCTCGCAAAATTCATAAATGACGTCTTGAAATAGGCAAAGGTGTATTAGCATCCACATTTACAAGCTAATCCTAGGACAGTTTGTTCAAATAATCACGCCGCTAGCTTATGTTATGCGTGAACACTGACAATTTCGATCTCGAATAATTATTGTTATGTTAAGTGTCCACTTCACTTAACTTTAGCAGTGCTCAAAATTTGAGATGCGTTTCTGTATCCGGGGGTCAGTCTCCAAACGCCCAATACAAAATACAAGTCTATCAATATTGATGATGAGGAGCTCAATGGTATCAAGTGGTAAGCTCACTTGGTTTGCGTCTACGCCAAGACCGCACGCAAAGACCCGTTATCGGACAGATACCTCAAAAATTGTACCTAGGTATTGTCTCGATTGCCTATGTGGTTCGGAATGTGTATGTTTAGGCTTATTTCTTGGTGTACATGGTGTAAAACCTTATGTTTAAGCTTACAATTCCCTGCTGTTAGGCTCAGGTTTTATACAGTCCCACCACGCTGCCGCTGGCTCGATCGATGGATAGGTACTAACGACAGCAGATGAGTTCTTCTTTGGGTGCAAGACACCAAGAAGAATATATTTTTTTATGTTAGACAGACATACATACATAAACCACGACTATTTGTCCCCGAAGGGGTATGCAGAGGTGAATTTACACCCACGTTTTACCAATTACCTTAGGTCTCATATAATAGAGGAACGAGCCTTAATTTTTGCATCTATCGGGTACGCAAATCGCCGGATATTGATAGATGATGGTCTAGGAAATACTCTACTTAAAATAAAAGTTTAGACCAATCAATGTTAAATCAAAAATTATTATAAGTTCCTTTCAAGAAAGCTGTGTGAGTATCATTAAGTTGTTAAATAATTATATTATTTTCTGACGCCAACGTGTTAGACTGCTGTTTTTATGATGCACTTAGAGCACCAACCCAAGAGGCAATATAATTCTAGACTCATATCGTTCGTATATTACTGTGTAGTAATTAGTTCTACAGAAATTAAGATTCTATATTTATAGTCCAGCAAAACTAGGTTGTCTTAATTTTTTTTATAAATTATTGAATTACTTATTCGCACGCAGTTAAAAAGCAAGCACAATATTAGGCACAAAGTTATATACCAAATTGTTTTTTAATTAAGAAAAATTAAGAAAACTCAAGTAAATCTACATACATACATACATAAATCACGCCTATATCCCCGAAAGGGTAGGCAGAGGTGAACTAGCACCCACGTTTCGCCAATTATGTTAGGTCCCATGTAATAGGGGGCGAGTCTATTGCCATTTATCGGGCACAAAAGTCGCAGTGCATTACTATTGGTAGGTGGTATAAGAGGAACGCTGCTGCCCATTCCTCATCATTGATTGATCCTTAATCGCCTTGTACGACACCCACGGGAGAGATTTGGGGTGGTGACAATTGTATTCTACTCTACCGTCACCACGCGGCAAGTAAATCTTCAATCATTAAATCGCCTTTTTATTACTAACTTTGCGTCACCCACCACCAACCCCTAATAAATGCACCTTCTCTCATACAGTCAGAGTCAGACGTCATCAAGTCATCGAGACGACTAAAGATTATAAATATAACGAGAAACTGGTAGCAGCCATAATCGTAAATCAACTAGAAATAGGTACTGCAAAAATCTTGCCCAATTATGGCTATGGGGCGAAGACTCGCTCCCAATTACATGGAACCCAACATAGCTGGCGAGGTTTCGGTGTTGATCCACCCTTACTGTACCTTCGAGGATGTATAGGCCTGATTTGGATGTAAAATTAAATACCTCTTTAATATAAACATGGAGAATCTTGCGAATGTACTTGAAAATGAACCATTGGGATTCTTGTACTTCCCTAAATTTACTTACTTTCAAACTCTTCGTATAGCTTTTTTATATTAATCTCTGTCGACGCAGTATGTTTTAGTCGAGCGTTTAATTCCAATGACCAAAAAAGAAGTTATCAAGGAAGCATTGGAACGGGTTCTTGAACTGCTGCTATCTCAATTTAGTCTGTTAACGCAAGAATAGTAGCACGTGTTAAAATATTCATTGGACGACCGCATTGTAATTATAATCTCCACCGTCACGTTTCCAAGTTAACAACCCAGCTACGGAGCAATTGCAAAAAGTTCACAAACGTCTTCAATTAAATTGGCGAGTAGATATATAATGCTTTCACTGCATTATTTCAATTTAAATCGCATGTAGGTAGGTATCACGTTTCAATTATCTTGTAATAATCAAGTGCAATAAATGGACAGAAACCTATCTGTGTGCATTATTATCGCAAAAAAATTACTAGTCTTCAAAGTAACATTTTTTACAATTGATTGCACAATCAAAATTTATTCACTATATATTTATACACTATACGTTTTGATAGTGCAAGTGTGTGTACAGATTTATTCGTGAAATGGAATGCTTAAAGATCTTACACGTTTTAAAGCGTTTATAATTACATATTATTATTCAAATGTATAAAAAAAAATTGTGGTTAGAAAAAGTTTGATAAGTTATAGACTTGATGCGGGAATCCCATTTCCTCTGCAATATAGGCTTCTGCCCATGCAGATAGGACGCGTGTACACGCTTTAAAACGTGTATGATCTCTAAGCATAAAAGCTCTACTTTAATGACAGCTACAAATCTTTTAGCGGAAGTTTTGCTTCAACAATTAAATCTGTGTTTATATCGGGTTATTTTTTTTGGTTCACCTAGTGTAGTATTTTAGAAGCACGTATTTTGTGACAAAATATGTTGTGCCTTACTGGCGTTAGATAATAATTCAGTTTAGGAGATTATGTCATGTGCGGACATAATACTATCGGTGCACCTACCTTAATAAATAAATCTATACTAATAATATTATAAAGCTAAAAAGTATGTTTGTTTGGTTGAACGCGCTAATCTCAGGAATTAGCTACTGACTCAAATTGAAAAATTATATAGGCTATTTATTAACGCGAGCAGAGAAGCCGCGGTCGACCACTAGTAAATAATATAGGTACCTAAGATGCTCTGGTACTCCGAACAGCAGTGTAACGGCGGCTTGTGACGTGGCCTGCTGCATACAAGGCTCCCGCAACCGTTTCCACTGAGTTTCACCCAGAGTATTCGTGCTGTTACTTTTATGCGCGCGGCCGCGCACGAAGAACGCTCTGTTTCCCTAAGTCACAATCATAATTGTCCATGATACTTATTTATACCACGTTGTTAGAGGAAACTTTGACTTTCCATTCGTCTTTGTCACCTTTGAGCGTGTCGGGACTACATTATCGCCGCGTTACGTATAACTCTTGAGTACCTGACAGCATTTTGATTGTTCGCACCAACAGGGGCAGCTGGCTAAAAACGGGCATGCTGCTTAAAACGGGTAGGTACTCCCGTGTATGAAATTCATTTTTAAATCGGGTATATTCCCGTCAGCCTTATTGCTTGCTTCATTGAGAGGATCTGTGTAAATTTAAATTCCCACCTGTCTCCTTGACAGCATATAAAATACTATAAGCACCAGAGTATGTTTACAGGCAGCATGCCCGTTTCAGGTCCCCTTCCACTACCTAAGTAATGCGCGCGCGCCGCTTTACTGGGAACCGTCAAAGAGAAGCGAACGCACGATCCGATCGCGACCACGAAAGACTTTACAGCGGCTGAATTTGAATAAGGGTGCCCATTAAGAGCTTCGCCAAGCGGGCATCTCGCTTTCTTGTTTTATTTCTCGAAACAAACACTTGCCTATTCCATTGTGTTCTTATCTGAAGAAACTACGTACAGTAAAATGCTAGAAATCACTGGAATCACTTTTTGAAAATAAATGATTTTTTTAGCATTAAGCTACAGCTCTTGCCCTTGATCTCACCTGATGATAAAGTGACAATAAGGGTCGAAGATGGAATCGAGCTTCACCTGGAACCCTACACCACAGAGGGGCAGGCTATATTATCACAATTGTCGGAACACAATAATGCATTATTATTATGGCGACAGATATTGGATAAGATGGTGGCTAGCCAGGCGGACTTGAAAGAAGTCCTACCACCAACCAAAATTCCAATGATTTCTAGCACACTAAATAATTCATAACAGCGATCCGTAGAGTAATCAAAATGGTGGCATGGCAGTAAGCCGACAGACATAGTGCACCGACACCAAATAGGAAGAAGGTAATTATTGAAGAAACTAAGAATAGTACTTATATACTACTATATATACTACTTTAAGAAGCCTTCCGTCTTCTTAATTGTGGGCAAGTTAAATCGTTTCTAAAATAAAAACTTTGTACATGAAAGAGTAAAGTCCCTTAAACTCAAATAGTAGCTACGAAATTGTCCTATTTGTATCCTCATACAATTTGTAGTAGTGTGCTAGTGTATATCTCAGCACCATCATAACCGAATAAATCACCTCTGGGCGCAATTCGTCTTCGCGATATCTATAGAGATAGCGCCGCTATTAATATGCATACAAGAGACCTCTAATTCAGCAGGAAGATTACGTAGACAGGCTCACGGGACCGAATCGTGACTCCAGACTTATTATCCGAATCACAGCACAGTGAAGTATTGTAGGCAGATTTGGTGCTGTAACGGCGCCGGCGCACCACGGGCGATCCGGCAGTCGCGCACGCGAGCAATCTCGCCGAACGGTACAATGTCTCTTATCTCGCATCACTTCCAAATCTTACCTTTCTAGCGTGTTTCGTTTCGTTAGATTCTGTTTTTAAACATATACATGAAATCACGCCTATTTATCCCCACACACCCCCCACGGCTCGCGAAATATATTTGGTCCCATGTAATGTAAATATAATAGGTGGCGAACTATTGCCATTCGTCGGGCACTTAAATCATAGTCCATTACTCATCGCTGTCTAAACCCTTAGTCGCCTTGCACGATTCCAGCGGGAGAGATTGGGGATGGTGACAATTGTATTTTTTCATCCCACCATCTCGGAAAAGGCGTTTTTGCTCTTCGATATCTGAGTGCAAAAGCCGTTTTTATCCTCTAGAGGTTAAAGTAAATTTGAATTTAGAACATCGTGTGCAATGAGTTTGTGAATTCAAAACATCATTATACCTATTTATTTCTACCTCCATGGTGCCGAAATTGTCATGCAACCTATTTTAATTTGTTAAAAACTCAGACTCGGAACCTTTTTGGTTTACTTTTTTTGTAATTTGCTTTGCGCGCGCCATTTTCTTTTCACGTCATAAATTTGTTAAAACCAATCAGCTTGGCGTCAATCTTGCTTTAAACATTTTGATCGTCTACAACGCTTGCTTGATGCTTGAGTCAAGCATTTAAAAGCTTTTTAGGTCTGTTTGATTTGTTTACGCTAGCAACGGAACAAAAACATACAGAAAATCAACGTGCTTGACTCAAGCGGATTGACCGTCTCGGAGTAATTTTTATTAGGTACTTACAGGTGTGTCTGGATGAATGTTGCGAGTTTGGCTGGGTGGATGGGTGGCTGTTGGAGGTGTCTCTGGGTGAATGTGTGTTTTGAGGGTGTGTCTAGGTGAATGGGTGTTCTGTGAGTGTTTCTGGGTGATTGAGTGTTTTTTGGGCGTGATTGGGTGTTTTGTAGGTGTTTCTGGGTGAATGGGTGATTTTTGGGTGTTTCTGGGTTAATCGGTGTTTTGTGGGTGTTTCTCGGTGAATGGGTGTTTTGTGGGTGTTTCTGGGTGAATGGGTGTTTTGTGGGTGTTTCTGAGTGAATGGGTGTTTCTGGGTGAATGGATGTTTTGTGTGTGTTTCTGGGTGAATGGGTGTTTTTTGGGTGTTTCTGGGTAAATGGCTGTTTTATGGGTGTTTCTGGGTGAATGGGTGTTTTGTGGGTTTTTCTGGGTGAATGGGTGTTTTGTGGGTGTTTCTGGGTGAATGGGTGTTTTTTGGGTGTGTCTGAGTGGATGGGTGTGTATTGCGGGTGTGAACGTTGTGGGTGTTTCTGGGTGGGCGTTGAGAGTGTGTTTGGGTTAATGGGAGGGTGTTGTGGAAGTTTCTGGGTGAAAACAGAAACTGTTGTGATTGTATTTTTTTTTTGTATTTTGCAATTTCCTCGTTGGGGGGGATGAAAAGTTACGTGTTGCACTCGAGTGCAAAGATTTTTCACCTTGTGCTCTTTTGATTCCCTCGCTATCGCTCAGGATTCTAATTTTTGAATCACTCGCTACGCTCGTGATTCAATTTTAGAATCCTTCGCTAGCTCGGTCATCAAAATTGAGCACGCGGTTAAAAAACAACTTTGCACTCACGTACAACAAATAACTATTATTTGCGGAATTTTAGATTTTGTGTTTTTTAAACTCTAAATGGAAATCTGTTCTATAAAATTCGAATAGGTACACCTACCTCACCGTCCATGTTCTGTGACCAATCTGTGTTGAGAAATTAAACAGGGCGCAATTGTTAATTTCATAAATTAATCAATTGATACGGTAGTCTCGCAAAATAGGTAATAATTAGGTGCCTATTTACGACTATTTAAATTTACGTTGTTTGTGAACTACGGACAGGGTTACACAGCCACGATACGCACGGTTACCTAAAATGCGGCCGTGCATATATTCTTAAAATTTACCAAATTAAACTGCAGTATCAATTCGCCATAGGTAGTTATTACACTATCACCATTTTAGATGCTTTGTAGATAGAGCTCCAAACCATTATCATGGTAATTGGATTTCGTAACATCGCATTAATTAAAATAAAATTTCATTGATCAATTTAATAGCGGTAGGTAGTGTTAATTACATTTCATGATATTTTAACCGTATTAGCAGCCGTGTGGTGACGGCAGAGTAGAATACAATTGTCACCACCCCAAATCTCTCCCGTGGGTGTCGTACAAGGCGACTAAGGATAAATCAGTGATGAGGAATGGGCAGCAGCGTTCCTCTTATATCATCTAGCTATTACCTACTGCGACTTTTGTGCCCGATAAATGGCAATAGGCTCGCCACCTATTACATGGGACCTAACATAACTGGCGAAACGTGGGTGCTAGTTCACCTCTGCCTACCCCTTCGGGGATATAGGCGTGATTTATGTAGGTATGTATGTTAACCGTATTATTGAATGTGGTGAATACGCTCCTACGCCCTGCCGAGACCTACATGTATAATACAAAACTAACCTCTTAACTTAAACCCTCAAACTTCTTAGAACATCCTTTACTGTAAATTTATTTTCCCCGTATAGATTTTGTCCACGTCCCGTGTCTACGGGAGGTCGGGCGGGACAGACGTGCTTTAATGTCTCGTAATAAATAAAATGTCTCCTAACAAACAAACGAACATATTTTATGCTTAGTCCTAATGTTATTAACTTAATTATTTAGTTATAATAATAATACTATTAAATTTGCTTCGCATCGCGCAGTAATCTGACTACGCGTCTGCGTCAGGCTGAATGTCTGTGGATTATACAATAAACGTTCATTGCACCGTCGTCGCCGGTCGCGCCCGCCGCCGTCACCTGACACCGCGAGGCATATCTATTCTAGTCATTCTAGCCCGAGGGAATCTCGTTATCGTCCAACAAGACACCTATATGGCACTTACTGCCCACCTGACTGCCTAGGCCCAAACGTGACTGCAGACAACAAGTCAATTAGAGGCTGGCTCTGAGTCTTACAGAAGCGATAAGTTGTGTTCCAATATATCTGTTAGAGTTAACATAGCATTAATCATATTTAAAGATGATTGAGAGTTTTTTCTGCTTTTTTATTACAATTTTAATCTATAACACTGAATAAATTATTAGAATAATTTGACTGAATTTTTTTACGGGAAAATGGCATCTTTTACATCACTTTTCCTATAATAAATTACACTAAAATAAACTCAGTAGTTACCTATATCTACCTAGTCTATTATTGCGTATTTAAGCAAATACTTTATCAACACTAATTTTATTCACGTTTCCTTAAAATTATGAAGATATTTGAACTAAGGGTTTAAGTTAAGTTTTTCGTAACTGTAGGCAGAAAAGGGCTACCAACCAAAACGTCTGAATACCGACCTACATTACGGCTAGATATAGTTAATCTATCTGTAAGTTAGTGTGTTGAGTGATTTCGAAATAAAACAAAAATAATTGCATCGAGCGCTCCTCAACTTCACCTTTGTCTATTTCAGAGCCAGACGAGTCTGTTGCCAACCGACAAAATAAAACAGACCATCACAAAATCTCACGACCCCTCTTCACGACTATCTCGTCCTTAGCGACCGAACAAAACAACAAAGAATATCAAATCGGTTAACTGAAGCTGTAAGGCAAACGCCGGACCGGTTTACACGGGAGGCTTTTTGTTTGACGTAGGTTTTTGTTTGTCGCGACGGTTGGCCCGCAAATATTTCTAACCGACTGACTTTTGTACGTTTGTTTTTGCAGAGAGGAGTAATCGAGCGCGGATGTCGTTGCCAGGCTCGGCCAGCTGAGCCCATGGCGGATGCAGCGGCGCGCGCCCTGCTCACCGCGTCGCTCGTCGCGCTGCTCGCCGCCGCCGCCGGCGCAGCGCGCTTCGGCGACCGCCTCGCACCCCGCGTACCAGCCGCGTACTCGCCGCGCAACTCACCCTCCGCCCACCACTACACAGAGGCAGAATACGACGAATCGTACGAGACAGAGTTTGAGGATCAAAATCTCACAGTTGAAGAGGACGACGCGGTACCGGAAACGGAACCCCCACCGCGACGGCCCGCCCGGACCGAAGCTCATCGGCTTGAAATGAGCACAGAATATTATGTGATACCTGAACGAATTTCGTCGCCGACTCCTCCGCCTCAGCCGTCGAGGCCGCTCACCTCTCCGCTCCCACCGCCACTAACCGCAAACACGACTTTAGTTGCAGTCGCTCTGCCCGCACCCGGGACTCTGCGGCACGAAACATGGGCCGTTCCGATATTGGCTCTGGCATGCGTCACTATGGTCACACTCGGAGGTTTTGAAGCTTTCGTTGTTTGGGGAGCACGACGGAAAGCGCCGAGCCAACGCCACCTACTTCTCGGTCAATGCCTGTTATTCGGACTATTCACTTGCGCCGCCACAGCCGCTCTCTTTGCGACCACACCAACAGTGTTCACGTGTGGGGCGGTCCGGTTTGGAACGGGAGTGGCTTACGTGATCGTCTTCGCATCGTTGCTCGTTAAATGCGTGTTCCTGCTCAGTTTGAACGGGGGCGTCTATCTGCCGGCGGCATACCAGGGACTCCTGCTCTTTTTCGCAGTAATGATTCAAGTGGCGATAGGAGCTCAATGGCTGGGCGGGTCACCCCCCAGAGTGATTGTTGGTGGAACGAGATGTGACGCTCAACTAGCGGACCTGCTACTCTCGTTGTGTTACGCAGCGTTTCTGATCGCAGTGGTGTGCGGAGTGGCGCTGCGGTCGCGAGGCATCCGCGACAACTACCGTGAAGCGACGCACATCGCGGGTGCGAGCGGCGCCACCGCAGCAGTGTGGGTGTGCTGGGTGGCGGCAGCTCTCGGGGCGCCCGAGAGGCACCGCGACGCCTGCGTGGCGGCGGGGCTGCTGGCCACGTGTGCAGTGGTGTTCGCGCTCATGTTCGCGCCCAAGGGCCGCAGGCTGGCAGCGCTGGGCCGGGAAGGGCGATGGGACGCGGACCGCGACGAGGGCCTCAGCTCGCTCGGCGCCGGGGGCTCGGGCTACTCCCCGTCCTTTTTCCACTTCAAGCCGGTCAAGTACGGGATGGTATCCGCTGCCGCGCCGGTGCCGCCGCCGCCGCCAGCGCTAGATCGGAAGGAGCCGCCCGCTCAGCCAGCCGGTTAGTTAAGTATCTAAAATGCGCTAATAGTGAGAACTAGCGCTTGAAGCACCTCGGTGTAACTCCACGTTCTGTTCGCAGATCCGTATAGAGCGCTGTTCGCGAGCTCGCCGCACATGCACTCACGCCCTTTATGCTCTCCGCCGCACTACCCTCTGCACCCCCTAATGCACTACCACTACAATTACTCGCCTTTTCAATATATGTTGTCGCCAGGTAATTATTTGCGCATGTGACACCCTTTTTATGCTAATGATTATAAGCACCCACTTATTCTACTTTATAAATTACTGTAATATAAATACTTACCCATCTACTATAATGAAGATACTAACAGTCTCAAGATTATCTGCTACTTTCGTAAGGTTTTCTACTTAAAAATACGCTACTATTAGGTAGGTAAATAAATAATTACATATGCAAACTATAACCATGTTCCCAATACACAGGCCTTCCCTAAGGATAGACAAATATAAGCAGAATGCAAAAATGCGATTGTTAGGATAGACTACATCATCGCCAGCCTTACAATGTACCCACTGTTGAGGCACAGACCTCTGTGGTTGGAAGAATATAGGAATAATGGGTCATAACGCGGATTGGTAGGTGACAGTCCCTCACATTAGTTATAAATTGTCAGCCAGCATATAAAAAATTGTTAGGTAGGAATTATAATACATTCTGGTCCAAGACTGATTTACTTTAGATGTTAAATACATAAATATATCTATCACGCCCGTTTATCCCTTTAGGCAGTGTTCCATTAACACCCACAATTCTCCAACCACCTATGAATAGAACTTAGGTATACTATACCATAGTATTGTATAACTACTTAAGACTTACTGCAGGAATGCAATTTTGAGTATTTCCCCTTCTGGAGATACATATTATGTCCAACTAACTTAATTAGCCGTTCAATAAACAGCCTAGCCTCTTTACAAAAATTATAATACCCAAATTACTGGCACTCGCCGGTCGCTGCCGCGGCACGTGCTGTTCGTTGGCTCACACACTAACCTAACCAACTTACTAACCCATGTCGGTAAACAGTTAGGTTATTGCCTGGCTGCTGCATATCATTCAGGCCGCTAGTTGGACGGCACTGTTTAGTAAAGAGGCTAGGCTGTTGATTGAACGGCGAATTAGGATAGTTGGCTGCGTTGATTGAAAAATTCAAAATGAGAACACCAAAACATTCCACGTCCAACTAGATATAATATTATCCGTAGCTAACCCCCGAATACAGAAACACTACTCAAATTTTGAGCACTGCCTATAAAGTTAAGTGGACAATGCCTGTCAGAATTTGTATGGAAAAACTGCAGTTTTGACATTAATTAAATGTTAAGCAGGACTCAAACTTTGAGTAACGTTTCTCTATTCGGGGTTAAGTATATCAACTTCCGATAGGTATACCTACCTAAATTAACACTTCTCCTGTCCTACTTAAGATAAACTTGCAACAGGCTTTTCTTCGTAACCCGGATGCTCATATATATATTATGTCTACAGGCGTGATGGTGCGGCCGGAGGAGGGCAACGTGTACACGAGCGTCGAGCCCACCTTCAGCAGCAACCCCAACGTCTACTTCCAGCGCACGGAGCCGCTGCACGTCGGCATGATGTACTGAGCCCTGTCCAACCAGCGTTCTCGCAGAACAGTGGCATTGGCTAGGCACTAGGCGCACCAAATGATACGCGCGACTGCGGCAATTCCCAGTCGCCACCCCTAGCATTACTATCGTATGTGGTAGATGGGACAATTGGAAATTTTATTAAAATGTTTCCTGCGCAACCAGCGTTCTCGCAGAACAGTGGCATTGGCAAGGCACTAGGCGCACCAAACGATACGCGCGACTGCGGCAATTAGCAGTCGTCACCCCTAGCATTGCTATCGTATGTGGCAAATGGGGCAATTGGGAATTTTATTAAAATGGTTCCTACCCAGCATTATCGCAGAACAGTGCCATTGGCATGCCACTAGCCGCACCAAGCGATACGCGCGGCTGTGGCAATTCCCAGTCGCCACCCCTAGCATTGCTATCGCATGTGACAAATGGGAATTTTTATAAAATGTTACCCATTTGCAATCCCAGGTAGCAACAGAAAGACATACATAATTCACGCCTTTTCGTGCGTTTCGTCAGTTCAGGTAATATGCGGCGAGCCTATTGCCACAGAAAGGACAATGCAACTTTTCCTTTGACAACTAGCCCAAAAAAATGAAACCTGTTGTACAACTGAAACCTGTGACAAACGTTAGTACTAATCATCCATCACAACTTTTACTAAGGGGCCAAATAAATCTATCCTGGTAAAAAAAATATACAGGCTAACAAATGTTTGAAAAAATTATATGTCTTCAAACATTTGTTAAGACTGTATATTTTTTTCCTAGGATAGATTATTTTGGCTCCATAGTAAAAGTTGCTATGGATGAGTACTAACATTTGGCATAGGTATTAATTATGTAGTACATCGGACTTCATATTTTTGGGCTAATCAGTCACATTGTCCTTTAAAGAATAAAAAAAATATTACTTTCATTGGTATAAAATTAAATAACTTCTTGTGACTGTTATGACAAAATAAAATTATAATTAAGTAGTTATTTTACAAAAATTGCATAAAAATATCTGATTTCAAACTTCAAATAAATAAACTCTTTCTTTCTCACTAAATCATATTTAAGTAAATCATATATTCAACAACACCGGTGACAATTGGGATTTTTTTAAATATCAATGTCCCATTTGCCACGGGTGGCAATGCTAGGGGTCTGGGAATAACTCCGCGAATGCGATAATTCTCCGATCTTACGACCAGAAATTTTACTAAGCTTCCACGCCGCTGTACAAAACTATACATAGAACATTTAATCCATTCTTTGTTCATACATTCCCTTTGTAATCATCAGAATTGAAAGCGAAATTTCATTATTGAATTAAATGATAATTTTATACAGGGCCGTGGAAACAAAACAGACTGTGGTGAAGTGATGGAAGCTGTTTGTGATTGAACACTAAACTAAACCCACCCAAGTATCTAAACAGCTACTTTTGTGACCTTATTATAAGTGTAAGTTAAGACATAATTATAAGTCTTCCATACTGCAAGGTTGTAAATAGAAATAAAGACTGTTTAAGAAATGTGTTTTATTAATATTAAATTATCTTATAAAAAAATTTCTAACAACATAACTTTTATATCTTAACATGAATCTCTCATAGGTACTAAGAAAGTTCATTAAGCATCTCATGCACAATCACTAAAACATTATGTGATACTTTTTCACTTGGTGCCCGTAGACAGCAAAGCCAGCAGTCCGGAGGCAGCAGTCAGGGACACTATATAATTACTGGAAAATTTTCTTAAGGAAAAAAATGCATAAATAAAATATGTTATGTATGTAAAATATGTATTACTAATTTTATTTGTAGTACGAGGATAACTATTAGTTTCTTTCAACATTATAATATCAAAATGATGTGATCAGTTTTGTATATAAAAATAAAATATACAAAACTGATCACATCATTTTGAGTCATTATAATTTGCAATATTGTACTTTCAATTTAAATTCTTTTACTATATTTCATTGCAAGAGCTGTTTTAATACTACATTAGTAGTAGTTCAATTTACATAATGGTATGTATAATCAAATTAATATGTGATTCTTATTAAATAATTAAGATAAGTATATTTTGAACTCTTTTTCCTAGTTATAACTACAAATCAATATTGAATTCACTACCTGTAACATCATTCTACTATGTTTAGAACATAATTGTACTTCTTTAAATACCTTTCACCCGATTTCATAATAATAAAAAGGATACACGGTAGGTGTGAATGTGCGCAGTAAATAGAAGCTGCTTAGGATGACAATGGTCAGGAACAGAGCATTGTTGTAAAAGATAGAGTAAGTAGTGGCTTCATAGTCGGCTACTTCATTCTTCTTCCACAAGATCCTGAAATTTATGGATAATTACTTTATATTACTTATATGCTTGGTTAGGAATAACAGATTTTAAAAAATCCTATAAGTTTAGACTGTGATCTAGCTGTAACCCTCTAGCACCTTCAGATGTCCCCAGACCTAATATGAATTAGTGATTGTAATTTTATCATACTAAATGCAGACCAAAGAAATATGTGTGGTTTAGCTAAAATTTTTTCTTAGATGGGATAAAAGAATTCTTTAGATTAAGTAGATGTGCCACTATGGCAAACAATCAATAACCTACCTCTCGTCTTTCTCTTTTCTGCTCATCTTCTTATCATCAGCAAGTTTACGGGACATCTCACGAGCAACAGCATCCTCTCGCCGTACGGCTACGCGATGCTTCAGCTGGAACTTGGTGTTGCGGTAAGCTAGCGCCAACAACCAGGTACTAGCGGTAGTCACCAGTGCAAACCAAGCCAGCGATGAACTGACCTCTAAAGCATGCACTCTCCAGAATAGCCCTTAAAAGAATATAATTTATTAGTTCTTAAAAGATTTTTAATTAATGTTTTGTTTGATAATAATGATACTATTACATAAAAGTTTATGAATTAAAAGTCGGTCAGAAGGTAGTGCTTTCAATGTTAGTGTTCTATAAATAAAATGTATGACAATTATTAAATAATAATCAACTTACAAATAGGTATCGCTGAAACTATGAAGGCATTTCCATAAAACAGAGCTGAAGACTTAGTAGACACATTCCTGCTAAAATCTTGTAACAGTAACTCTTCTTCCTTTGTAAAGGCTTTGTTCGCTTTTGCAGACATTGTTATTTATTAATATTGTTGGTTTATTTAATGTTTTACTCTAAAGCAAAGCAACCCCCGTTCGCCGAAGTTGTAAACGAAATTGTCAAATTTCACTTCTACGCTGGCACAAGAAATGCAAAACGTCAAATGACATGTACGCAACGTGTCAAAAATTTGGCTAATAGTGTTGCCAGACCACAAAATAAATTGGTTACATACTCAAAATAAAAACTTCGAACTTTTTTTTAATTTCTCCCTATATTTTAAGGAAGGCAAAGGGTACCCATACAGCCATGTCTTTAGTGTATATTTTATCTGTAATCATAAGAAATATAGTTGCGTTAAAATGTGTTTCACCCGTATCTTAATGTAAAATTCATTTCATGCATTAATATCATTCATTCATTTCATATATTATTTTAATTCATTCATTTATCGTTCATTAAAAATTAAGAAAAGTAAACGAAAGTGTACAAAGAAAGTTCCTAAAGGACTTGTATACTTGGAGGAACGATAAGCCAATTTAAAAAAAAATGAGTGGGTGAAATGTATGAATGAAATAAATTTTATGAAAAATGAGTGGGTGAAATGTATGACTGAAATGAATTCTATGATAAAATATGGGTGTCACACATTTCAACGCATCTAGGGAGTGCTTGGAGCGAATTTAATAGTAACAGAGTTCATGATGGTGTCCGATGAGGTGGATAAATCCTCTTTTTATAGTAGTCTTCGCCACATCATCACATCAAACACGTCATAAGGCTTATTTTCAATGATTAAGACATCAACACGGTTGCTTGTGAATCAAAATAACACCATTTTCACTGCACAAAATCCACTCTGAACCAATTTTAGAATTATTGAAAATAAATCTGACTGACACCATGAAACGCGCCAAACATCTCCTGTTTCCATTTCTTTCTCGAAAAGGCAACGGGAGAGAACATAGGCACTGAAGAGTTGCTCATACAACCACATTCTCCATTCTCTTCAATTATACTAAATGTCGATTTCTCACATTTTTAATGATTTCGTACAATGTTTTAATGCTTGTAGAGGTCTTAGTAACATGTGCCTAGTAATGGTTATCAGTTTTTAACGGCAAACAATTGCGACAAAACAAACTATTGATGACACAAATGTTCAAACAACGATATTTCAATCTTATTGTAATTAAATGCTGAAGACATGGCTGTGTGGGCTTAACTTCGTTGTCTTTCGTAATGGGTGCAAGAAATTAAAAAAAAATTAAAACAAATACTACACTAGTACAAAAAGTTTGAAATTGAAAATTATTGCCGTTATTAATTGGAGAAGTTTGTTTACAATAATATAAATAGAAAGAAAAGTTTGTATACATAAAGGTTTAAATTAGTATTTTGCAGAACTAGTAGTAAGTGAATACAATGAGTCATTTTGAGTTTGCTATACCTATACAAAAAGACGAGTTGTTGGAATCTCATGCTGGACAATATCATGTTGAAGATGTAGTGCAACCAAGATTGTTGATAGCTAAATTACAAGGTAAAACAAAAAACGAACAAATCAATTGTGAATCAGAATAATAGATTTTCTGTGTTACATACATTGTCTTAATATTTACAGATGCAGCCAGGGCATATAACAGTGAAGGAGTGGAATATGTACTGGAATATTTTGATACATATTTTTCTATTATTGTACATGGAAACAAATTAGAATGGAATATTATAAATAAAGGTAAATAAGTAAAATATACCTATAATTATTTCAATAATGTACTTAAAGATTTATTAGTTAGTTGCAATATTCTTTTTGAGCCGAAATAAAATATTAAATTTGTAAAACATATTATTCTATTTCCTCAGCATCGGATACTGTTTTCAGAGCTAGTAAGCGAATGATAAGGAAACCAATTAAAAATTTTGTTCTGTTAGTGATATGTTATTTTACAGGTTTTGATCATATTATTCGGGCTACAAAGAATCTCTGTAATCACCTAGAATTAATCTTTCAAGACCAAGAGATTGATAATGAACTACGTGTCAAGAATTTAAACATTGTTAAGATGATTCTTTATCTGTTCACTCAAATTATGAAAACAAAAGACGCTAAATTAGCTGCAGATGTAAGTAACTATACTTATTTCAATAATTACACTTAAGACAAGAGAATTCAATATAATTTTTGTACTCCAATCAAAAATTTATGCTAGTTATTAATATAGTTTAAGTAGTTTAAGGGTAAATCTGAATATGATTAGGAATGGGCAGCAGCGTTCCTCTAATACCACCTAGGCTAGCCATTTACTGCGACTTTTGTGCCCGATAAATGGCAATAGGCTCGCCACCTATTACATGGGACTTGACATATTTGGCGAAATGTGGGTGCTAGTTTCACCTCTGCTTACCCCTTCGGGGATATAGGCGTGATTTATGTATGTATTAATATAGTGTCATATGTGCAGGTTGGCAATAAGTAGCCACCTATTACATAGGAACTGCCTGACCTGATTGGCGAAATGTGGGTGTTATAATTTACCTCAACCCTTTCGAGAATTAATAGGTGTCATTTATGTATGTATAAATATAGTAATGACTTCTTTGTCTGAAAACAAGTAACAGTTACCTAAAATATCACTTACGTTTTTATATATTATATTTCACAGAACTCTACTAAGTTATCCCTGGGTAAAAAAGGCAAGAAAACTTCAGATGAAAATGAGGAGTTTTGTGGTTGGACAGAATCCGATAAGCAAGCTGCCCTTGTTGCTTTGCATTTGGTGTTACAACAACCTCTTTTTCGTCTTTGGGACCCTCCATTAGCTGAAGATAATTTTGTCTCGTAAGTTTGTATAAGCCGGATCAGTGTAACATGTAATGTAACACGAATTCTACGTCTGCACGAGTTACTGTAATGCTTGTAGTGCCTTCCTAACTTAGAATTCGTGTAACATTACACATTAGATTACATTACACGTTACACTCGTCTGGATCCGGCTTTATTTGAAATGCTTATTAATAAATCTAACTGAACTTTAGACTAACACCCATGAAAAAAACATACTGCACCAAATGAAATGAGATAAGGGTAAGAGATGATGTCCCTAAGTAACACCCATACCATTAGCTCAAAATTCTAAATAGGAAAGTTAAAATTGGATATTGCTCCTGATCTATTTATATTTTTAATCTTTCCAGAATGGTTGCAGAACCCTGCTACAAAACTCTAGAAGAGCAAATTGTTAAAAACAAGGCAATTAGAGAGACAGTATTTCAAGTACTTGGTGTATTAATAAAAAAATACAACCATGGAACATCCTGTCTGATTAAATTAGTACAAGTAAGTAATCAAATACCTATAACACCTAATAATACTAACAACAATAAACCCATTGATGCTAATATGACCACTCTGTTTGAAGATCCTTGGCGGAGGCTATGTCTGACAGTCGTCTTCGCTCAACTGAAATGATGAAACAAATAAAAAGTGGGGGCAATTGGTGTGAATAATCATGATGTTTATAATGTTCCAGATTTTACAAATGGCAGAGCATGCAGTCTTACCTATATGTGCAGGAGTAGTACAATTACATAAAGAATTTGGCCTGGGCACATTTGGACCACAGATGGTAAATTTAATGTAGCTCAAATAACTTATGTTATGCTTTATATAAATATACAATAGCATTCATGTATCTAACTAAAATACATCTTTGATAAGGTACGCGAAATCGCGGAAGCACTAGCATCTTCTGAAGATGAAAATGCAGGGACTGAACAGAGTGCTGCCAGAAATTGCGGCATTTTTCTTGTTGAGCTTACCAAAGAGTTGCCAAAAGATATGACTGGAGCTATTGCTACTATACAGCCATATCTGGAAAGTGATGAGGTAAATATACACTTTATATATCGTAAGAAAAGACAAATGGACTCCTAGGCCTGAATAAACTAATTGATAAAGATAGCTGCCAATTACTTATCGTTCTGTTAATCATGGCATGGCACGGCAAGTGATCCTTCGGCATCTCTACAAGTAAGCGCACACTGGCGGTAACAATGCCATGGTATCCAGTTTCCTTAAGCGTGCCGAAGCGTCCTTAGGCATGCCGAGGCGTTCTTAGATCTTGTCTTGTCGCCGTATCTCTCGGCATCTCGAAGACTGCCAAAGCATACCGAGGGCTGCCGAGGTGTTCCTAAGGCTGCCGCGTGTCGGCATCCTAAGCATCCCACGGCATTGTTTTTGTACCTCTGCAACATTGAACTTCCAACTTTATTTTCATATTTAGTTATATTTTTATTTGTCGCCTAAAAATAGCCAGCCATGCCGTGCCGCCAATCTGTGCCGGCCCTTATGCGACACCCGCGGGTGACATTGGGAGTGGTGACGGTTGAATTCTGGTCTGCCGTCACCACACGGTATTGCTTTTGAATGCATTAGTATAGTCTCTATTTGATTTTATTAACAGTCCTATACGCTCCGCATCAGTGTGCTGGGCATGATGTGTGAAGTTCTCAGCGTCGAGCTTAGCGGCGAAGGGCTCTCAGATGAGCAACGAATCCAAAGAGACGACTTCTTAGATGAATTGTATGAACACATGCATGATTTGTCGGCTTATGTGCGTCATAAGGTATGTACATATTTTATAGAGCTCATTACACCTAGTTATTAAATTTGTATTCGACCTTCCTGCGATATGAGACGGTGGCGGGGACGGGCGCTCTGGATGTTGGCGGGGGTGGGTAGTGGGGGGAGGAGCTAGTTTTCCCCCCTCCCCGCATCGCCCGCCCCCGCTGTCATCTGGAGTGCCCCGTCCCCGCCACCGTCTCTCATACCATAGGGGAGGGTACTAAGGGTACTATAGTACCTAATTTTTGAAGTCACTACTATTTATTTTATTTTCTAAAATGGATAGTGTATTTTTAAATGCATTTTGTCTATAAAAAAACATATGAAACTTGTTTTGTCTTGTGTTATAATGTCTAAAGTATAGATAGTAACAGTGGTCTTAAACAGGTGCTTCAGTTCTGGAATAGACTGCAACGTGAAAATTGCGTTCCTGTGAGCCGGCAGCGTATTGTTTTGGAGCGAGCAATTGGTCGCCTTCGAGACAAGGCGGCGTTAGTTAGGAAAGCCGCTATACAACTACTTAAGGTATGTATTGTTTATTTTGTGCACCTAATATATAAAGCAAACCTTTAAACAGAATAAAATATATTTTATTTATATATTTTATAATTATTTTTTTAATAAATTAATAATGATCACTATTACATATACTTTTTTCGGAAATCCTTTTTACAACTTTGCCGAAAAAACTGAATTACTTTCTGTTTTCTATAAAAAAATATGCTTTTGATAATATGTTTATAACTGATTTTCTAGATATTAAACTTATGCGGGAAAATAAATGTATACTCAAACGAATTTATGTAAAATGCTTAATTCAGTATTGACTTTACAAATGTTATGTAAAAATAATTACATGTAATAAAATTCAGGTGTTCTTAGAGTGTAACCCGTTTTCTGCTCAATTGAAATTGGAAACGCTAGAGCAACAATTAGAAACGGAACAAAAAATATTAGATGAACTACAAAAGAAGCTCAATCCAGGGCCAGATCCTGAATTAGTGAAAAAATGGGAAAAGATTGAGAAAGAGGTGACTGCAATGATAAAAGATAAAATGGACATACTCACACAAGACGAGCCAGAATTATCACAGGCTACCTTAGAAAACCAGTATGAGGCTATACGTCAACATGTGCGTGACAAAAATTATTACAAAGCGTACTTGATTGTAAAACATACAGAGAGACAGTATCCTGATGCTAAGTTGTTAAGATGTGACATGGAAAAGAGTGATCAGGTAACAACTATGATTGATTTATCATTTATATCACAAAATGCACTATAATAGATTTTGTGGCACAGGCACTAACAATAATTTCCCTGTATTATAGTATTGGAATCCTCTATAGATTTTCGTCATCTGCTGAAATATATTTGGAAAGTCACCACCCCTTATCCCAAACACATGAGGAATAGGGAGTGTTGACAATTTTATTCTACTCTGCCACTGCAATTTATTATAACCTCATTAAATTTAGTATTTCAAGTTTAAATTGCATTTTGTATTATATATATATATATATATATATATATATATATATATATATATATATATATATCATAAAATAGTAATTCGTTATTGCAGCTATTAGTTCTTAACATGATTACATAATAGTGAATACTCTCCCATAAAATGTACTCTCATTTTCAGATTGAATATTTTGTAGCCCTACTGCGAAACATCTTCGTCATTCCAGAGAGGACAATGTCACAGTACGAAAACGAGTTGGCACTATTCAAGAGATTTGAAGAGAAAGAGAATATTGTGGCATTTCTGCAGGAGTCCGTTCACTTTAGTCGTATGGTCTCTGAGGCTGTGCCGTTAATAAATTCTTTGCTCACGTCCAAGCAAGCGGGCGATGTGAGCGAGGCGATTGATTTTTTTACCACGGCACATCACTTTAATATTGAGTCTGCTAAGATGGGTGTAGCCAATATGTTGCTGCTTGTTTGGTCCCCAGACCAGGTAATTTGTATTATGACACTATTGCATTCCAGATTCAAAGTGTAAAGAAAAGAAAGCTCCTATGATATCAAGCTATGATTGTAAGTTGTCATTTCATACCAACGCTCCAAGCTCGAGAGGAACTACAGTATGAAACATAAAAGGAAACTTCAAAAATCAGTTATCTGAACTGCTTTTGTATTTAGAAGGGTTCAAAGCCCTTAGTATCACCTTATAGGATGTTCCTTATCATCATCATCACTCTCCAGCCCTGTTCCCTAGTTACATGTCATGAAGCAATACAAGATATGTTCAACAACAGATTTTAATTAATCTAAATGCCCTTCATTGAAGTTTGAATACTAAGCAACAATCATCTGCAGGACAAGAGGGAAGCAGTGGAACGTGCTTACAAGGAAATGTACCTTGAGTGTGAAAACAAGGCGGAGAGAGCTCGCGCATTCACGGTGGCCAAGCGGTTGGCCGAGCTGGCTGCTCGTGTAGACCGCGGCAGCGCGTTGGCCCTGGACCATCTTGTGGGCAACTGGGTCGAAAAGGGAGAGATCACACCTGCCATTATACAGGTAATCATTTTCACATTGTGTTTCCAACGAAAATACACAGTAAAATTATCATCATCATCATCATCACCAGCCGTTTTAATGTCTCACTGCTGGGGCACTGGGCTTCCCTATGGATGGAAGAATATAGGGAGATTGGGTCATTACCCACCACGCTGGCCCAGTGCGGGTTGGTGGGTATTAATGACTGCAGATACAGCCGTGTGGTGACGGCAGAGTAGAATATAATTGTCACCACCCCAAATCTCTCCTGTGGGTGTCGTACAAGACGACTAAGGATAAATCAGTGATGAGGAATGGGCAGCAGCGTTCCTCTTATACCATCTAGCTATGTACCTACTGCGACTTTTGTGCCCGATAAATGGCAATAGGCTCGCCACCTATTACATGGGACCTAACATAACTGGCGAAACGTGGGTGCTAGTTCACCTCTGCCTACCCCTTCGGGGATATAGGCGTGATTTATGTATGTATGTATGTAGGAGGCATGAAGCATGGAGGAACTCGAGATAATAAATTTTTGGTCCCCCATCCAATGACCGGCCTTAGCGACATTGCTTAGTTTACGCAAATTTTGCTTGGGCGATAAAAATGGATAAGCAACATCTAACTGCCTCTGATTCGCCGTGGTTCGCCCACCGGAATTAAGATCCCGAGGTCCCCGGGTTCTATCCCCAGGCGAGTACAAATTTATAGTAGGTTTGGTTGGCGGTAGGAATTTTTTCGAGTCTGCCTGGCTAGCTACCACCATCTTATTAAAATCTGTCGCCATAATAATAATTTTAACAGTCTAGTCTAGCATAAAAGAGAAATCTACATGGAGAAATTACTCCCTTGCAGGTGTTTTGGGAAATGTTCCTCAAGAAAATCGACGGTACCACTGACACGGACAGCCACGCCGCCCTCTCGCTCCTCGTGATGATTGCCAAAGCGAAACCCTCCGTTGCAATAGCTAACCTCGAAGTGATCCAAACGCACGCCCTCACCGGCGACTATAACTCGCGCAATCTAAGCGCTCAACTGCTCTTGTCGTTAGCAAAGAAAAACCAAAGGTATCCAGCCGACCACACGATGTTCACAGCGCTGTTCGACAGCCTAATTGAAACTTATTCGAAATTCAACAAATTCATGTCGTTCGCTGCTAATTCGATAGACTTGTTGTATGCGGTGTGTGACACGCCTGAGATTGTTTGCTCCAAAGTCTTAGCAACAATGTACAAGAAAATAGAGGAGACTATGGTCAAGGATAAAGAGAATGAGGAAGAAGCCACCATGCCCACCGAGCTACTGACGCGTTTCGTGTTCGTTCTGGGTCACGTGGCTTTACAGCAGCTGATATACCTCGATATAAACGTTTATAGCGAACTAAGGAGGAGGAATCAGGTAACATGCAATTACATATCCAATTACATTAAACAAATTTACATTTAGATCCCATCTAGGCTGTAGTATTTGTATTTAAAATAATGTTAAAAATTATTATTTTTTGCCTCATACATTGCATTCTTTAAGCATCATGCATATAATTAATATAACGTACAAACTAAATACTTATCTGTAGGTAAAATTAGATACTTATTCCAATTATATTATATTCTATTAGCAAACAAAATTTCGTATATTAGCTTACAAATTCAATCAAATATGTAATATCAAAATTCTTTAGTAAAATAATGGACACAATTTTTAAATACATAGTTTTAGTATCTAGCGCTAAATTAACCACGCATGTAGAGAAGACATATAACTAGAGAATACAAACTATGATAATCGAGTTAGATGCAAGTTGTTCTTATACTAGGTTAGAGAAGAGCGCAAATTAGAAGAGAAACGCAAAAAGAAAAATGGCGTATTCGCAACCCCAGCGAGACGAGGCCGGGTCGATGACCTGCGGCGGCAAACGCTCATGAACATTAGCAACTCGAGCGCCTCGTCGCGGGGACAACGCGCAGCCAGCGTAACAAAGGACAAGGGACCTTCTGTAAGTATAATTGGTAGTCTTCTTCACTCTGCCCTTGTCCCACTCTAAGTGGTCGGTACAACGTGCTTCTTCTTCCATTCTCTTCTATCAGAAGTGAGCTCAGCATAAACTGGCTTCGTCCTCATATCATCTTTCACACAATCCATCCATCGTTTCATCAGTCTTCCTCTCACTCTAGCTCCATCCACATCCATTTAATATTTATGTAACTTTCATCCCTCCTGAATCATTTCTAACCCTGTGTTTCCTAGTCACACACATCCATCTTAACATTCTCATCACTTCTGCGTATATTTTACTTTCATCCCTCGCTTTGGTTGCTTAACGCTATAGGCAATTAATCATCATCATCTGAGTGTCTAATATGGATAATATAGACGAAATTAAACGATACTCACGACTTCGTAAATTTTGGTCCTTCGAACCGGATAATAATGCTAGCTGAACCGCGTGTTGTAGTGGAGTGAAAGCATATAGAAGAATGGGAAGCTCTTTAAGCGGGATTAACAACGTGCCATTTATCGAAACTTGGATTATTTAAAATTTTAATGGGATCAAAATTCTAGCCCGCGTGGATGTCAATGTTACCTTCGGGGCTAAATAGCCGTGATTTATGTATGTAACATCCTTCATTATTGTGGGTTGTTAGTATATGTGTGTGCTACACAACCGAGAGACCTCATTTGTGCACAGACGAACACAACAATGACAGAAGAGGAGACCGGCCTGGAGGGTGCGGTAGCGGACGACGCGGACGCGGAGTACGTCCGCAACGTGTGCGAGCGCGACATCGTCGGCGGGAACTCCGCGCTGGCGCGGTACACGCCGCTGCTGCGGTGGCTGCTGTCCAACCCGGCTCGCTGCCCCCCCTCCTTGCAGGCCGCCGCCGCGCTTACCTTCACCAGGTATCTACCTCCATTTCCTACCCGGCTCCCATATGGACGTAGATAAGCAATAATGTGTCAAGCCACATGATTCTATGATTCTAAACATGATGTGATTTGCTACTTTATTAAAAATTGTTTTTATCATTTTGTTAAAGAAAGTGTTTCAAATCAGTTAGAACACTTTTGAAAATTGTAGAATAAATGATGCTTTATCAACCTATGTCGAAATCTCGGAATATAGGTTTTTGTGGGTTGACACATTATTGCTTATCACCGTCCACATTATTTGAGGTCGAAACTAGGTTGATTGAGTGTCGGAGTTGAGTCGGCCGCCTGCCTAACACTAACCCGCTTCATCTCCCTTCTTCCGTCTTCTTATCCCTGCCCTGTTCCCAGTCTATCTGGGGTCGGCGCAGTATGTTTCCTCTTCCATTCATATCGGTCAGACGTCATCAAGCCATCCACTCCCTTTTGATTCATATCATCCATCACCAGCCCTTTAATGTCCCCACTGCTGCAGATCGAGTGTTGGTGATATAGTCGGCCGCCTGCCTGAAATCAGAAGCCTATATTTGTTAAATGTCGTACATTACATAGATGTTATGAGTTATAATGTTATGAGCAAATAAACATTTGATTTGATATTACGAACAATGCACATTTAGCTAAAATTAATTCGCACACAAATATAAACAATAGTAGTTATTAAATATAATCAAATACCTAATCAATATTAAAATTAATCTTATATAGTTACATTAATTAACTTATTAGAAATTATTTTCATTTTATTACAAAATTATCATAATTACATCATATTTTATACCTTTTTTTTACACAACAATTATCAATTACATTTATTACTGAGAAATTCATTGATTGTATAACACCAACCCTCTTTATCATCATCATCATCATCATCCTCTTGCCCATATTCGTTATTTTGTCCATACATTCCTGTTGGCTGTCTCTTCAATCAACATTAGCAATCCATTCCGTCTTATTTTCTGTATTCTGGTGGTACTGTTACTGTTATATCCATTGAAAAAATCTACTACATTATTTGTCGATTAAATCCGACCTGATGGCTAGCGAGCGAGCGCTAGCGAGCTCGGGAAGGGAGCTCGCTAGCGCAGTGGCTTAGCGCGCTTGGCCTGCGATTGCGTATACTAAGCAAGGTCGTTAAGGCCGTTCATTGGATGGGTGACCAAAAATGTACTACCTCGAGCTCCTCCGTGCTCGTTAAGGCACGTTAAGCCGTTGGTCCCGGCTGTATCTGCAGTCGTTAATACCCACCAACCCGCACTGGGTCAGCGTGGTGGGTTATGGCCCAATCTCCCTCTATTCTTCCATCCATAGGGAATGCCCGTGCCTCAGCAGTGGGGACATTAAAGGGCTGGTGATGGATTGAAGGGTTAACGAGCTTTCCATTTCACAGGTACATGCTGGTGTCTAGTTCCATGTGCGACGAGGGACTTCAGCTGATGGTGACTGTGTTGAAGCGGTCCAAGAATGTTTCTCTCAGAACTAACCTCACTATCGCCTTTGCTGATCTGACATTACGTTTCCCGAACCTCACCCAGCCATGGACGCATCACATCTATCATATGTAAGTTGTTTTTTTATTGCATGCGGTATATTTATCGAAACATGTTAAAGCTATTGACTTAATTGTGACACCCTCATTATACCATGTTTTTTGAATATAAATAAATTTAAATCCTCTAGATATTTTATATTGAAGCCAATCTAGTCAACGAGATTAAAAAGCAACTTTGTTCAAATTCTTCTGTGTTATTTACAATCCAGACTCTAAGCTCATTAGGCACGTTTTTAAACCTTTTCTTCTTCGGAACTCACCTTATCCCGCTGTAGGCGGGGTCGGCACAACAATCATGTGTTCTTCTTCCACTCTTTTCGATCCTTTACCAACTTCTCATGCACTCCTCTCGCTATCATGTCCTTCTTTACACAATCCATCTATCTCTTCTTTGGTCTTCCTCTCCTTCTACGTCCTTCCACGTTCTTGCCTACTTTACTAACATACTTCTGCCAAACTGCCCTTAAAAATTTAATCTGGGATCGGATTTATGGAGTGCTATAATCTAAAACTTTTAATTAGATGCGTTCCCATTTTTTCTCTCATAACATGTCCATAGCAAACCAAACAGTCTGCAAACAAAACTTGTCGTCTCTGTCAATAGTGCTACTTTCAAACATATAAGTGGACGTTTGAAAGTAGCACTCAATACATACCGAGTATACATACTCAATAGTCGCTTCATGCTTTGATTTACCGTTGTATTCCAGATTTTAGGACTTGAGTGGCCCTCGACAGAAAATAATGGAAAGATTTGGAGGAAGCCTTTGCTCTAAGGCACTCACAGAGACACGTGATATATTATAAATTATGAAATGAAAACACAACTGCAAATATTTTTCTGAAATAAAGGCTATTTTATTTATTTTTATTTTATTTTATTCCAGATTAAGCGACGAAGAACTCGATGTGCGTCAGTGCGCGGTCAAAATGCTATCGTTCCTGGTACTACACGAGATGGTCCGCGTGAAAGGGCAGATTGCGGACATGGCGTTGTGTTGTGCCGACAAAGACCCGCGCGTTGCCAACATGACGAAGCTCTTCTTCAAACAGCTCTCCCAGAAAGGCAACGCTCTGTATAACGTTATGCCGGACATTATATCTAGGCTGAGCGACCCCGAATTGAATGTGCCCGAAGATCATTATAGGGTCATTATGAAGTGAGTATTTTAAGAATTGTATTGCATCATCACCATCTTTCTGCACTGTTCCCAGTTTATCTGGGGTCGACGCATGTATCCTCTACCATTCATATCGGTCATACGTCATCAAGTCTTCCTCTCCCTTTTGATTCGTATCATCAATGATACCAAAAAGTGGTTGTGATGAATAAATGTTTAGAAAAGTAATGAAAAGGCTGTTCTTTCTCTACTTCCGTCTCTGCCCAGCCATATTTGGTAAGCTTCTATGAGAACCACCTTAGACACACATTCCAGTGTAGAACTTACTAAATATCTAGACAAGCCAAGGTCTTTTAGTTATGTATATAAGGCTGGCAGTATATAGACTTCTAACGTCCATAAAATCGAGAAAAATAGTCCATTTTTAAGTGAAGGAATATTTAAATTATGAGTGAGTTAACTACATAAAACGTTCAGATAACTTTGGACTCAGAGATAGAGATATAATTGTTCTATCGGAAGATGGACAATTTCAAACATCAAAATGGTCTTGGTTCGGGAATCGAACAGCGTTACCTGTAATCCGAATCCAATAAACACTATAATATTTTTTTCAATTTATTTTTCTTTCTTTTTAATATTTTTGCTAACATTATTAAAAACTCGCCTCTGCCTATCCCTTTGGGTATATAGGCGTCATTTATGTATGTATGTATTTTAAAAAATATTATTTTGAAACAATAAAAATTAGACTCGTCAACAACTTTTCAGATACATCACGTCCCTGATCCAGAAGGACCGTCAGATGGAGGCGCTCGTCGAAAAACTGTGCCAGCGCTTCAAGCTGTCGACGGAGGAGCGGCAGTGGCGAGACCTGGCCTACTGCCTCTCGCTGTTCACCTACAACGAGCGGTCGCTCCGTAAACTCATCGAGAACATGGACTGTTACAAGGACAAGCTGCACTGCGGCGGCGTCATGGAATCTTTCACCGTTCTCATGAACAACACTTCTAAAATGGCCAAGAATGAAATTAAGGTCGGTTAAATTGGATATTTTTAGAATTTGAATATCTAAACTAATATTATAAAGCTGAAGAGTTTGATTGTTTGTTTGTATGGTTAAACGCGTTAATCTCAGGAACTACTGACTCAAATTGTCAAAATTATTTTTGTGTTGGACAGTCCATTTATCGAGGAAGGCTATATAATAATATAAGAAAGATATTAACGCGAGCGAAGCCGCGGGCGTCCACTAGTAATACATATATGCACACAAATCACGCCTGTTTATCCCTGAAGAGGTAGGCAGAAGTGAATTTAACACCGACGTTTCGCTAAATCCCACGTGGCGAGCCTATTGCCATCTATCTGTCACGTAAATTGCAGAGGTGATATAAGAAAACGCTGCTGCCCATTACTCATCGCCGCTTAGCCCTTTGTCGTCTTAGGGGATGAATCGGCGTGAATTAATGTGTGTGCGATTCAGCACTGTATATAATTTTGTTACTTATTTGGACGTTTACTTTAGAGCCTAGTAACTGAACTGGGAGATAAGATCGAAGAATGCTTCGCTGTACGCGATGCGGATGCGGCAGAGGGTGAAGATGTTAGGCCTCCAACGCAGACCAGCCGGCCCGCTGCTCCTACGCCTAGGCGGAAGCAGGCGCAGAGACGCAACCGTCGCCGCTCAGACTCCAGTCCAGACGAGGTTAGAAAACTACATACATACATACATAATTAACGCCTATATCCCCGAAGGGGTAGGCAGAGGTCAACTAGCACCCACGCTTCGCCAATTATGCTAGGTCCCGGTGGCGGGCCTATTGCCATTTATCGGGCACAAAAGTCGCAGTGCTTTGCTAAGTGGTAGGTATAAGAGGAACGCTGCTGCCCATTCCTCATCACTGATTTATCCTTAGTCGCCTTGTACGACACCCACGGGAGAGATTTCGGGTGGTGACAATTGTATTCTACTCTGCCTTCACCACACGGCCGTTAGAAAACTAAATACGTGTATTAGACCGGTTACGCACTGCGTCCGGTCTGAATCTGTGACAATATGGTCCGTGGTAGCCGTAGAACTATTTCTATGTAGCTTACGCACTAGATCCGATCTCATCCGATTTACTGAATTGCTTGGATTTGTATCGGAGAACGGAGTAGTCATCATCACCAGCCTTTTAATGTCTCCACTGCTGTGGCACGGGCTTTCCCTATGGATGGAAGAATATAGGGAGATTGGGCCATAACCCACTACGCTGGCCCAGTGCGGGTTGGTGGGTACTAACGACTGCAGCCGGTACCAACGGCTTAACGTGTCTTCCGAAGCACGGAGGAACTCGAATAATAAATTTTTGGTCACATATCCAATGACCGGCCTTAGCGAAATTACTTAGTTTACGCAATCGCAGGCCAAGCGCGCTGTGACACTGCGCTAGCGAGCTCCTTGGAGTAGTGCGTAAGCACTATCCGGATTCGGTCCGAATTTTCTAGAACAATATTTTCACGGAGGTTGGTTTTCGTCGACAAAAGCCAACATAACCTCCAAACCTCCCCTGTGTATCCCCGGAAAAGAGAGTCAATCTTTGAGGGTGTTAAAAACACGGCTGCCTCCCCCAGATCTAGATTTAAGTATAATGTAACGATATAAACTTCTTTTGCAGAATGAACCTCCCAATAATGCGGAAACACCCCAATCAGTGAGGAAATCCAGCCGCAGAGTTGTGGCTAGAGCAAATAAAGCAGCAGCAAAGGATTCTGATGATTCAGGTATAAAATTAAGCATAAAATTGATAGCGAAAAATAATTTCCACTTTTTTGTATTATTTGTTCATATATTTCATTATCAGTTTATTCTGCTGACTAAAGAGGCCCCCAAACAGGCTATACTTTTGATGAAATATGTGGCTACAACATTAGCGACTGTATCCTGGCAATAAAAAAACATTTTAATGCAGCATATAGCTGGAAAATGTATTTCTCAGCAATATTTCTGCAGCAGTATATGGCTCATTATTTTGTCTTTACACGGGCTACATACATGTCTAGTATGGCTACAATGGCTAATGAACTTATATGCGTTGCAGCAAGCAGCACTTACATTGTTTTAAAAGTAAAGTCAAAACTGTCACTGTCAAAACTGTAGGTTCCGCATTCAAATTGCACTCACTTCAATGATAAAATCAATTATTTTTGGATTTGACCGGTCCGTATTTTAATTTATAACGTCAAACTATAAACATAAAAAACACGAACATAGCTATATTAGCTATACTACTCAAATTAATCGGGGCAACTTCACGTAGCATTAAAAAGGGACGCACTAAACGTACAGAACAATTAAAGTGACAGAAAAATATTACAGTATTTTCTATTACAAAGCGACTATACCGGCAATATGGCTGGGACCCTAAACATTCATCGGCTTTACTAAAAATATGTGACAATTATTCCGGCCATATTAAAATACTGTCGAGTGTTGCACAGTCTAGACGTAAATGCTGGCTGATGCTGCAAGCCACACTATTGTAGCTATACATTTTCGTTAAAATATAGCCCGTCTAGGACCGCTTTAACATTAACATGGCAAGGCTCACAGCATTATAATATAGTGCCTACAAAAAAGTCTGAGGACTTATCTAAATGATCACTTCTTATTTTTTTATGTAAATTAAATATTTTGTCATTTATTCTATTCTAGATGCTGATGAAACCCAAAATGATGAAGAAGATGTCTTTAAAAAACCACTCGCTCGAAAAACAACGCGTAGAAGAAAATAACAGTTATGTTAATGAATATTTATCTTTAAGTATTACAAAATGTATATGTAAGTTATGATACATTAAATACAATTTCTATGGGAAAAAAATGTATGTATTAATATTCCCACATTCTGCTTTCTTTTCTTCTTTCTTCCTGTCCCCGTGCTATAAATAAATAGGCCCGCTGCTTGCCTAGCATTACCACCGAAACACGATAAAATATAGCCATTTATCGCGTTGAACTTCTGAACTATCAAAACTCCACAGATTTTTGACAGTTCAGAAGTTTAATCTTCTCCCTGCCCTGGTCCCAGTCTTTCTGGGGTCGGCGCAGAGTATGTTTCCTCTTCCATTCATATCGGTCAGACGTCGAGCCATCCACTCCTTTTCATGTCGTCTATCACACCGGAAAGGTGCCAGTGATGAATGAATGTAAAGAAAAGAAACTGAACGGAATGACAAAATTCCAATCCATACTGCTCAAGATTTTGGCTTAGGTTTTACAACCGGCCGCCTGCCTGACACCAACCCTCTTTAGGTATGCTGTTGTTGATGGTTTGCCGTCCACTAATTGGGTGCCCCAAAGTGCTTATTGCTCAACACCGAGCAATCTCTTTTAGTTGACTTTAACAACACCCATGGAATGATCCACCCATACATTCACGTACAGCTGTGCCCGCGCAGGCAAAATGAGATCGCATGGACTGACTGTAACGGTCCTACACTAGGCAAACATCGCACAGACATAAAAGCAACGTCCAGCGGGCAGTCGGTGTAATGAATTCCCCGCTTTAAATATAGGAGCCTTTTGTCTATCTTTGTATAGGTATTTGTAAATAATTGTTTTTGTGAAGAAAGTATTCGAGCCCTTTGTCTTGATAAGCACAATAAAAGCAACAAGAATGTCAAAGTGACGTTGACAGTTCTTTGTTTACAAGATAGTTTTGTTTGTTTGAGTTTGTGAGTGAGTTGCACTTGGTTATGTTCGCAAGTTATTCAATTGTATTAATTTGCCTAATGATAAGACCCAACTTTGCCATGATTTCGACACATTTTAAATGTCGTAATGGTCTATACCCAAGATCATCAATTGAGAGATTTGCTGTGGCAGATGATAAAGTTAGTTGGAAAAATTCATATAAAGATTACGAACCAGTGGAATATAATTCACCGGCACTAATTGGCAAGCCTTGGGCTGATCCTAATATAGGTAAGAGTGGTCAGTAAATTCACTTTTGGGTCAGTGAGTGTCTAAACAGTGCTTAAAGAAACTTATTATAGGTACATATAACATTAACAATAAATATCAGAAGCATTAAAATTTATATGATTATTCATTTTTAGCCGACCTTAACTTCTTTCCAAAGTGGAATACTTTAGATGGACATGTCAATAGAGTAAGTTATCTAGGAACTTATGAAATTATTCACGAACGGCCACAAAATCCTATTGGTCGAACTGGTATATCTGGGCGTGGTTTACTTGGCCGTTGGGGTCCTAATCATGCAGCTGATCCAGTAGTTACAAGGTGGAAAAGAGTAGATGGGAGTATAGCACATGATTCAAAAAACAAGTAAGTTTTCTGGAGTTACATAAACCTGTGAGAAATATGATGGACAAATTCAATAAAATATATATCAGTTAATTCCAAATTTCAGGCCTATACTTCAGTTTATAGCTATCAAAAGAGGAGATTCAGGTGAATGGGCTTTGCCTGGTGGTATGGTAGATCCTGGAGAAAAGGTCTCTGCAGCAGCTATTAGAGAATTTCAAGAAGAAGCAATGAACTCTTTATGCATGTCTCAAGGTGCCATTGTTTTATTACTATTTTGTTAAATCTAGATATAAATGAGACCCAAATGCGTTAGGCTGTCAATGTGTTTTGATCCTTATTGGAAATAAATTGTCTTTGCAATCAGAGTTTAACCTGTTAACAATAATGATTTTTATTTTATTTCAGAAAACAAGAATGAATGGTCTGAAAGATTCACAAAGTTTTTTAGTGCTGGAGAAATTGTATATAAAGGCTATGTAGATGACTGGCGTAATACTGATAATGCTTGGATGGAAACTGTAGCATATAACTTTCATGATGAAGAGGGCAACACAGTCGGAGCACTAACACTACATGCTGGAGATGATGCCGTAGGAGTCAGATGGGTTGACGTGACTCCAAACATCCAGTTGTATGCTAGTCATGAGGGGATTGTAAAGGAAGTATTAAAACAACGAATTCAAGCAAAATAAGTATATTTTTTACATGATATTAAGGAATGAAAAAACTGTTAATGTTGCAAGCATTCATACAATTTAGTGCTCAATAGAACTGAATACTAATAATAGAATTGAGATAACAAGTTCTAGTACTCTTTGAAAGTGCATACCTACTGTTATAGGTGTTTGACCTTGATTGTGAATCTTAACACGATCTTAATAAAAACAATTAAGTACAAATACCCAAATGTTTCTTTTCTTTATTACATATTTTAGTTAGGTTGCATTTCTTGTGACCATATAATATTATTAACTTTAATATACACTTACAGATATTGCACCCAAAAATAAATTGCTCTCTGTTAATTATTTAAATGTATTGTAATCAAAATTTTAAATTAAGTTTAGAAGTTTGCAGCAACACATTTATAAAGAGAGAACTTATAAATTATTTTTTTCATGTAACTTATCTTATTTTGAAGTCAATAATAATAAAACATAAATAATAAACTAGACAATAGAAATAAAGTAAGCTCCTGCTAATCTAGGATACGAATTTGCCAATAAATGTGTAATATTATGCATGTAGTTAAAACTACATTAAATAAACACTATTATTCGAATTCATACAAAAAATAAAAAGATAACTATGTAACATCACAATAATCATGGCAGCCCACGTTACAATGAACATAATAGACTAATTACTAAAACACAAATATTGACACATTAGTTTTACTAATATAATAGGTATAAGACTGTCAATGAAAATGTTGACTAGTATTTAGATATGAATTACCTTTGTTGGTATTAAAATTTTAGTGTTACCTTGGTAGATATCGCCCTTAATGCACCTCAAAAACTCGTATTTATTTTATTACTGAAATTACTTAGGTATAATATTTATTTTAAGAAAACTATCATGCCTTCAAAATCCTAAGCATAGACTTTATAAAATAATTTATTTTCATATAACTTATCATAGCAATCATTATCAAATTAGGATAGCAACAAAACGTAATTTTAATCAAAAGATGATTAAAAGCACAAAATATAATTCAGATTCATTGAATCAATTAACAGTTTAGTAAATATTTAAGATACTTATTAGTGCTATAAGAAAATAAATGCCTAAAATAATTTCTGGTGCTTATATAAATGAAATAATAGCTATAATATAATATAATAAATAATAGCTGCTTAATTGTAAGAAAAGTTATTACAATTAAGCAGCTATTACTTGCTATCCTATTGTTTCCAGCCGAAAAACAATAACCCATTTCTTCTCCAAGGTACAATCAACCAGATGATGGGCAGGAGTGTCATTTTGGAAATCTTTAACAACTGGGCTGTGCGGTAGTGACCAAGCGTGGTGTTTATAGCTATACAATGCTTAACAATTATTTTAAAACACTACAACACCTGTATAACAACACCTGTATTATAGTCTCCGACAGAACCCCATTAACCCTGGCTACATACTTTAGCAGTCACGGAACGCAGAGGCTAGGAGTGTCAATAATCCTTGACAGAGATCCGGTTACCACAAAGAAAAGTGCCAACATACAACATTAGCATGTTTCAGACCGGCGAGAAGATTGTCTAACTGTATGAAGTGGATGTATAACTGGCATATAACCGTTTCATATGAAGTCTGAAAACATAGTAAGGCCACAATACAATATCCCTCAAGTCTGGTAACCTGTTTTACACCCGGAAAGAACGCTACATTATATACAAACATGGCGTCGAATTTATGGTCCCGTCCACAACTCCACTATAGACAACATAATAACCATCAAGAGCGTATTCACTAGGGTAGTGCTCCCTTATATTTGGATTAACCAAAATTGATTTTCGTTGAAGTAAATGTGGCTTTAACACCAGAAAGTTCCGAAGAAGTTAAGCTAGTGTTGTGATAAAGATATTACTTTAATTTTTTTAGAAATTCACCTGATTACACGGAAAATAATTTGTGTAAAAAAATTTAACATATTCAAAAGGACTTAATTTATAGTTGACTATATCAGCAATCTGAAAACAGTTTTATTTACAAACAATTACCGAAATATTTAGATTGATTTTGTATCAGTGCACCTCATGCATGCAATCCAATTTTAGTTTATGAGGCCTAATAGTCAATAAAATCAATCACACATAAAAGTCGTCAATAATTTCATGAACCAATATAATATAATCAAATACTCTGACAGTTTGACCCATGACTCCACAATACCTTTAATAATAATATAATTAGTTAAATATGCAACAAGCTTTACTATAATATTTACTTTACCTACCTAAAAACAAGAGAAACTTTAACTCAGACTGCGCAAATATAAGTTGCACAATAATCACTCTCTCTGCCTTTAACTATTATTAGAAAAACATGATGCATTCTTCAAACGTTCAACAACAATGGAACGTGTACACTGAAAGTGTGACCCTTATACATATACGAGGACCGTAAGTATTAAACACACGTCAGTGTTTCTCTCAAGAGTTTTACCCACATGGGTTAGATCCTTTTCTGCTCAGAACATCCTCACTAGTCCTTATACTAGGGATATATTTAAAGAAAAAAAATGAATCCAAATCGACTGCACTTTTCAATAAATCAACCAATGTATTACAGAAGACAAAATAAAATGGAAATAACTAACAATATATTGTCCAGTGTTTATATAAAAATCGGTTTACAAAAATGATCGTAACAAATCACAGCCCTCATATTGGTCTAAATATTTGTTGTACTACAACAAACATACAGTTGTATACGCTGTAGAACTTTATAGACCTCACCGAGAAAACAAGTTACTTCATGCAAGTTCTAGATTGCGTACTCAGCGCTAGCATGTGTACGGGGTCGGGACGTGCTATGTCGACATTCCGGCCGGTGCGAGAGAATTGTACGCTCGGTAGCAGTTCACATCATTCATCAGTCGCAAGATATTTTGGCTGAACGTTGGTAGGTCCTGAAATAAAATTTATTAAAATTAGTTCTGCCGTGTGGTGACGGCAGAGTAGAATACAATTGTCACCACGCCAAATATCTCCCGTGGGTGTCGTACAAGACGACTAAGGATAAATCAGTGATGAATGGCCAGCAGCGTTCCTCTTATACCATCTAGCAATGTACTGCGACTTTTGTGTCCGATAGATGGCAATAGGCTCGCCACCTATTACATGGCACCTAACATAATTGGCGAAACGTGGGTGCTAGTTCACCTCTCCCTACCCCTTCGGGGATATAGGCGTGATTTATGTATGTATGTATGTTTGTAGTTCTGTAATGTTATATCAAAAAAGAGGTTCTGGTGACCGTGATGTGTCAATGGGCTGCGATTGCTCAAGCTAAGCAATGTTCGCTGAAGCTGATCGTTGGATGGATGATCTAAAATACATCGAATTTCTCCGTCCTTCCTTAGGCCCTTTAAGCATGTGCATCGGTTGTCGTTAATATCCATCAACAAGGCCTCCTGCCCGCCTAGCATGACCACCGAAACACTATGATAAAGTTATTTATCGCTTTGAACCTTCAAAAATCGATGGAGGTTTAATAGTTTTACGCAATAAATGGCTTTATCATATTATCGTGTATTGGTGGGGCATGCTAGCCGGGCTGGTTGGATACCAGAGCTTATCATATTGGAATCCTTTTGACTCACACGTTTGTGACACACACGTTTCCAATGTTTAACGTATTTCTGTGACGACGACCTTAATGTTCACATAAATATTTATCTTCTAAGTGATAAGCAGAGGTGAATTAACACCCAATTATAGATCCTATATAGACCAATGTAATGGAGGCCAAGTCTATTGCCATATATCAGGCACATTAATCGCAGTATAACCTTATTTATAATTACCGTATCCGGCGGGAAATCGGCCAGCAGCTCCTTGTGATGCGGCGCCAGGCCTTGCAGCGCGTTCAAAAAGTGCGGCAGGAACGCCGTCCTGAAGGTGTGGAAGTCCACGGCGGCCATGCTGTGTACGGCGGACACCACCTCGTCGCGGAGAAGCGCCCGGGCGCCGCCCTCCGCCAGGCTGGCCAGCAGCACCGACAGGAACTCCGAGAGGAACTCGTTGCGGAATATCATCTGGGGGATAACATACATACTTACTTACATACATACATAAATCACGCCTATACACCCGAAGGGGTAGCCAAGGCGTGAATCAACACCCACGTTTCGCCAATTATGTTGAGTCTCAATCAACTATACTATGCTCTGCTGTCACCACACGGATGGGGAATAAATTTTATTGAGAATATACAGTGATTGATGGGTCGATGCTTAGATGCCATAAAATAGGCACAGGAACTCCGAGAGGAACTCGTTGCGCAATATCATCTGAGGGGACATTTTTTTTATCATCTCACCTGATGGTAAGATAAGTGAAGATAATAATAATAAATAAATATTTTTACACTCACACCTATCATCTAGCCCAAAGTAAGTAGCCTAAGCACTTGTGTTATGGATACTAGATGACGGACATATTTTTAATATAATTATGTATATAAATGTTGAAAATATACTACATAAACATATACACAACCATGACTCGGAAACAAACATTTCGAACCCGGGACCTCTTGGCCAATACCCAGCAATCTGAGCATTCGACCAAGGCGGAAGATGGAATCGAGAATATACAGTCTTTGCTGGGTCCATAGATGCCATAAAATAGGCCCGTGATATAGTCCAACAACTTCGTGCGCGACCCTCCCGCGGTACGAGGGGCGGTGGCGGGGAGTTTTTGACATTTGTCTGTATGGAAGAACTGTCAAAAACTGACGGTTATCTATTAATCGCTTGATTAACGTGTTAGTGAACTCGGGCCTTAGTGTGTCGCATCTAACCTTGTGGTACAGCTTCCACTTGATGTCGGGCAGCAGCAGCGCGCGCTCTCCTCGCCCCCGCACTTGTGCGTGAAGAAGTAGCGCCGCCGGTGCACTAACCTTGTGGTAGAGCTTCCACTTGGTGTTGAGCGCGTCGAGCGTGCCGATGTTGATGCGCAGCAGCTCGATGTCGGGCTGCAGCAGCGCGCGGCCGAGCGCGGCGAGCGCGTCGCGCAGCTCGCCTGCGCGCCGCGCGCTCTCCTCGCCCTCGCACTTGTGCGTGAAGAAGTAGCGCCACCGGTGCACCAGCACGCTGCAACCGGACCCACGTTTAAGGCCTTCGTGCGCGAACTTAAGCTACTA